>CM041780.1:118003358-118030721 GCA_023374045.1 Limonium bicolor
TAAACGCAAGTATGTTTGAAACTAAATACAACCCATTTTCAAGTTTGAGAATAATCCACCCCCATGAAAGATGCAATGTTTTGTATGGAGCAACAGTGCCATACCTACCATATGGAATGCGTATGACAGAGAGAACATTCCGCTTGGACTCCTTTTTGAAAATGTACAACCCGTGAATAATCCATAGACAATGCAAATCGAGCAGATAAACAAGGCGCATATTGGGTTTGAGAGAGCAAATAATCGGGTATACAAAACAGACCCGAAGCTAAAATCCCTTCTGTTGGCACTTGAGAACGCATTTTTGAGGTTGATACACATGTTTCGAGTGAGTAGTGTAGGGGCGTTTCACCAACCTTGATGATAAGCTATCAACATTAAGAAATTTATAGAGAATATGGACATAAACTAGATCAATCAAACACGTTTCCTAAAACCAGAAGGCGGGTGAGTGGGAGCGGCAAAAGGTCAAAGATCCAAGTTGGTACTTCGATGTTACAGACCTCCGAACCCCAGAACCCATGGTGAGTTTGGACTTCATCAATCTACTCTCGAACATATATAACAAAAAGAAGAAACCATAAAACGGAAACTGGGACTGGGAAGAAGGAACGTCGGTACAAACTTCGAGAATAAACCCGCTAGGCCGTGTTCTCATCTTCAGATCCATCACTCTTAGTTTATCAGATAAGTAAAGATGATTCTCAGAAAAGGAAACAAAGGCATGAGGCATAAATACGAAAAACAAAGTATGGCAGTGAAGAAAGAGAAATGGGATGGATCATGGCACTAAGCATCGGTACTTCCCCGACGAAGCCATCCTTCGCGCCATTCTCCTTGTCGGAATCACTTGGCGATTGAAGTTTGTAGAAGGAGAAGAAGAAACAAAAAGAAGGAAGAATGAAAGGAGAAAAACAGAACGTCGAAGGGAGAACAAAACGAGTTCAAAATCGTTGCTCTCTTAACAAGAATGGACTTACTCCGTTGATAGAATCGAAAGGATGAGAAACTAGTGATGAAGAGGTCGAAAGTGGAGTTTTCCGGTGAGTAATACGGTGAAAGTGGTGGTTCTGGGAAGATACTTCGGTGACTATGAAGAAGCAAGGCGAGGAGGAGTAGTTTCTTCTGTTTTTTTTTAGTTTCTCATGTAGGCCGTTCAAGGGTTGGAGTTACCGGCATGGGTATTGAAGAAAGCGTGAGCGAGATTAGAAAGGCCGATCGGGATCTGTCCCCTAGGTTTTATTTGGAGGTCCTTTATAAGAGAAGGACTAGGGTTTTTCAAGAAGAGTCTAGGTGGGTTCATTTGACTGGGTCAGGGTTTTCATTTGGGTATTGGTAAAAATCGGACCCAACTAATGACTCAAAAAAAATTGGAAGGAAAAGGAAAAACATATTCCTATCTATCTCACAGTTTGAACCCAAGACCTATAGTATCCTTTCCATACACAGTAACCACCCGAGCTATGACATAATTCAATATATAGATTTAAGAAATGACATAAAAGTTCTAATTTGAACTGAATAATACTTTAAAAAAATGCTATCATTCTTAATGAAATATACAGGAAGACGAGAGAGTTTAATCTAGTAAAATGAATGTTTTCTTTTTTGAAAAGTCATGAAATCATGGAATGTAGATAAACAAAAAACATCGTAAAGTATAAAACAAAATGAATTAAAATAACAATAACTACATGAAACGATGAAATAGTACTATTGTGATAATATACAAGTGAATGTAACACAAATAGATACCGAGTTAGATATGTACGAATAGTGAAAGATAAGATTGGACACACAAGTAATAGAATAAAATAAGATAAGAGGAAATTTAATCAAATAAGCAACAAAATGAAGTACACAAATAGAAATAATAATAGTAAAGGCCACGTAAAATGATATAAATAACAATGAAAATGAAGATAATAAAATAGAAAGTAAATGCTAGAAGACAATTAAAAGTAGCAATAAATAAGATAAAGAAGTAGCAAAATAAAAGATAATTGAATAGGTAAGCAAATAGGCACGGGGACAAAAAGGGACGGGTTTAAAAACCGGATTGTTGTTTGGAAATTCATTTTCGCAAAATCGTGTTTTTACGAAATGCTTTGGAAAAGACTATTAAATGATGGTTTGGTTTTGGCACGCATGTCAATACATTTTGAAAAAGAAAGGCGACGACCCCTCTTATTTTATTATTATTTTTTGGAATTTGCTTTATGAGGTGAGAATTTTTGGTGTCTACAGATGGCTCCCCTTGATTCAATTCTGCAAACCCTTGCAGAATTGGATCAAGGTTGAGAGGGCGCCAAAAATTCTCACTACGGTTTATGATTTGTTCTTGTGGGTGCAGGTGCACGGGGACTTATGACGGGTCTAGAATGCGACTGAGAGTACGAGGACTTAGGAGTGCCTCAACTAGACCTCTTGATATCTAGCTATAGGACTTATGACGAGCCTATAATACTAACAATCCGATTTGGCTTAGGATGCACGAGGACTAAGCAGTGCCTCAACTGGACCTCTTGATATCCTGTCCTAGGGCGTATGACGAGCCTAGAATGCGATTGAGAGTATGAGCACTTAGGAGTGCCTCAACTAGACCTCTCGATATCTAGCTATAGGACTTATGACGAGCCTATAATACTAACAATCCGATTTGGCTTAGGGTGCACGAGGACTTAGGAGTGCCTCAACTAGACCTCTTGATATCTAGCCCTAGGGCTTATGACGATCTTAGAATACAAATTCAGTACCATACTAGTAGCGCAATAGTTGTCTAGCAGGTGTAAAACAAAAGATGCGACCGCACTAGTGGCGCAATAGCTGCCTAGCGGGTGTAAAACGAAAGTGTGACCGCACTAGTAGCGCAATAGCTGCCTAGCGGGTGTAAAACGAAAGTACGACCGCACTAGTAGCGCAATAGCTGCCTTGTGGTATAAAACGAAAAAGCAACCGCACCAGTAGCGCAATAGCTGCCTGGCGGGTGTAAAATGGAAAAACAACCACACCAGTAGCGCAATAGCTGCCTGGCGGGTGTAAAATGGAAAAGCAACCGCACCAGTAGCGCAATAGCTGCCTGGCGGGTGTAAAATGAAAGTGCGACCGCATTAGTTGCGCAATAGCTGCCTAGTGGGTATAAAATGAAAAAGTGACCACACTAGTAGCACAATAGCTGCCTAGCGGGTGTAAAACAGAAATGCGACCACACTTGTAGTGCAATAGCTGCCTAGCGGGTTGTGAATATGCATTTGATTGTGAATGAAATTTGTGGGTATATGCAAATGATATGCGATGTGAGGTGTTTTAACACAAGTGCACTGGTTAAATCGAGACTCCTTGTTTGTAGGTGGAGATTCTTTTTCTACGAGTTGATGGCTCCAGAGTTGCTTCAAAGATATGAGATGGCTCCAGCATGTGTTGATGGCTCCGACATGCGTTGATGGCTCCGGTATGTACTGATGGCTCCGGTGTGACCAATGGTCTCGGGGTGGTTGGTGGGTTTGATACGGTTGGTGTGTTTTTGATGGATGTGATCATTCTGGGTGGTTGGTGGGTTTTGATGTGATTGAAATACTTCAATGTAGTGGGTAGATTTGGTTGAATTTTTTTGAAGTAGTTTGATGGCTCCAGCGATGGATTTATTGTGATTTGATGAAGTTGTCTATGGACTTCGTGATTGGTCCATTCATTATGGGTGAACGAACTCTTCCATAGGAGAATGGTTGGACATGGTCGGATGGCTCTGGGATAGCTTCAACATGACTGCAAGGGGAAAAGGGAAGTTTTGCCTTTGAGGTGGTCGCACCCTGGACGGGCTGCTACGTACTCAGTTCCATATTGAGATCAGACCATACGTAGTTCGATACTCTGTGGGCAAGACCCTGGTGACGAAATGGCTCTGACAGGGATTTGAGGTGGCTCCCGTATTATTCTCGAACTGTTGGGATGGCCCCTGTGTATCTCTATGGATGGTCTCATGTCTGAGGATGGCTCCCGCATGGCTCTAGCTTGGTTCGAGATGGCCTCGATGTTGTTCCGGGGCTGGTCTTGGTGTGATTCGAGAATGACACAGGATGGCTTCGGGTGGCCTGTTTGGTTCGATGTAGCTCGAAGTATAGCCCAGAATGGCTCCAAGATGGTTCGATATAGCTTGATGGCCAAGGATGGCTCTAGTTGACATCTTTTGATCAACAGTTACGCTTCACAACTGCAACCGAAGTCGACTTTCAGCGAGACTAGGTAGAATTCTTACATGTTGGATGTTGATGATGAAATGATTATGGTGTATGCAAATATTAAATTCCAGACACGATGCAAAATGCATATACGGGTTTTAGAGAGAAGATGCGGTCCTATCTCTACTAATATGAGGTTTACGAATATAAGACATCTTCAGTTTGATCTTGAGTGATTGTTGAACTCGAATGCATGAATCACTTTCCTCTTACGGAGGGATACGGGTCAATCTCTCGTGAGTATGGTCGTGTGTGCCAATGTCGTGATGGTACTCTTGATGCTCAGAGCAGTATTTTCGCTAGAATTTCTTTCGAGGTTCTGGACTTTCCGATCCTTACAATTCCTCACCTGCAATGGGTTTAGCTGTTTATGATTTGGGGCTTCGATCAAAGAGTCACTCGCTCAGAAGACCTTGTGGGTTAAGGTCACACTCATTCTCTCATAGTCCCTGTATTGTGAGGTGGGACATGTTGATAACAAGCACGAAGCTTATGATTCATGTTTCAGATCCGATACTTTCAGTTAACGCTCACCAACTAACGAGTCAGAGGTCTTTTATTGGGTTATAACGGGGTTAATGGGTATGATGTATGTCGCATGGGACTGGAGGATTTATTTGGGAATTGTGAAGATTTTGTGCAATAGAGGATATGTTTCGCCTTTGCCATGGGTGGAATGATTATACTGGTTTTGATAACCTTTATTAATTTCTACAGGACATCATTGGTCCTTTGGATTTGGCTTCCTCATTCTTGCCTCTTTTGGTGTACGGTTTTCACTTTCTTCTCCTTTTGTTTTTAAAATTGCATTTGGTTCATCGATTTTCTCAAGCATCCTTTGCTTTGTATTTTGGCTTTCAGCTTTGGAGTTGCATTGACTCATTCATCTTCTCGAGCATTTTTGGTGTTTGGCTTTGGAGTTGCATTGACTCATTGGTTTCTTCGAACATTTCATTTGTTGCTTTTTTGTGAAAGATGGTGAGGGAGGGGCCATGGCTCCGGCTCCTTCGAGATCCTCTATTGCAAGGGTAAGTATGTATATGTCGGGTGGCATGTTGTGGAGTTCGCAGGAAAAGGTTTACCGTGAAAGGCTCAGCGGGGCTCACTAAGGGATTATGTACAGGGGAGTCAAAGCTTTTTTGTTTTGTGGAAATTTTTATTCCTAAGTGCCTCGTCATTCTCATTAGTCGATGATTGTTTTCTTACTATTCTCAGATCTTTGCATGAATCACAGTTTGTGTCTTGCTATCGACATTGTTCCTCTCGATGTGCTACAGGAATGCACGTGTCGCTCATGGTTTTACCTCTATTGGCTCTCTCTACCTTCCCTTATCACTCAGTAGATCGTCCAATACACTCAATTGAAATTCCAGGGAAAATACCCTCTCCGCATGCTACACATTTTGTTGTGGGGCTGATTCTGATTAGACCCATGTCTGAGTCGACGGGTCGAGAGTTCAGTGGTTCAGGCACTCTGTTCAATCAATCTCTCAAGATTTCCCAAAGATTTCATTTCGATACGCGATATGCCCATGCAACTATCTACAATGCAATATATTGTGGTAATATGGAATTACTACATATAGGATGCATGAAGTATTGACAATGAAAATGATTGAATTTTGGATTTTGGCTGAATGTTTTTGTTTTGGATGCAATGCATGAATGATAAGATTACACCCAGTCTCGCTTGAGTCAGTTTCAGTTGAGGATCCACGATGTTCATCTCGCCAATAATGGTTTTTCAGGCGTCAATTGCTGAGTGGGTCCCGGAAGAAACGTGATCCCACATGTTTTAGCTGTAAATCGAACCTTGACCGCTTAAGGAGTGGTAATCCCTATATTGCACCAGTCAATATGATAAAACTGTCTTGTTCTTCTTGTGATTCCTGGGTAGGTCGAATAGAAAAAAAAAGGGGAGAGGGATGGGATGCAACCCTTCATACTCTTTCATTACAGTTGTGAATAAAAACATGATTCAACTACTTTTTGCCACTATCAGCACATGGCCATGCTTAGGTCGGTGATGCTTCGGGAAAGTGTGCCTTCGTGGCCTAGGACAGACGTCTTAGCTCTAAAGAAGAGACATCTCCTCTGTCTATCAGCTCTTGGATTGCGTTCCTCAGTGTGGTGCACTCGTCGGTGGCATGCCCATGAATCCGATGATAATCACAATATTCCTGTGGATGTGGCCCAAGCTTCTTCACCCTCGAACTGGTGTTGTAAGGTGTTAGGTAACCTCCCTCGGTTAAAATTCTCCAAGCTTCACCAAGTGACATTCCTAGACCCGAATGCTGTCTTTGAGAGTCATGTCCGGCTTTGAAGTATTCTCCTTGAATGATTGTTGGTTTTGGATCTTTGGTTTCAGCATCTTCCAAAGCAGTCACAACCGCCATCAGTCGTCTGAAGTCACATATCCCTAGATATTTCAACCGATGGCGGTACACATCTTTCAGCCCGGAAATTACCATTTGCACTTGCTCCTCCTCATTAGGTCGGTCATTCATTTGTCCGGCCTTCATCCTCCATCGTTTTATGAATTCTCTCATGGGTTCGTCAGAACTCTGGCGTGTGATTTCTAAATCTCTTCGTGTAACTTCATGATGGAAATTGTCGCCATATTGACAGAGGAACTCTAAGTAAAGGTCTTGGCTTGACTTTCCGTTTAGATCTAAGCTCATGACCCAGGAGTAAGCAGGTCCTTGCAGATAGAATCTAAAACATGCAGCTTTTAACTCGTCGGAAAGGCCATGAAGGTTCATGAGTTTATCATATTTGTCGACATGATGCCTCGGGTCTCCAATTCCCTCATATTTCTCCATCTCAGGCAAACTCATGCCTTTTTGTAGACGAGCATTAGGGTATGGGTTAGTTGGTTCCCAACCGGCTGACTTAAAACGTTGGGTCAGTTCCAGTTCCGCCTTCAATTCTTGCACCAATTCTTTCGTTGGAGTTGCTCTGAGATCAGGGTTTTGGATTGAAGTGTAAGTTGTTTCAAGGTGGTTGGTGTCAAGAGATTGAAAGGGCAGGGTTGTTCCTGGGTGAAAATGTCGGCTAGACTTTGACGAATGAGGATGTGCTTGCCGAGGAAGGATATGTTTGTGTGTGGGCAAGGGGAAGTTTGGGCCAAATGCACCATGGGGGAAGATGGGGCTTGGGTCTTTCCCTTATCACAGACCATTTGTGGTTGCCAATTTCCTCTGGTGGCGGTTGGGGTTCTCAGAGTTGAACTGTACGTAGGTGAAGAAGGCATGCTTGGTGCTGTTCGAACTTGGGCAGAGAGAGCGTGAGGGTCCATTGCTTGAAACTCATAGGCATCGTATGCAGAGTAAGTTGGAGACTCCTTGTAACCGCTATCTGACTCGGCATAGGCCCTAGTTATTCTTCTTTGGACACCTTCTTCTATCCTCAGGTTTTTGTCCAAGTCATCAGCAAGGTCATGGGTCAATTCTTTGTGGACAAATCGACCTCTGACCGCCTGATCGTTTCGAGGCGTTTGCTTCATTTTTGTGTCACTGCTTCAAGCGGACTGGTCTTCTTTCTTTCCGGTTGCTGATTGTCACGAACACCTGCACACAGATTAGAATGAAGGAGAAGAGGTAATGTCAGTATGCTTTGCTAAACAAAAATTTGTAATGTGATGAATGTAATGGTTGTTGATGCAAAAACAACTTCTATTTATCTTTTGAAAAACGTTGGGAAATTCATGTTGTATGAATGTCATGGATGTGAGAATATGATAGGTATCAATTTATCTCATTTTTTGAGGGGATATATCCGCGGATACCGCAGATTTCACCCTATAAAGCAAAGTTTTAAGAATGATAGACAAAGCGTGAAGGGTCATGTTGTTTGTTCTTTCCTTTAAACAAGACATGTATTCCAAAAAGAAACCAGGTTTTTGAAAAACAATTTTGAAAAAGCGTGTTTTCGAAGCGGTGGATTTTCTCAATATGAATTTTGATGCTCGGTCATTCGCAAATAAAATAGGGAGTGAGGAACCCTATACACATTTGTTCTAAATAAATTCAAAGGGAATATATAATACCTATACACCTAATCTATTCAGAAATGGACGAGAGAGAAAAGAAACATAGGGGAAAATCCTATACATCATCAATCCTAAAAAGTCATTAAAAAGGGGGAATTTGAGCTAAACTTCTTCTGAACTCCTCTGGTCCGTCTTCGGGCTTCTGACTAACTGCTCACGCTCGAACTCCTGGTTGGGTGTACGCTCGTTCTTGACCGACTGCTTGCTCGTCTTTGAGCTCCTGACTGACTGCTTGCTCATCTTCGGGCTCTTGACTGGCTGCACGCTTGTTTTTGGGTGCTTGACCGGTTGCTCGCTTGTCTTCGAGTGCTTGACCGACTGTTGGCTCATTTTCAGGCTTTTTGCAGTGAAGCAAAACCATGATAAAATAAAACGGGTTGGTGTTCTTCTGGTTTTCAACAGTTTGAACACGAACCGGTGTCGCTAGCCTTCATGTCGCTTGACTCGGGTTGGTACACCTCTGATTTTGTATTTGAACGGTTGGTGTTGGTCTTCATATCACTCGGCTAGCTCCACGAGTTGGTGCGCCTCTGATTTTTAGCTCGATCCGCTCCGACGAGGGGAATGAGAGATATTCTTGAGAAAGGAAAAGGTGAATGATCACGCACAAAATCTTATGTGAAAATCCACCACTTTTGTGAAAATACGAAATGACTAGTACGCTCCACAGTAATGACCGCTGCTCTTGAAGGTGGGCAGAACTTCAAAAAAAGCGGGTCACGACATAGGGACTAAATCATTTATTTTGAAATACGTTTGTGAAAATCAACTTTGAAAACAGATTTCGAAACTATTTTGAAATAATGTTGGTGAAAAATGTTGTTTGAAATTCGTCTGTAGAAAATAGGTTTTTCGAAATCTATTTTTGAAAATTGTTTTGGAAATAACATTTTAAAGATGAAGTGACAGGTTTTAAAACCCTGAATGTTTATGAGTGAAATTTAGGCGAGGTTCTAAATAAAACGAGCTCGTAAGAAAGCTTTAAGGGACACACAAAAGAGAATTCCGAACATTTTAAAAATAGATTAATTTGAAAAAGTGGTTTGCACACATGTATAGCATAAAGTAAATCGTGGTTGTATTTAATGTGGAGTTGTAAGTGTTAATGTTGGGATAATCACTTTCCAGGTCAATTATGATTCCGTCTCACCGGGGGAACCGTCGTCCCTTCACTATCATCTCTCGGGGTTTTTTCTCTGCTATGCCTTTATGGGGCACGTTATCAAGAAAGTCCGGAGTGCTTAAGTTCGAAAGGTCAGGACACCCAAGATTATAAGGAAACATACGCCACGGCCAGTGATGATCCGATAACACCCCACTTTTCAGGAAACTCGGGGGAGTACTGCATGGGGTCGGGTCTCTCGTCATCCGCACGGTCAGGTGTGTCTAAAGTTCAAATTATTCACTGACTACGTTGTGCCATGTATGGGTATCCGGTAAATACGGGATCCTTTATGGACGTGTAGCGTGACATTGGGCTCTAGAGACGCCCGTGGTGCAGAGAAAAATGGAGAACTGAGCCCATGAAATCTTCAGGGTAAGACAGAAGGGTGGTCAGACAGGCGGCATACAAGGGAGTGACTACCCATAAACCCATCCTAGACACCGGATTAGGCAGCTGGACACTGAAGGCTCATGGTTCACTATATGCTGGTTTTGACTCGGATATGGAGGACATTTTTGGATCATGAGCCTGCAGGGCATAGGTCGATGACCATCTTGCCCCGTGGGTTTAGCCATTTATATAAATGACCCAGCTCATGGGGAATCAACCGTGGACCGGTCGGGATCCCGTGACTCGTGGATAAATCGGTGACACAGAGGAATGCATGTCCTAAGCTACCCTCCCAATGCACCCCACAATCATAACATAAATATAAGAGCAATGAAGTCAGTACCAACCTATTTGCTAAGAGTTTTATCTTGAAAGTGATTCCAAATTGGTTGTTTATTAACCTAAAGGGAAGTTAGCTTCATTCAATCCTAAGTGTCTCTTTCTAATCGTGAGCTAATTATTAACCCAATTATTGTAATGTTTGCTGAGGATCTAATAAGTCCTAGCGGTCCTCATCAGCTACACACTCTAAGTGTGGAGTAGAATAATCCTAGAGGCTTGGAATGGATTTCTTGAAGGTTTTGAAAGAAGTGGGGAAGTCCAGACAATTTTGAATGGAGTTCATTCTTCCTTGAGTTTGAGAAAAACTTACTCAAGTTTTCCCCAGCGGAGTCGCCATTCTGTGGAGGGTGATTTTTCGGTATGGGGGGGGGGGGGGTCTATCTAAATATGATCTGGCTGAGAAGTCTATATCCTAAAAAAAATGGCACTCTGTGGAGGGTGAAAACCCGTTATTCTGGCATCCCTCAAATACCTACTAAATCGTCTGTCTTTCCCAGAAAGCATATGGGGAGTGTTAATGAACACTACACCCGCTCTCAATGGGCTCCACGCGGACTTATGCCCTAAGGGCGGAATTGACTAGAGTCGCCACCTAGTTTAACCTAAGATACTAGGAAGGAAGGGAAGGAGGATTCTGAGAACCGTTGGTTGACTCTGAATTTGTTGCCTATGGATAGGACTTATCTGGTCAGGTTAGAGATTCTATGTGGGTTCGCGCTGGGTTACACCCCTCAGAAGTGGCGACGACCACAACTTTGGATTGGTGCCCGAGGAAACCTCGGTCTCCAATTGTCGGGATTGCCTTCTTTCAAAACCTTTTTAGAGAGATTCGTTTAAAAGCCAAGGATAGGATTAGGACGGGAAGAGAGAGAGAGAGAGAGAGAGAATGAGTGAATGAGGCAAGCTTTTCTGTCAAGCAAGCGCCAAGAAGAAGAATTGATGACTCCGAATGCATATAGAATGGAGGATTGGAAAGATTCCGATGTTGCGGAAATGATTAAGATTGGGAGTCCAATGGTTTGAAGTTTGCAGGAGCCGAAGAAGATTTGAGTATCTTGACAGGTATGAAGAACACCTTAGAGTGGGAACATGGTTTTTTTATTGGAATGGGGTCGCACCCTAGATGGGCTGCCTACGTACTCAACTCCCTGTTGAGATCAGACCTTACAAAGTTCAGGGTTTCGAGAAGTTTCGAGTTTGAGATGTTAGTCTGTGAGACTCTCGGATCTGTGAGACATTTGAAACCTTGAGATGTCGAAGTCTGTGAGACGCTTGAGTTTGTGAGACGCTCGGGTCTGTGAGACGCTCAGGTCTGTCAGACATTCGAATCATTGGAATAACAAAGTCTGTGAGACGCTCGAGTCTATGTGACATTTAGAGTGTATAGGAAATTGGAATGGAATTGGAACTGAATTGTAATCGAAGTTGAATCGGTGTTGAATGAATATTGATTTTAATTGGAATTGAAGTGAATTTGGATTTGAATGAGTTTAGGATTGAATTGAATTGAGATGAATTTGAAATTGAATTGAATTTGAATTGAGATGAATGAATTGAATTGAGATGAATTTGAATTGAATTGAATTTGAAATGGGTTTGAATTGAATTTGGTTTGGGCCGAGATTGGAAAACGGGTCGAGTCAAAGTTCGGGTTGATTGAAGTAGGGTCGATCAAAGTTAGACTGGTCAAAGTCGGGTTGGTCAAAGTTGGATCGAGGCGAGGTCAAAGTTTAGTCAAGTCAAAGCTTCAGGTCAAACTTGGGGTCAAGTCAAAGTTTCATTCAAGGAGAATTGGGCCTTGTTGGGGTTTCAGGTCAAATGGGCCTGGTATGGGCTTTTGGGTTGAATGGGCCTTGTTTAGGCTTTTGGGCTGAATGGGCCTTGTTTAGGCTTTTGGGCTGAATGGGCCTTGTTTAGGCTTTTGGGCTGAATGGGCCTTGTTTAGCTTTTTGAAATACCCTGAATTAGAAACAGTGATTAATTAGGCTATAAATAATTTTAGAAACTTAATTAAGTCTAATAAATATTAGGGAACAAATCCCGAAGAAAACGGATCCTTAAAATGATTAAAAACCTAACGAACCTTAAAGCGCGTTTTTCGAGGTAACCGGGAAAACGTGACTTTAAGCGGGTCAAATAGACTCGTAACAATTTTGGTCAACTAAATAGTCATTAATAAATATTAGTGAAGCTTTAGAACCAATAAAATCATAAAACGAAATTAGTAAAAACTGTCAAAACGGGAATTGTTGGCTAAAACATAAATAACCAAAACTTATGTGTCCAATATGTAAATAGAATTCTAAAAACCACATGGCTGTGTTGTGTCAAGATTTGCCTCTCTCACACACTCTATTCTCTTTTTATTCACAAAGACAAAAGCATTTAAAAAGCAAAAAGTAACATATATTACTTTACCACTCACACTCTCTCTCTCCTACCCTCTCATCTCTTCACTCACGTAGCAGCCCTTCCCCCTCACTCTCTATTTCTTTCTTCCTTCTCCACCGACAACAATGGAGTCTTGAAACAACTCACAAAAACACCACTTCTCTCCTATTGGTGAGTGCCCAAACTTGCTCCAAAAATTATAAAAACTACACCATTGGAATCCTCTCATCAAGGGGAACACTTCCCTCTTTTCAAAATCCGGAAAGGAGCATTTTCGTTTTCATGGGTATGCCCCATTTGGAGCTTCAAGACCACCACTAGAACCACCTTCTTCTCCTTGTTCTTTTGAGGTAAAAATCTTCTTGAAACTCCATTGTTTTTCTAGCCTTAAGGGCAAAACGAAAATTTAGCTAAACCCTTGTTTGGTTCCTTTGTACTCTAGCCGACTTTGGCACTCTTGGAGGGTGAGGAATATTGTTCTTGAGCTATCCCAAGCATCACTCATACCCTTGGAAGGTAATATGTTTCTAAACCCTAAAATCTATATTAAAACTTGAAGAATGGGTAAGGTTAGTTTTAGTATTAAAATGGTGTATATGAATGGTTGTAGTGTTAGAGGATTTGGTTACTAAGAACTGGTGGAAAGGGAGAAGAAAGAAGAAGGAAAGAGGAAGGAGGAAGAAAGGAGAAGCTTGTGAAATAACAAGGTAAAACATACTTGTCTTTGTGTAGTCTTGTATGCGCTTGTGTAACAGTTTTTAAAAGAGTAAAAATTGTATTGTAGAATGGTAATGAACAATAGTGTAGTGTAGAGGAAGAATTGAGTTGTGTTGAAGCTTTAAAAGAATGGAAAAACTGTCAAAACTTAGTGGGGAATTTGATGTTATGTGCAGAATTTTTAGTAGTGTTTAGTGTTTGAAAATTGTGTAAGAAACTTTGTATATTGATGTCTATTGAAACAGTGAAATGGGTAACAAAATGTGAATACATGATGTGGTGATAATGTAAGATTTTAGGGGAGGTTGTGTCAAAATTTACCTAGAACTAACACTTAAGAAACTAGAAACTAGGTGAACTAGTTCTTGTAACAGATTTCTATTAGAGCGTTTAATTGGTAGGTTTGGGAAGATAACTAGTGTATTGTAAGCTTTAAGAAATGACTTATAAGAGGGAGCTAACGATGAAGAAAGTGAGAGTTTAAATCTGTAGCAAAATGCAATTTATAAAACAGTGTAAGTGCTGAAATGAGTACTTAAGGAAATAGGTGGTAAATTAGTATAAGAGGGTGTAATAGATTAGCAAAGGATTTAAACATGTTTAAGCACTGATTAGGTACTAAATTATGTGAGATTAAGTGTAGAAACAATGGGGGATTAATTTGACAAAGTGGAATGTAACAGATTTTGAAAATGCAAAACCTGCTGAACTTGTAGCAGGGTCCGGGACTTAAGTCTTGGATTAAGTCCCGGACCTGGAGGATAAAAAGGGCCGAGAGTTTCAGGAAGGTGGTGGTCCGGGACTTAGGTCCCATACAGGACCCAGACCACCCTGTAAAAGACCCGAGAGTTTGCAATGTTAAAATCCGGGACTTACTTCTTGTAAGAAGACCCACCATAGTGTGAAAATAGGTCGAGACTTTCCAACCATTTGGGTCCGGGACTTGACCCTTGTACAAGGTCCCCGGACCATACCATTAAAGTAGCCGAGAGTTGGGCCATGAGTTGGTCCGGGACTTAAGACCTGGACAAGGTCCCGGACCAACCAAAACTTGTAAAAATAAGTACTTAAATGGGTAATAAGGTAAGGAAGTGTATGGTAATGATGGTATAAGATGATTAGGACTTAATTAAGGATGTTTAAAGGTCATTAAGAGTATAAACAAGTTTTAAAAGTAATAAAGAGTAAGTAAACAATATGTAAGTATAAGAATTGTAAAGGTATAGTAAGTATGAGTTAGGAAACGTAAGAGTAATCGAGTTTGGTTAATAATAGTTAGATTAATTACTCGATTGTATGTATATCATAGGATTTGATTTGTGAACACCGGAGGAACGTCGGATACAAGTACAACGGTGAACGGTATGAATTCCTCATGCCCCGTATGCTACCTTGGTTACTCTGATTTGTGTGTTGTGTGCTAATTGATCACCAAATAAGATAAATACATGAATCGGAGTTATTATGCTTACTTGTGAATATGTAGTGTTGTATGTTGTGAATATTGTCTTTAAATCTCAGTTTGTATAATTCATGAAATGTATGCATGATAATGAGTGTGTGTATGTATGATATATTGTACTGTGACCGAATGTGTTTGTGATTGGACTTCTAACTGATTCCTAACAAGCTAACCATCCTAACTTAAATTGGTAATTAAATTGGAATGAGTAGAAGTCCGATATAGTGTCGGCCACGCGTGAGGATGCGGAGTCACGAGAGGTTGGCTCCAATTCCTGACTCTTAAACTGGTCCGCGGCCCAAATCCCTTAAGTGGGTAGCATCCCGGATTGGTGAGACAAGTAAATCCCGGTGGTGGGATGGTGTAGTCCCCGGGCCGGAGGTCATACTGACTTAACTTGAGTATGAGTAAGTAAATAAGAATGAGTAAGTAAGTAAATGAAAGTAAGTACGTAAAGTAAGAGTAAGTAACATGTAATGAGTAAAAGAGTAATAAGCATTCCGATTAACCCGGATGTGTAATTTGGCTAACACGGTGAAGGTAAGTAAGTGTGTGTGCTACTGTATTGCTATCTGGAATCGTATAATGTATTGTATATGCATATATGTTGTATGTAAAGCATGTATGTATGAAATTAATGAATCGCATGTTTATTGGATGTCAAATAGTCGGTGAGCCCTAGCTAACACTCGGTACATGCGGAGTTTATGCGCAGCTTTTGCTGAGCCCCTTGGGGCACCGTTTTTAATATGAATGCAGGTGCAAGAGAGGGATGAAGCTGTTGAAGACTTAGTTCTATTTCTTTGTCTTTTTTTTATTGTAAACATTGGATTGTGAATGGTGTACTGTTGTACACGGCTGTAGCTTTTTTATTAGCCGGTGTACCATGGGGTACACCTTTTTGGATATTGATGGAATGGGAATTGGTATAGATGAGTAGCTTGTAGAAACTCATTCTTTTGGAAAGTTTGAATTGGTGTTATACCCAAAATTTCACCCCCCGGAAGAGAGTCTCTACTAATAGGCTAGTAGCGAGGGTTCCCGGTTCGATCGGCACATTTAAGAGTACTAGGGATAGCTTAGTCATCTCCAGGGGCACTTTAGTAATTTTTCAAGGCTCCTAAGCCCCCTATAGGCTTTCTCTCTCCTCCAAATAAGGGTCAAATCAGTTCCAAATGCTTTGAAATTTTAACCCATAACAGAGGATGACATTTGAAGCATAATGGCATTGGAATTTTGATTTTTCGAATTTCCAATAATTTCCTAGCAATTTCTGATTGAATCTGACAAGAAATTGAATTTAAAAATATTCCAATATCCAAAAATTCGATTCCACTTTAGAAAATCTTAAATATCATCCTTACCCATGTGGAAATTTCATAATCAAATTCCTTTTGGAAGACCTTGAGCTAAAACGTCGGTAAATCTCGGTTTTTACCGGATTTTTCTATCTTTAAGGAAGCCTATATAAGGAACCTTATCCCATGATCAAATCAGACCCTCAAGAACCCTAGACTCTCAAAGAAGGCAGCCGTCTCTTGCTCTTCACGTTTTGAACCCCAGAGCCACGATCAAACACCGAAATCTCACCAAAATCAACACCAAAACACATTTTTCAACTCCCACAACATCATCCATCATCAAACCCTCGCCAAAACAGCACCAAAACGTGAAGAACATCAAGAACAACAAGGAGTCAGAAGCTGGGTTCGAAGTTCTTCTGGATCCGCCATCAACGAGGCCTCTGAAGAATCCCGACGTGAAGAAACACCACGAATCTGAAGGTAAAACAGGTTATAACTCTACTTTTCTAACTCCCCACAACCTCATTAACTCTCTGTTAAATTTTGGGCTCAAACCAACCCTTTTCGGCTTCTGTATAGCTAATTACTTTGGTTTCTGCCTTGTTACTTGTTCGTCAAGTTTCGTGCATAATTCGACTTCAAACCGTGATCTTCCATTACTAACATATTGTACATCTTTCAGGCTACACGTGCATAAATTTTGAGCCGAAAACACCTTCGGGAACCATCATAAAACTCCTGTCCGTGGGTGATCCGGGATCTCGGACCTATGGTCCGGGACCACGGACGGGTTGTCCGTGGCCACGGACGGCGGCGGGATTTTAAAATTTTAAAAATTTAGGTTTTGCTAAACTATGTCCGGGCCTACGGACATCTTGTCCGTGGCCCCGGACTTTTCAAATTTTTGTTTTCTGTTTTAATTCGACTTTTATTTTCACACAGGTTAACTAGGGTTCGTGGTTACGGACATTAGGTCCGTGGCTACGGACGGAAATAAAATTTTGACCTAATTCTGCCTCCAAAACCCTAGTTTAGGTAATTTCAACTTTCACTTTTATTTTCAGTCAAAAAAATGTTAAAAACACAAAAAACAGAAGCTCGCGCACTTAGGTTAAAACGACTCATAATAAGCCGTAATTAAACCAAGTAGAGGAAAAGCGACCTAGGAAGGGTAATGAAAGTAATTTGAACCCTAAATAAGTCGAATACCAAGCCCCCGAACCCGAACTCTACCTTTCCTAATTTACCCTAGGTTAAAATTAGGTGGCGACTCATAATAGGTTCCAGTGAGCTAGCTTAGGTTTTAATAATTATTGTTAAATGACATAGTTATTAATCTTAGGTTATAAGTGGACCTAAAACCCGGTTAGATCCTAATCATCTTTAGTCAACACAGGATAGGGTTTAAAATCGAGGCTCACAGACTGGCGACTCTGCTCGGGACAAACTCTTATTATTAACTTGTTTAATTTTAGGAAAGAGGGCTTAACTCGAAAAATGTTTATTCATGGCTTTATTATATTGCTTGTTTACTTTCGTGCGCACTTTAATTTATGTACCTGTAACACCCCAACTACAACCATACACTTAACAACACATTGCAGCGGAAACTCAACTCATCACCTTACATAACTCAATGGTGTTACACGCCGTTAACCACCCACGTGGCTAACAAGGCTAATACCTGTACATTGTATCGGTCTGATGGACTAGATTCCCGAGCAACTACACAATACAATCCTTATTCCATTTCCAACATTTAATATACACATACCATCCTACTGTATCGAGTATTTATAAACTGATGCCGATAACAATTTCGGTCTTACTACACCTACAGTATATATACACTTAAATGATTACCCATGTACAACGACTACCCCGTCCTACTCTCAAACGGCTTCCAGCTCTTCGTACCTGAAATAAGAATAGAAGAGAAAGGGTGGCCCCAAGGGGCTCAGCACCTTTGCTGGTATGGTAATCCCGCAGCCCACATGCTACCGGGCCACGCACAACTAATTGTCGTCTTAGCATGCGATTGATTATTTTTAAATCATGCATGCCACTGTAAACACACAACACACAACATTTCGCCTCAATGGGCTCAACAAACGGATAATACCTCCTTACTTGATAAATCACTCATGGTATTCATTATCCCTAGAGTGTTCCTCCTCTAACGGAGCTTCCTTAATAGACGACACTTACCCGATATTCGGGTTATCCTCAAACGCCTCTTATCGCGAACTGGGATTCATTTCCATGATCCACATACTCCACATTTAAGACATATAACATTCATCACATAACAACACATATCAACACTTTTCACGTTTCAACGCGTACATAATAACATCGCCATAGATATTGCATCACAGCAACAACACGTAACACCATAAGATCGGTTCACACAAGGAACCTTCCACCATAGTTAGTATTCACAGTGAGCCTAGAGATTGTTGCCAACCTCATGCTAAGCTCGTTACTTACCTCGTTACCGTCCTGTTATTTGAACGGTTAACTTAACCCCAAGGTGTGTCGGATATAGTCATCCCAAGCACACCGAAACAACATTCGTATGCCCCTGTGGCCCGACGTGAGTCAGTAAACTAGCTTTGGATAAGCTAAGGGAAGGTTGAAACCAAATTGGAATACAACCCATACATACACCAAGAGAGTCGAACCGGATATGACATCGACTCCCGTCCTCACACGCGTGGCCGGAACATACCGGACTCCTCACCCCCCATTAGTACATATATACTTATAAATAAGTAGTTAGAGATCCATTATGGAGCCTACCACATCCACACACCATACGGTATCATAACCGAGTTAAGCACACAAGGGAGGTTCACACACTTGCATACAACAACAATATCCAACTAACTCACACATAGCCGTGGTTAGAACGTTCCCAAGGTTTGGGTCGTTAACTCCGAATACCGATCTCTCATGTGCTCCTAGTTCTAGTTAGCTAAGGTTTAACACTTATTTGAGGTTAAACGGTATCGGAGATTAAAAGCGCCACATAAATGAATTACTATAAACTCATTACATGTTTTTATCTTACAAGGTGGCAAACACTCAGAAAAACACATTGGCATACAAGCCGGTGTAATCCGGTAGGACACAGGTTGCAAGAAAACCATACCTGTCACCGGAGTCCACTTATCATGTCCACTTATGTTCCTCGAGCAATTCTCGAACAACTGGTAATATTACAATTACTTTCATTAACATCGGGGTAACTTGATTGTGTAACATCGAATAACCATGATTAACCCCATAAATTAATTAAATAACTTCACATTTATCTTCTTTTACTTTCACATTGTAACACAACCTTTCACCCACTCAATCATCATTATAACTCACCTAACATGTCTTAAACAACCTTATAATATCATTACTAACTTATTACCATTTTTAGATAACATTTCCCATCTTAAAGCAACATTTTTGGTCCATATAGTGACCTGTATAATATCATATAGGACGCAAGCCGTGACTTTAGACAGAAAACAGACACACGTCCGAACTTGTGTCCGGACTTCGGAAGTTCGGACGTGAGTCGAGAACCTCTTAATGCGGAAATCCATGCGTCCGAACATGTGTCCGGACTTCCCAAGTTCGGACACAGTTCGAGTGTGCAAAATTCTTACCCAACAGAGCCTGTCCGAACTTCCATGTCCGGACGGAAGTTCGGACAAGGCAAAATGCTCAATTTCCAAGCCTTTAAACACTTAGCCAAATTTCTCCAAAGCCTCCAACACTTATAGTATCTACTCCTTAGGTCCCTAAGTGATGTTTCATGCCTATTCTAACCATTATACCAAGACATATCTTCCACACAAACATCATCATTCAAACATCCTTTCTTACATATCAAAACTCCTTATGTCATTCTTACAATTCCTTTTCCAAGCTTACACTTCCTCCTTAATTTACCAAATCCTCTTTTCACAACTTCTTGAATTCCTTTCTCAAAACCTTACCTAAACATCATTTTCTCCTTATTCATCAATCATTACCTAACCTTATATAAACTTCTCCAAGACTTTGACACACCCTAGAAACACTCATTTGATCTCTAGAACTTCCAAGATAATGCCTAAATCCTTGTAGCACCTTAGAACTCCTTATACATTTTACAAATTTTTGCCATGGGTTCTCTTAGCACATCATCATTCCAAAACTCATAGTTTTCACCATTAAACACTCAAGAACACCTAAACCCATCAAGAACACCATCACACACAAGACTTCACCAAATTTACACTACATCACAATATAGTGCACAATTTAAATTGCTTGGCACTTAGGCCCTTAAATAGCATAAACCATAAACACTGAATTTCCCACATAAATAATGCCTTTGACCTGCAATTACACCCAACAATACATAAGCCCTTAATAAACTCCTTGAGAGCATTTCACTAGGTCATTCACCTTTGGCTCCTTAGATCATTTTAACAAGCAATATAAGCTCATTTTCCTAAGGCATTTAAACTACATTGAGATAGTTTGTTTACCTCTTTTTCCTCACAAACTTCTTTCTTGTTTCCTTGTAAAACCGGTAGGATGTTTGGTTGTTTGTCAACTTCTAAACAATGTACACATAATAGAATGAGTATTCAAGCATTATGCTTCATCTCATTGTAAACCCTAGTTACACATATTGTTTTTAACACATTAAGGTAATTGTTTTACCTTGGAATTGGAAGAGAACTTGAATAAGTATCAAGAGAGGACTCCTCCTAGCCCTTGGAAGATTCAAATGAAGCTAAAACAAGCAAGGTGAAAACACCATTGTGAGGTGAATTTTCGGACATCACATAAACATGGAGGAAACATGGATTTTCTTTGAGTTTCCTTACCTTGAAGCAAAGGAGAACAATAATATGTGAAAAGGTGAGCTCAAGCTCCTTCAATGGTGAATCTCCATGGCACCAAAATTGAGTTCTTGAAGATTTGAAAAGATAGAAGTGTAGAGCTTGGTCTAACTAAGACAAATATGGTCTTAGAATTTGATTTGGAGCATGGAGTTGGATTTGGCAAGGAATTGAAGATGGAGAAGAGAGGTTGCCATAGCAAATCGTAAATGGAGCTTGGGAGAAGATGAAGAAACCGTGTGAATACAAGAAGGAAAGAGAGAATGAAGGTAAGTTTGCTTTTGTTAAGATATTTATGTATAAAGCAAAATAGTACTTTACTTTAAGCTTTACTTTACTTATTTGATTTCTTTTACAAGTTGGTGACTCACACCTTGAAAAACCGGCCCCCATATATTTAGAAGGGTATAATAGTCTTTGTTGACCAATTTAATTACTTATAACAACATATGTTACAAACTAGCTTATAAAGTTACTATTCATAAAAACAAGGCACATAGAAGTGAAATTTTTGATTTCCCATTGATATAGACTTCCAAATGTGATACTATATAGTACACATGTTAATTAAAGAGTAATGATGGACATCTAGCCATACAAAACTCATTTACAAGACAATTTTTCAAAAACGTGCTTTAAGACTCCTTAAAGCACATTTTGTGTTTTAACTTGTTTTCAAGCTTGGTTTTCTTTGGTAAATGATTTAATATGTTCATTAACATATTTATAAGGTATAGATATGACCTTTAGGTCTTATACAAATTTACCCCAAGCTTAGAGCACATTTTTGCTCATATTGCCTTTAAGGTATTTTCTTGTGTTTTATTTGGTTTAACTGTCTACCAAAGTTTCCTAAGGACTTAATTAGCCTTATAAAATCATAATTTAATATTATCAAATCTTGGTAGGCTCTTTGGGTCCTAACCAAGTTCACACAAGTTTAGAGCATGTTTTGCTCAAACCGTGTCTTAGTGTTTTATTGTGTTTTACCATGGTTTAAATGGTTCATTGACGTTTCTAAGGCACTTTTTAGCCTTTAAATACCATAGTTTAACATTTACACAACATACCAAGGTTTGGGGTATTTCAATCTACCCCCCTTAAAAGAACTTCGTCCTCGAAGTTCACACTTCCTCGCATCATTGGATTAGAATACGGGAATTACTTTCGAAATTAACTTCCATTACCAACCACCCTTTACATCCAACCTGGGACTTAACGGTCCGGGCAACATATCCACATTATACATAACCATATCGTAACATACTTACATGATAACCTCGGACTCACGGTCCGGGTACCTTAATAACATTACACTTACATAACAACCCTCAGACTCTCAGGTCTGGGTAACAATACAACAGTTAGACTCATAGGTCTGAATAACATAACACTTTCGAAACTACTACATTAGGACTCAAGGTCTAAAATAATATCTCTTACTCATACCACACAACATGTCTTAGCATGTATAACAAACAGAAATACATTTTCCATCTCTTCATGGGCTCAAGTCCCATGTCGAGTACATATACACTGTGATCCCGCAGAACCCGGTCGCGATGGACACCTTCTGGTCCCCGTTTCCTTGGGAGGTCAAAACAATCACATACATTTTTAAAATATACTTCTCATGTCACCGGTCCGAAGACAAAGGCTCATACGTCCTCAGCTCGTGAGCAAGCATTACCAAATATTCTTTACTAGGTTAAGTATATAAGAGAATCCTTTATTCAAAATATGAATCGGCTGTTTTGGAAATACCATTTGAAAATCCTTTTGAAAACGCAACACAACTCCAAGTTCAACTCATGCTCTTTGTATCTTTCTTAACGTGGTTATTTGTGACCACTTACAGGGAGCTTCAAGAGTTATCCAACCCTGATGTGATCAGCATCAATGTTGAACTATCTTTCCACCCCAATTTGTGTTCGGCTTCCCTTGATCTCATGATAATCAAGTTCCACCTCCCACTTCATTTTCAAGCATCAAGTAATACACACGTTTCCCTTTTCTATCTTTTCGATCATTCTAATCATAATCATAACATCTCCAAGGGATAGAACTCCGTCTATCAATCATCACCCAAATCCAACTTAATTCAAGTTACCTAGGGAATTTAATTCTCACTAGGTTCTATGTCGGTCTCATACCCCTTCATAAATCACAACACTGTATATATATACATATTTTTATCAAAATACAATACATGGTTTACATTTATGCACCGTCGGGGTTTTAGTTTCCCGGGAGTTTCTTTACTCCCTTCCACTTGTACTCTCACACACCACTGTTAACAAAATAAACACACTTCCCACAATGGTATTCGCATCTTCTGTGCGCAATTACCACAATTTAACCACGAATGAATGCGTATGTTTATATAACACACGCGCCAACCATCATAGCAAATCATTTTTGTGCTATGCACAACATAGTTCACGTACACTTGTACGGTAAAACACACTAAGCGGCTTTACGCTCTACCCCCCTTAAAAGGGATTACGCCCACGTAATCAATCACTGAACATTAGCTTAAAATGTTCTGCCGTCGTGAAGTGTTTTAACTTCCACGCGGTCTGTTATACAATGTGTTCTGATTAGAGGATCTTAACCATATTGGCGGTTTAGTCCCTAAACCAAGAATTCGCATTAGAGTTTATCTAACTCATAACCGGTTTCGGTCCTGGCCTGTGAGGCTTCTAGGCATTGATGACTAGCCATCAATTCATATTCACAATGTATATTCGGTATTTGATGCATGGGCTCACTGGCCTCTGTTGCGCAACTCTGATAATTATAGGGCTAGTTTGCCCCATTCGTTACTGTTACTGTATTGTACATCTCTAATGTATTACCCTTATCTAAGTAACAATGGTTTCTCAACCGACGCATGGTATCTCTTACCCTGAGCGAATTCGGTGAGTTTCAAAACTTTCCATCCACTTCTCCAATAGCTTACAGCGTAACTACTATGTAATTCACAATGATTGACTTGCTTCTACCGACTTACTGTCGGTTGAGATTGAGCTACTACCTAATGTGTAGTGCTCTCTCGGTTATTTCCCACACCTGGGGTATCTTTCATACCGACATTTGGCAGTTAGTGCTACTGTAGTCACCTACTGTTAATCATGTTTCCACATTTGGTTCTGTACCAGTATCATTTCCATTAGTATGACCTTGCATTTCCTATGCATCGGTCATTATAGTATTATAAGTTTCTTTCTACATCCACCACCATTAACATTTCCCAAATCCTAGCTATCCCACTCGATCATTACTGCACAAATGCAATACCAAAACACTCAGTCATACAGAGTGCAGAGGCGTAAACTCTTGACAGTAAATCTCTTATGTGATTGCAATAGGAGTTTACACTGTGTTTACTGGAATTCTGATCACATAACACTTGCCACCGGCTTACTGCTCGGTTCGTTTGCTATCACTTACTGTTGTATCTCCACTGGGGTTTAACATATAACTCCGCTTATTTGTCATACCATCGCTTAACAATACTTATACAACGGTCGCTTATTGCACACCGTATCCTCTTTCATTATTCAACATCAACTTACACTGCATCCGTCATTATATTAGCTTCAGCCATTACACTGGTTTGGCACTTATTTGGCTGATTTTTTTGAATACCCTATTTTTCGAGCTTTCATGTTCCTTGAGCGTTGTTCGCTACTCATTTAGCATCACACACCTATGGTGGTCGCTATCAACTTATCTTTCTTCCTTTCTACACAACTGGTATAACACTTCATTTTGTATTATTGTTATTCAAATCATTCTAGGGTAATAACCACATGGTCCATCCTCATCATACTTCTTGGACTTGATTCACATTACTACCGCTCCTGCGGTCTCACAATATCGAGAGGTATCCCCACTCTTAATGCAGTGGTTCGTTCTCCGCTCTATTACTTGTATAACATATACTTCTGCAACTGATCAAATTTACATAACACAAGTTGTTGTGGCTTATAAGCCTTATTTGCCTTGAGCTGCGCTCATTGTAGGCTGTCCACACATGTGTACTTCTCCGTACAACGTTATATGGTTTGGATATCATATTGAGCTCCATGACAAGGTCGTTGCATTCCGTTTCCTTTCAGGGGATGCCCCTTAGGATTGTCAGTCCGTCTCCTGACAACTTATGTCTAACTGGGTGTTAGTTTCAACCCTCGCGTTTCTATCACGTCATCTTGTTCAATTATCGTTGATGCAAACACCCTTCAAGGATCGCTCCTGGGTGTTGCTAAGTTATGCCTTTACATCTAGTTCACACTTATTGGTACATTCCGTTAGCCACGCCGTTTGCATTCTTAACTAGTTTATTATCTTCTTCTGTGAAGATCAACATTTCCTGATAGTGTAGGTACTCATTCTGGGAGTTTCATCCCGTTCCTTGCACAATAACATGTCCATATCAGGCATCTGCCTTGCCATGCATAGGCTGGGTCTCCGTTCCAGCTATCATGTTTATCTCTGAGGATCCTTAAGACATATGCGATGTCTTTACATTACAGTTAGTGCACTTCGCACCTCCTGACTCTTAAACATATCCTTGAAATGGGTTCACTAATTCCTTTAATCTCGTTAACTTAACTGAGTTCCTTAACTTCAACCATTCATGGTAGTCCTTAGCTCTTGTTTGACCTATACTGCTGACCGTAGTACGGAGTCGACTACTTCCTGTGTTCCGGACTCTACTTGTATACATACGTGGGGTACCATACTGATACATTGCTACTTACCCAACTAACCCATAAGTAGGTCTACCAGGCCCACAAGCTCCTATCGGAGTGCGGTCGTCCCACATTTCAGTTGGTACACTCGTAGTGTCCGTCACACGCCTAGGTGAAGTATTCTGTTGTCAACTCCCTTATATTGTCCCTTGACAATATGTGTCCCGTGCTTCCCGAACTTAATCGAAGGAAAGTTTATCCACTGTTGTATCCTTGTCAACTGTCCTTGGTTTTACTGGTTTGGTGTAAAAGAAGGTTAGAAAGAAGTGTTGGTTTGAAAGAAAATCTGGTTTTGAAAGAAAAGAGTTTGAATAAATCTGGGTTTGAAAGAAAAGTTTCATGGTTTTGCAACATCTTCTTACCTTAGCCAAGTCTAGCTTCTTGCTGACTGGTGTACTTACAATTACAGAGGTTAGGCTAGCAGGCCCTTCCACTGTTATGACGATCACATTTAACTTTATTGTACTTTTCCAAGTACTTTTTAGTGGTTAAAAATTTCCCGAATAGCCCTGTTATAGCAGCACTTGCTATGGCAAGTGCGCCATGCTAACTGGCTATCGGTTCAACACATACTGGTTGTGGTATTGTTTTTACCCGCATTGTCATCAGTGGCCTTGTTGGCCCTTATTTGTTCTTACCGTCTTGACAATAAATCTTCTAAGTACTTCTCGCCGTCTCCACATGATAATCATCAACTAGGGTGTTTCCCACTCTGGGAGACCCCTTTTCCTTAGTATTGTATCCTCTTTGTACTACGTTGTCGTTCCTTAATCGGTTGACATACCGTTGGCGACATTATTTAATGTTTGTAGTCCCGTAGACACTCGTCTCGGGTTTTATTAATCCACTTCTTGCCTGTTGCATGGTTGGTGCGTTGCAAACTGGTTATTCTCGACTGCTCATCATGTCGACCCAGGTTGCCGGAAATTCTATTCTTCTATACACTGATTCTTCACTCTTCGCTATGAAATGCGGTTAACACTTGCTTAGATGGGAACCGTCTCCGGGATTCCCAGCTTTTGGGATCTACCGTATGACTGGTTCTCCATACCTTTAGAGGTACTTAATAATAGCCAGATCGGGTATTCTCGAGTAAGAGAGGACTTCCATCTCTCTGGCGTCCCTTCCCAAGTTATATACAGGGATTGTGGAGGGCGGGATAGATATTCCAGGTTTCCAGTACACACTGGTAATACCTAACTAGCGTATCTCTCACGCTATCACTCAACCCTTAACCCAAAGCACTAAAATCCTAACTCGGTACTTCCTAAGCTCGGTAATTCAGTCATCAGAGCGATACTTCGCTCTGATACCATTGCATCATATGAGAGCGAGGGTCCACGCAAACCAACTTCACCCTGGGACCCGTTTGAGGGTCCCCTGTCAGGGACTCACACCTTTTAGGTGATGTGAATAAGCGGGGGAAAAGAGGAGGGTGTCGTCTAACCACACCCCTTAATACCTGGGCCTTAGCCCAAGCGTTTTCCTGGCAGTGCCTTACCTAGCCCATTGTTTGGTCAGTCAAAGACCCGACCGTAGACGCACACTTCAGGTGATGTGAAAAAAGTGGGGAAGCCCAAAGAGAATAGCGTGCAAGCCCTATTCCTTTGTGTGACCTGGGCCCAAGCCCCAAGCACCTCTCCGGATCGAT
>CM041780.1:118031221-118241444 GCA_023374045.1 Limonium bicolor
GTACTATTCAAATCAAGGCACATATTTTTTGATTTTTTTAAAAACTTTGAATTAGACATTCTAATGTGGTATATTATGTCACATTAGTATATTTAAGAGTATTCAAGATTCAAAGTCAAACAAAACTCATTTTGAAGACCATCTCACAAAAATGTGCTTTAAGGAAGCTTAGTGCACATTTTGTGTTAAAACTTGTTTTGAGCTTGGTTTTCTTTGGTAATTGATTAATTACATCCATTACATGATTACTAAACTTATTAATTTGATTTGGAATCAAACGGAGGTCACAAGACCTTTAAAGCTTCTTAGAACACATTTTTGCCCTAAGTGACTTTTAAGCATGCTAATGCTCGTTCTTTGTGTTGGAGTGTCTTCCAATAATTTGATTACATTAATTTATGTGTTATAATGCTTAGGAAAAAATTTAAGGTCCTAAGAAGTTCATTTGGGTATATATTTACCCAAAACTGTCAAAAGGTGCAATAATTGCTTTATGTTGACCATTGTTGTTTTTAAATTGATTTTAAGTCATGTTTAGGCCTTAATTTAATTGATTAAATGTTTAATCAATGTTTAATTATTTAGGGGTATTTATAGTGCACTAATTTAAATGTTTGGCTCTTAGGCCCTTAAATCACACACCGATTTACCATAGCATTAGGCATTAATCATAATTCTCTTTCAAATCACCCAAACATATTTCTAGCATATATTTGGTTCATTCATTTAAATTGCCCATCCCATAATCCTAAGACAACTAGGATAGATATCAAGGTAGATGGTTTACCTTTAATTCCCAAGTTCTCATTCCTCTTCTTTTCTCTTCCTCCCTTCCTCCTGCTTGAAAACCGGCCAAGGGCCATGGAGTTGCCCAACTCCAAATCGGTACCCCATGAGGAAATTAGACCAAGAAAGACACTTAGGGTCATTAATTGCTCTAGATTACAAAGGGGTGTTTAAAGCTCAAAATTTAGGGATTTACCTTTAACCCTAGAATTGGCTTTGGTCATGAATCAAGGAGAGTATGAACCACCATTGGAGACTTGAACAAATTCTCAACAAAGAAAGAAAGCAATGCACATGAGAGGCCAAAATTGGCTAGGTCAAGGTTGGAAAGAAAAATGAGTTTTCTTGGATTTTCTTACCTTAAATGAAAGAGAAGGCCACCTAGCTCCTTAAAATCTGATTTTCTCTTCAAATGGGGCTATACCCATTGAAACGGAGTATTCGTTCTTGTAACACCCCTCTCCATAATCACGATATAATCTCTCACGTAGCAATAAATAAAACGTCTCACAGCGGAAAATAACCAATAATTACAAAACTCACTCAGGTGTCACCGGCCATTACTCCGCCCATGCGAGCAACGTAGCCAAACTACATCCAACTTCCAAATAAACAAACTGCTAACCGCAGTGATAACGAAAATTCCTATACATCATACTAAATCCATAAATCATAAACATCGACAAGTGAGCGTCTACCCAAACCTGAAAATACACAACCTTACCATAAGACCATACACCCATCTTCATTGCTATACAACATCTCCAATTACCCTGTTCCTGCTCTTCAGCTCTGACAATGATCAACAACCTGTAATGGTGTAGTACAGCATAGACGCTGAGTATGCCGGCCTGGACCCTAATGGTCACTTGTCATTTTAACCCATCTTATTATTAGATTGGTTTCACGCTTTACCATTTTACAGATATATTCAATACTGTAATAAACATGCATAATAAATTTAACCATCCATCCAAGTATCCATAAACATTCAACCATCCATCAAAATATCCAAACATTCATTTAATATTCCATACAACATTTATATATCGAACGTATCGAGTAATAACAATATAATGTACAATGTACATTCGCCGTAGCGTACAGTTTTCATATTTAATTTACCTTAGCCTTGTAGGCTCCATCCAACCATCAACACACAATAAAATAACCACAAGTATAACCAATGAACAACAAAGCGAAACAACGAGAATAATAAACAAGTATTAAGTCTCGTCCATGGTATTGTTCGCCACTGTATAAGTCTCAATTGTTTTAGTTGTTCAGTTATACCTAGTGACAATGTCTCGTTAAAACGACATGTCTCTAGTTACCCATATATATGGCGGTCACCCACGGCAGTAGCCACTCTCCACGGTAGAGTCTCCGACCAACGAGCCATTCTAGCTCACGGGAAATTTTCTTGATACTTACGGACCCGTACGCGGACATCCTGGTATCGTTTTTGTGATCACAGCGCGCACCAAGAGCCACATCCTCTTGGCTTTACTTCCATTCCTTTAATTAATTAATTATACCATCGCATCGCATTACCAAATTTTCTAACACAGCAGACTAAGGTCATTAGTCCAATCCGGAGTCTGTAAACTCAGGATCCAGTTTAGATACGAGAGCGGCGTATAGAAAAGGCCAATGCTCCGTATAAAAGTCTCAGATATGTATATGTTATTATCATAGTGCTACAACGTTTTACTTACGTTCCTTATATCTCATATAATAGCACCATAGCCGCTAGTTCGTTTTATTATATTGGTTTCATATATACGAACCGATACTGTTAACTCAACAACAGTAAATAATAAGCAGTTATAAATATACAATTCATGCATATTAATTAACACATTCAGACAATCAATCTTGTCACAGATCACACAGAAGTCTGAACTAAGGAAGCCCTCGAGACAATCAGAGACACATAACAACATACAAGTTATATCAACCAAATCCGAGCCCAAGGAGCAAACTTAGGACAACTCGGATCAAACCCCTTTACATACCGTTCACCCTGATCGTATTACGGTGGAGTATGAATCAGCAAGATCCTATGCTCCGTGTAGTCCGCTAGCTTGTCAAGCGTCCTTGTCAGAAGTATAATCTAAACGGTATTAAAACTATAAGTCAATCTCCATGATTAACCACATCCGGTATTTCCGAATAATAAGTAACCCCGACAGTTCACCCCTGTTTTCTACAGTTGTTTTTACAGGTTTCTCTAAAACAGTCGGCTTTGTTACTTAAAACGCGTACGTCAAAACATTTCAACTGTTAAGTTTAATTCGTTACATTTCTTTTAATCTTATCCACCATCTAGTTTAGGTACATAACCTATAGTTGCATGTATGCATGCATGATTGTATTATATTATTATTTTTTGTATTGTATCACTTATTATATTGTATCATTCTCCCACCATCCACTATAATACAATGTATTATATGATCCATTTATCTTTAGCAAATAATATTTGCATCCAAAATTCATAACTTATAGTTCGTAACTATATATTTTTTTAAATAACCACCACCATTAAATCATATGGTTTTCAACCAAAATATATATCCACCTTATATACATTATTCTTGTGTATGTATATATTTTTACCACGTAGGTAATTCTCATGAGTTTCATAAACTCTTATATTTATGTTACATTTTATCATCTTTTATTAGATGATTATTCCCATTAGTTGTATTATATTATACAACCTATATTAAGATTATTATCCTAATATTATGTAACATTTTATGTTGTATATTTACAACTCCTAAGGTTTATTCCATAAACACCTTAGTTTATAAATCCCATTTATTTATAGTTTGTCACATTCTTTGATGTGAATATCCTTACTCATATTAATTCCACCTAAACCATATAATTGTTATAACATTTATAACATTATAGACCTTAGTCTAAAATTCATTTTCCAAACTTTATCAATTCGGTAAAGCCCTTGAATTTATTTAAATTCTATTTTGACCACATAACATTATGTAATGCTATTCTATATGCTAATATCATTTGACATGATATTCTTATTTCCTTTAATTAATAACCTATGGTTTTTATACCAAACTATTTATTATTGCCACATGGGCACCATATCAAAACCATATTCTTTTCATAAACCATAGTTTCCTTTATCTACAAAATCACCCCTTAATTTATACCATGTTATATATTGCATTTAATATAACATTTCTAACTTATAAAAGGGTATAACCTATGGTTATTTTTTGTAACTTTCGAACAGCCCTTGTGCTATTCTATAATTGCCATTCGGCCCTATTTATAACACATAGTTTCATAATAATTCATTAAAACTATATATTATACATATATCTTAATAAAAACTCTTATATTATTCTAAAAATCATCAAATTTCTCCAAAGGGTTATTATTACCTTTATTAACCCATATATAATCGGTATTTACTATACCACCCCTCCATATTTCTCCAAAGTGTCATAATGACATAATAACTATATTTATACATATATAGTTTATTTTAATTCCAAAAACATTCCAATAAATTCCTAAAAATTCCTAATAGCCCATGGGTGTTTAAAATACCATTGTACACCCTTTATTTTCGGTAATAACATATTTACTACATATGTTATAAAAATATTACCATAAGCTACTTATCTTATTATACAACCTTAAATAAGTTATTTAACTTATCTATTTTGGTCAAAACCTAGCATATGGTCAAGGTTGACCACCTTAATATTTCCTTGACCACCAATTCCTTGTAATTACGGTTTTAACCCCTAAGTTTCCAAAATTCACCATTTAACCCCAAAACTTTATAAAATCTTATAAACTTTATTTTAACTCCTTTTTGCCACTAATTTTCGGCCTTATTTTTATAAAGCCCTTAAATTTAATTTAATTACACCTAATACCCCATTTATTGTCGGTAATGCATTTATACTACTTAAACTTAATTAAAAGCTTGTAAATGCATAAATAAAATGGCCTAAAATACATGGCCTTATTACAAACATTGGCTTGCAAAATAAATTACACATAAATGTCCCAAAAACACTTATAAATTTCGGCCTCACCATATAATTTTCATTTATTTACCAAACTTCCACATAATGCCTTAAATTTGACATTTATGCTTGTTTAATTAGTTATAAAATTAATTAAACCATTCCTTAAACATTTTAAGGTCAAACAAGACCTTATTTTAATCATTCACTCACGGCAATTATACACACCTTAAACTTGTGTTAATGTATCAAGTTAAGGTTTTAAGTGATTTATACCTTGATTTAGCTTAGGTAAAGCCTTGTTTGGGTTCGCCACCTTAAGGAGAAATTCTCCACAGCTTGTTTTACATGTTTTCAAACAGAAAACAAGGCCTAGTTAGTCTCCAAGCAAGATCTAACCATAAGAAGTAATTTAAGTCATGAAAATCATGGATTTTTACCTTAGATCTTCAAGCTTGATATAGATCTACTTCGGCCCTATTTTTCCAGAAGAGAAAGAGTATCAAAACACTCTCAAGAACAAGGTATAAAACCGTGGGTGAATTAGCTTGGAAGATAGCTAAGTTTTACCTTGTTTAAGATGCCAAAAATGGTGTTTTTGGCTTGGATCTAGCTACTCCTTGTAGATCTTGGTATACCAACTGAGTCTACATGAAAAGGAGAAGAAAATAAGGCTAGGGAATAGCTAGAAAACAACAAGCTGCCTTGTTATTAGGTTTTACCTTGGAAAAATGCCTTAAAAGAGAGTATTTCCTTTGGATCTCGGCCACCCTTGCTCCAAATGGCTAACCAACTTATTGAACATGTAAATATGAAGATTATGAGTGTATAAACTCATAACAATCATAGGAAGAAAATCGGATGACTTGTAGAGAAGCTTAAGGTATGTTTTTACCTTAAAATGAGATTTTGAGAAACTTTGGTCTCTTATCTTGCTTCAACCGAGTTTAGCTCTTGTTCTAACCTTATAACACTGAGAATAAGCCATAGGAGTTGATGAGCCATGAAATCTAAGCATAGGTGGTGAAGAGATGAAGAAAAAGAGCCAAAAACAAGCCTTAAACCATTAATTCGAAGCTTAGAAGTTAGGTTTACCTTCCCAACTGAAGAAGTTCGGTTGAGAGAGCTTGGGAGAGCTTGGGAGAGCTTGGAGGAGCTGCTTCATCGAATTTAATGCAGCTAGGAGAGAGAGAGTGACTAGAATTGGTATTATTAGGTTGAAAATGTGCTTTAGATTAGTTTATTGTCTAATAATTGAAGGTGACTCATCAAGGGGATAAGGAGGGAGCAAGGAGCCAGCTGATTGAAGAAAGGAGAGGCTCCTCACACGTTTTTCCAGCTGGAGAATTCAAATAATGGAGCTAGTGGAGTGTATAAACTAATAAAAGGAAAAAAGTAAGCCTTAATTAAGGGAACAAGTGGAGTCTTGTTTATTAAGCTAGAAAGTGACGAAATTTGACTCCCCCAGCCTGTTTATGTCGACCTCATGTGGTCCAAGGGGTCAAACTTTGACCTCTTGACCATTCTTAGTCAATGTTGACTCAAGCGGGCCCCCTTTTAGGGTTTTATTAATATTTTAATATTAAATTTGTAAAAATTTGTAAATTTCTGGAATTAAATTCCTTACATGTTATAATATGATATTTTATCATATTTAAAGGTATTTATAACCTTTTAGCCCAATTAAAACCAATTTAGAAGACAATTACACAAAAACGTGCTTTAAAGAGTTTTAGTGCACATTTTGTGTCTCAAGGAGTTTCTGAGCTTGGTTTTCTTTGACAACAGTTTTTTTGTGTTCCTTACATGATATTTGATCATGGTATCCAATTTATATCATTTAGAGTTCATTAGACCTTTAAGGTATTCTTAGAGCACATTTTTGCCCTTTTTGACCTTGAAGCATGAAAGTGCTTGTTCTTTGTGTTGGAGTGTTGTCCAACGATTGTAATGTGTTTAGTAATGTGTTAATAAGCTTAGGACAAATTTTTAGGTCCTAAGTAGTTCATTTGGGTATTTATTTACCCTAAACAGTCAAAGGGTGCAACATCTTGTTTTGTGTTGACCACTGTTGTTCTCAGTTGACTTTTAAGGCATGTTTAGGCCTTAATTAATGTAATTAAATATTTAATCCATATTTAATAAGTTTGGGGTATTTCAGTTCTAGTCTACTTCGATCTTCCCTACTACTCTACGTTACCTGGTCCTGATCACAAGTTCGCAATGGAGAAAGAGAGAGAGAGAGAGACTTTTGCTAGAATTGAGCTTAAGTCTGATTGCCAAATGAAGCGTGTCTTATTTCATGGGGGTGCACCCCTATTTATAGTATTTTGGGCCTGGTCTCAGGCTACCAGACTGTATTTTACATGTATAAGTATAATTTTGCCCTTTCCTAGCATCTTTGGCCGACCACAGACGGCCGGCCATACCACATTTTGCCTTGCCTAAGTCCTACTTTCATCCGGCTGAAGACGGTCGGATGCCTTATGCGTTCTTATCTCCATCCGGCTAGAGGCGGCCGGATGCTCCATGCGTCTTGTTTGGCTTGGTACCATTTCTTCCATTCTCATCAGTCCCACAAGTTCTATTTTTCTGAATTTTTGGTGAAGAAAATAGAACTTCTGTGTCTTATGCTTCGGTGAAAAATTTTGTAGCTGCGGCCAACTCTGAGGTTCTTTGGCTTACCTGTGCCTCGTCTTTTCCTCATCCTAGTCCCACAAGTTCTTTTTCTTCATATCTGGAGAGAAAGAACTTCTTATAGGTCATGTGCGAAGCTCGTGACTTCGGGCCTGTTCTATACCGTTCTTTTCGAATTTTCTCGCCTGTTTTCAATGTAGAATACATAGGGTCCCTCTTCTGACTAATCGTCGGAACTGTCTTTAGGAAGCGTGTGGCCCTCCCTTTATTCCTGTAAAAAGGTGTCTTTTGTTTGCTCATATATATATATATATTATTCATTTGAGCGGGAGAAAAACTTCCCTTTAAAGTCCAGGTGTTTGAGCTTCCTTCTCTTTCCGCCTCCGTCCCCTTGCTTTCACTGCCTCCTCTTTTGCTTCTCTGCTTTCGTGCTTCGCCTCTTCTTCCATTGTCACTACTTTTCAATTCTGCGCTAAATTTCTCAATGTCTACCTCTGCCACAAAAAAGAGCAAGGCTGCTGCGAGCTTTTCGCCCGCCATCGAGGCGATTCAGGGCTCTCGCTCCCCTAATGGCTTTTGTCCTTCATTCGTGAAATTCTCAAAGCCCTTTTTGGCTGGTCGTGAACCCTCTCCTTCTTCTCTCGATTTTTCCTCCCTCTGTGACTGTCTTAGGGGCGTCGAAGTTCCACTTGGCACCCAAATTTATCTACCATCTCCCGATTCTCATCCTAACGACGACATCGGCCTTGGGTATGTGGTCTATGCTGATTTTTTCCGCTCCGGCATGACCATACCCCCACATCCCTTTGTTTTGGGCTTTTTACTTCGCCGTTGCTGTTCCCTTACCCATCTACACCCGAAGGCCATTTCGCATCTCCACGTTTTTATCGCTCTTTGTGAAGAAAACAAGATTCGGCCGGAGGGTACCGACTTTGCTCTATTCTTCACGGTTAGGGTTGACACAGACAGCCTAACCCTCATTGCGAAGGCCGGATCTTCTCTTTTTGATTACAAGATGGTTCATGAGTGGAGCTCAAGGGGGTTTGTCATCGTTCCTCCCTCAGGCCGTTACTTGGGTGTCCCATATTGTGCTGAAGTCATCAAAGGTCAGTTGATCTGTCCTCCTACTCCTCCGGCCGAGCTGCCTATCTCGAAGATCTTGAGGGCACAAAACCGCGAACCGCCGACTGTTGAATTTTTTTTTACAAATGCACGCTTGTCTTCGCTGAAGACTTATTACAGTAAGTGTTTGATTTTTTGCACCAATTTTGCTGTCTTCATTGGTTCCCTTATTGCTTTGGTGTGTCGTATGTAGACTTCTTCTGGAAGGGAGACAAGATCGGTCCGTTCTATAATTGGAACTTTGTCACCTTTAAGAGTGGGGACAAAAAGGTCAATTACTACGATACGATGAATGCGGCTGTTGATGCTGCTAAGCAACTTTTGGAAGATGCTGCCCCTTTCATGAAGCGCTCCAGGCAAGAAGCTGGAGATGACCAAGCTGGTCAGTCGAAGAAAAAGAAAAGGTTGAAATCCCTTGAGCATGCTAACGCCGGATTGCCAGGTACATGGCCCGTGAGTCCAGAGTCTGGGCGCCGTGTTTCTTCCTCTCACCCCTGGTTCAGGTTTAGACTTTGGTTCTCGCCCGGAGCGGGAGTCTGGTCATCCGACCCCGATTTGCGAATAGTTTCCTGACTTGTCGGGTTACTTTTCTTCAGATCCTGCTCAAGAAAATTTTTTAGAGGCCAGAGGACTCTGCACCGACCCTCCGGCCAATCAAGGTTTTGACCGATTCCTCATTCTTTCTCGTTCCTTTGTTTTTTATAGTGCCCTTCTGTCTCCAGCTTTGTATGTACTCGAACCTTCTGGTATGAAATTACGTCTGGTTTTACTACTGCGGCAGTCCCTGTTCCTGTCAAGCAAAGACTAAAGAAGAAAACTACATCAAAGCCAAAGGCTCCACAGCCAGGGACATCAGGAGAGGAACAAACCTCTGACAACCCTGAGGCCACAGCCTCATTCTCCATTGATGTTGCTGCGGCGAGGGATGCCTGCGCGGGAAAGAGCGACGGAGTATCGGCAGGTGCCCGAAGATCCTGAGCTTCGGAGCAAGAAAAGAGAGGACATCATGGCCTCTTCTTCTTCTTCTTCTCCTCCTCCCCCTGCCCAGGAGTCCTTTACTGGTCCCTCCCAAAAGGAAGGGTGGTTTTACCATCGTGGGCACCCTCTTCCTCTGATCTCCTGCGAATCCGCCAAGTATTCTACTGTCTGGAAGGAGGCAATAAAGAGATCCGGTCATCCAGACAGGATCTTCGCTCCTCCGGCAACTGTTACTGCCACTAAAGAAAGGTTGCGGATGGGAGATGGGGGGCAGATGCCATTATGCGGCACTCCCTCCCAATAAAAGATGTGTTTAACCTCATGTGGGGGGGGCATCTTTCAGGTTGGCGTACCCTCCTTTTAAATATCTTTCTTTGTGTTCCTTTCTTGTTTTGCTTTGCTTTTCCTCTTAATCTTGTTAACAGTGCTATTCGTTTTAGGTGATGTCCATGGCCCAAAGTGCTGTGGTTCACTCCGGCAACCTCCTGTCCAGGCTTCGCTATGAGGAGAGCCGAGCCGATAACGCCCAAGAAGAACTAAAGCGGAGCCATTCCTCTCATGATGCTTATATCGACCAGATTCACTATGAGATTGATCTTAAGGTGAAGGAGAGGACTGAGGCAATAAACAAGGATCTACGGCTGTCTCGGCAAGAGTGTGTCCGTCAGCGCGACGAATATGAGCTACAACTGAAGAAACTTCGAGAAGAAAACTTTTCTTTAAAAAGTCGGATCCTGCAAGCTGACGAAACTTTGATAGAGGTACAAAACCATCTTGCTTTTTGAAAAAGACGAGTTGGCTCGGTCCTTTTCTAACCTAGAAGTTTTGCTGAATCAGGTGCGTTCTGCTCACTGGAATGAGGTGGCTTCTCTCCAGGCCGACAAAGCTTTTCTCTATGAGGAAAAGAACTCCTTTAAGCGGGAAGCCGAGGCGCTTGAACTGGAGAAGCAGACCCTTCAACGAGAAAATGAGGCCCTTGTAGAGGAAAAGGGGAAGCTCATGCAGGAGCTTAACTGCTCGTCGGAAGAAAAGGCCACACTGGAAGAGCAATCAAAGGCTTCTTTTGAACAAGAGAAGCAGTCTTTGCTTCGGGATTGCTCTATTTTAGAAGAGGAGAAGAAGACCCTTGCTGCAGAAAAAACTGCTTTGACAGGTGAGAAAACTAGGCTGGAAGAGAGGGTGAAAGACCTGGAGAAAGCCATGTCACGCCTCCAAATTGTGAATGCTGGGTCGTCGAACCAAGGTAATCCTTCAGATCTCGATTTTTTCGTCTCCTCCTTCTCCTCCCTTTATTTCTTACCTTTCTTGTGTTCCGGTCATGCTTGAGCTCTGCCAATCTTCTGAAGCATGTCCGGAAGCTGAATGATCGGGTAAACAGTGCTAAAGAGGAGCTGTCTTTAGCCAATGCTCAGCGTGACAAATATCGAGCCCAGGTCTTGACTCTTGAGTCCCAAGTGGCTAAGCTCATGCCGTTTTCACGGCAATCTTAGGAGGAGATACAGAAGCAAGGCACGATTAATGCTCATCTTAAGGAATCCTTCGCTTCTCAGTGCCGTAGGATAGTCGACATCTGCCAACAGATTATCTCAGAGCACTTTCTTCAGAAAGGGGAGTTACTGGACGATGATTTGTACAATAGGCTGGAGTTCAAAGCTGTTGCCCAGAAGTCCAACTTCTTCGAGGAGCTCGAGAGATTCTGCCGCAGTCCTGGAGAGACATGCTTTGGTGCGGGCCAAGCCTCCTTTCTTCCGGCTGGAAGCAATATCCAGCCATCCGCCGGAGGGGTGCAGCGTATCTCTAGGAGATCCAAATCTTCTGAAAGCGTGGCTGGTAGTGGCGATAAGCTAGCTGCAGAAAAATAGGATGTGAGTTTTTTTTATTTTTAGAGGGTTTTTTTTGGCATGTACCTTTTTGTGTTTGCTGAATCTTTTGTAATGATTACACTCTTGTAATTCTTTTTTTTTACCCCGCTCGGGAGGAATACAAGTTATACTTTTCACAATCTTTGTTAATTTGTCTGCTGGAGCCGCCGGTTTCTTATTGTGCTTTTGCCTCCTCTTTTTTGCCAATTTGTCGATTACTGTGGTATTCTCCTTTTTTTTACTGGTGCACATATGGTTATCTTATACAAGTTTTGTCAGCTAAGCGCTCACCCTTATAACATAAGAAGTTTGTGGCTTATTGACTGAACTTTGTTTTAGCCGAACCTCTTCTTTCAAAGTATGGCCATCTGTGGTTTTTGGCCGGATTTTTCTTTCAAGGCGTGATAGCCTGCGGCTCGTTGGCCGGATTTTTCTTTCAAGGCGTGATAGCCTGCGGCTCGTTGGCCGGTGCTTACTTTCAAGGCATAATAGCCTGTGGCTCGTTGGCCGGTGCTTACTTTCAAGGCATGATAGACTGCGGCTCAATGGCCGGTGCTTACTTTCAAGGCATAATAGCCTGTGGCTCGTTGGCCGGTGCTTACTTTCAAGGCATGATAGCCTGCGGCTCGATGGCCGGTGCTTACTTTCAAGGCATGATAGCCTGCGGCTCGTTGGCCGGTGCTTACTTTCAAGGCATGGTAGCCTGCGGCTCGATGGCCGGTGCTTACTTTCAAGGCATGATAGCCTGCGGCTCGATGGCCGGTGCTTACATTCAAGGCATGATAGCCTGCGGTTCGTTGGCCGGTGCTTACTTTCAAGGCATGATAGCCTGCGGCTCGATGGCCGGTGCTTACTTTCAAGGCATGATAGCCTGTGGCTCGTTGGCCGGTGCTTACTTTCAAGGCATGGTAGCCTGCGGCTCGATGGCCGGTGCTTACTTTCAAGGCATGATAGCCTGCGGCTAGATGGCCGGTGCTTACTTTCAAGGCATGATAGCCTGCGGCTCGATGGCCGGTGCTTACTTTCAAGGCATGATAGCCTGCGGCTCGATGGCCAGTGCTTACTTTCAAGGCATGATAGCCTACGGCTCGATGGCCGGTGCTTACTTTCAAGGCATGATAGCATGTGGCTCGTTGGCCGGTGCTTAATTTGCTCTTTTTCAAAAAATAATACCTCTGTATTGAAGAATCATAAATTTTACACATAAATTTTTTCAGACGTTCCCCATGCCAAGAATGTGGCAATTTGTACCTTTCACCATTTTTTAGGCGGTATGAAGCTTGTCCCGTCTTTTGGTGTGTGATGTACGGTCCTTCTCATTGGGGCTCTAGCTTCTTGGGCTGCTTAACTTCTCGGAGAACCAACTCTCCTGGAGCAAAACTTCGCTCTTTTATCCTTTGGTTGAAATATCGCTCTACCTTGGATTTATCTTTCGTCATCCTTATTGTGGCGGCCACCCTAGTTTCCTCAAGGACGTCTAGATGGTCCTGTATTCCCTGATTGTTGACTTCTTCGTCATATGATTCCCACCTTATTGATGGCACCACAATTTCCGCCGGAATGACAGCCTCTAAACCATATGTTAATCTGTAGGGTGTTTCTCCTGTCGGCCCCCTTTCTGTTGTTCTGTATGACCAGAGAACCTGGGGTAACAGCTCTGCCCACTTTCCCTTTCTTTCATCGAATTTTTCTTTATTGCTTTTACTATCTGACCATTCACATTCCCGAGTTGCCCATTTGCCTGAGGGTGTGCCACTGATGTGAACCTTAAGTCGATTTTCCATTCTTCACATAATTCATGGAAGCTCTCGCAATTGAATTGCGTTCCGTTATCAGTTATTATTGCCTTTGGTATGCCAAACCTGCATACCACATATTTCCAGATGAACTCTTTTGATTTTCTAGCTGTGATGGAGATAGTGGGCATTGCCTCCACCCACTTTGTGAAATAGTCGATGGCGACATATATGAATTTGAACCTCCCTGGTGAAGCTTCTGGGAATGGTCCCATAATATCTAATCCCCACATAGCAAAGGGGATTGGGCAGAGGATAGATTTTCGTTCCGCCGGAGGATTGTGTATCTTGTTTCCGTGTTCTTGGCACTTGAGACACTTTTGTATATATTCCTTGCAATGTTCCATCATTTTTGGCCAAAAGAATCCGAGCCTCAAGATTTTATGCGTTGTGGTTCTTTCTTCTTGGTGGTTTCCACAGAGCCCATCATGTACCTCTTTTATTATTTCTGCCCCTTCAGCCACGGTAACACATTTTAGTGCTGGCCTTGCGAAAGATCGCTTATATAGCTGGTTATTCTCAATGAAAAAGGATGCGGCCCGCCTTTTTATTATCCTGGCCTCCTTTTCTTCTTCCGGCAGCTTTCCTTGTCGTATGAAGTCCATGATTGGAGTCATCCAGGATTCTTTCTTGTTACTCGATTCCACCATAAATACTTGAGCCTCATCTAAGCTTGACGTAGTTTTGACTTCTAGCCATATTTCATTAGGTACTGGCCATACTTGCTAATTTTGCCAAGGCATCAGCCTCGACGTTCTCCTTGTGAGGAAGGTGTTTTAGCTCACATCTTTGGAAATTTCCTTTTAGCTCCTGGACTTGGAGCAAGTACCTCCATAGCTTTTCCTCTTTGACTTCATAGATGTTGTTGTTTTGTCATGCTACCAACATAGAGTCTGAGTATACTTCTAGTTCTGTGAAAAAGTAAAATTTTATAAGCTTTATTTTCAACAGGATTCTATAAGGAAGAAAGAATAGAGAGAGTATCCTCCTATGGAACCTGTTGCCCCTAGGGCAGTAGCCACCTCCAAACCCTGGATAAGGGCTTCGTATTCAGCTTTGTTGTTAGTAACGTCAAAGTCTAGCCGGAAGGCGTAGTTCAAGCTTTGTCCGTCCGGCGCTTGTACTACTATTCCGGCTCCTGCTCCATTTTTGCATCGGGCTCCGTCAACTAAGATGATGTATGGATTCTGGGACCGCTTCTCTTCCTTTGCAAAGCTTGTCTCTGTTATGAAGTCTGCCAAGGCTTGGGCTTTAATCGCTGTTCTGGGCAAGAAGTGAATTTCATATTGTGTTAGCTCTACTGTCCAGCTCACCATCCGGCCGAAAGCATTTGGATTGTTCGCTATTTGCCTGAGCGGCCAATTGGTCCTGAAAAAGATCCGATGTGACTGAAAATAGGGCCGTAATTTCCTTGATGCCACCACTAATGCAAACAAGATTTTATCTATGTTGGTATACCGTCCTTCTGTTGGGCTCAAAATTTTGCCAGTATAGTAGACTGGTACCTCCCTTTTCTCTTCCATGATCAAGACAGCTGCAACTGCCCAATCTGTTGCGGACAAATAAAGGTAGAGGTCTTGACCAGGGGCAGGCACGCCCAATTTAGGCAGATCCCGAAGCATTTCCTTGATCTTTTCGAACACGTCTATACATTCTCGTCCCCACTGGAATTTGTTGTTCTTCCTTAAAATATTGAAGAATGGGATTGACTTTTCCTGAAGCTTGGAACAAAACCTGCTTGATGCTGTGAGTCTCCCGTTCAGGGCTTGAACATCTTTGATATTCTTTGGAGGAGAAAGGTTGATAATTGCTTGACTTTTTTCTGGATCGACTTCGATACCTCTCTGTCCGACAATGAAGCCAAGAAACCTTCCTTTAGTCACACCAAACACACACTTCTCCGGATTCATCTTGATTTGGTATTTGTCCAGAGTATCGAATGTTTCCTCTAAATCTTTCATGTGTTGCTCTTTTGATGGGCTTTTTACGACTATATCGTCAACGTAAGCTTCCACATTTCGGGCAAGTTGTTGACAGATTACCTTGTCAATCATTCGCTTAAAGGTAGCCCCTGCATTCTTCAGACCAAAAGGCATTACTTTGTAACAGAATGTTCCGGCTGAAGTGATAAAGGATGTTTTTTCTGAGTCTTCTTCTTTCATCTTTATCTGATTATAGCCGGAGAATGCATCTAGAAAACTTAACACAGAGCTCTGAGCAGTTGAAATAACCAACCTATCTATTGATGGTAGGGGATAGAAATCTTTAGGACATGCCTTATTTAAATCTGTGAAATTCACACACATTCTCCACTTTCCGTTTGCTTTTTTTACCATTACAATGTTAGCCAGCCATCGTGGGTACGCCACCTCCCTGATGAATCCGGCCTTGAGGAGTTTCAGGACCTCGGTTCGTGCAGCCAAATCTCTTTCTTCCCCTATTACTCTTTTCCTTTGTCTAACTGCCGGACGCTTTGGGTCTACCTGAGCTCATGCCGGATAACGCTTGGGTCTATTCCAGGCATTTCGTCCGTGCTCCAAGCGAATGTTGTCCTTCTTTTTTCCAGGAACCTCATTAAGTGAGTTTGCTCTCCACTATCAAACACAGTTCTTATTTTAATAAATTTAGAAGGGTCAGATTTTAAATGTACCTCTTTGGGGGGGTCTTGAGTTGTTTGACGTCCTTCTTTTTCTTGACTTTGCTCCGGGGAAGAAGGTAACTTTCCCTTGAACTCCTTTTGTGATCCCACGGTTTTGACCATCTCCTCGCTAGGAAGACTGTCCATGATGCGGACTTCACATATCCGGGCCATCTTTTGGCTTCCCCTTATCGTAACCACCTTCCCGTTTGTGGTTAAATATTTCAATTTCATGTGATGAGTGTTGTGTATGGCTTTGAAAGCATTGATTCTTGGATTTCCGAGATACATGTTATATCCAGACAGACCTGGCACAATAAAAGCCGTGAGTTTCTCCGTTCTCCTTTCATCCCCTTGGCCCAGGTGTAGACACCAAAAATTCTCACCCCATAAAGCAAATTCCGAAATAATAAGAGGGGTCGTCGCCTTTCTTTTTTCAAAACATATTAACGTGCGTGCTAAGACGAAACCATCATTTTATAATCTTTTTCAAAACATTTCAGAAAAAAAAAAAACAATTCTTCAAAAATGAATTTCCATCGACAGTCCAGTTTCAAGGTCGTCCCCTTTTGTTTATTCACTTATTTTACTATCTTATTTTGTTTTGTTTATATTTTATTTATTTTATTTTATTTTTATTCATCTATCCACTTTTCTTATATTTTATTTTATTCTACTATTAGCATTAGTATTTTATTTTCATTTCTATTTATACACACTCATTTTCATCTTTCAAACTCAATCCACACTTGGTTGAAATCTGGCCTAGCCCAATTCCTTAAACCCACTCTATTTTCAGCCCATAGCTTCAGGAAGCCCACTTTAAAACCCAAACCCATCTTATCAAAACTTCAAGGCCCACTCCACACCAATCTCACCCACACACAAACTAAACCCTAACCCACCCATTTCCTATAAAGACAGCAAAGAAAACAAACCCTAGGAAGAGGACCGAACAGTAGCCGATATTCCTTCTTCGTTCTTCATCTCGCCATCGACTACTCCCCCGAGAAATGACCAAAAAATCAAGGAAGCCATTTGCTGATCTCCTCGGTCGTCTTCAACCTCCAGCACCGTCATCTTCTTCACCTCCATCTCCATCGAAGGCACCACTGCCCTCTCCATCTCCATACGCCACATTCCGTCATCATTCTCCAGGCAACCAAAAAAAAACTCAACAATGCTCCCGATTCATCTTCAAGCCCCGAATCAGTAAGCCACATTTTCCCATATGCAATCTTCGATTTCGAGTTTCACCTTCACCAAGCACTCTTTCGATCCAGACGCTTCGAATCACCCATCTCCCCCGGGGTAAATGTCATGATCTGTGCATCATTTCTGTCGATTTAAGCTCTTCTTCTTCCCCACTGTCCATCAATCGTTCCCTCCCAGTTTCTTACGAAACGACTCCACACTTATTCTCTTCACCACTAAAAATCTTGCTATGCAACTGGCCAACAAAAAACGCACACGCTATGCCCCTCATTCTCCCCAATTTTTGACGATTTTGCGACCCGACCAGCGGAAAAGGAAAATCCATGCTCTGTCCTCCATTCCCTTCGCTTGAGAAAATCTGGCGACAAGGACACGCAGTACCTTCCATCTTCAATCTCTCTCTCCCGGTAATTTCAACCCAAACTGGCAATCGAGGAGCTTAGATGCTCCGTTCTCCTTTCTCTTCATCGGTAATTTTGAGATCTTGCTGGCGAAGCAATCGATGGGCCGTCGCTACCAAATCGCCTCTGAGATATGGTCGTAAATCTCTTTAATTTTTGCTATCCTTTTCGACTATCCATTTCCTGAGGTTAATTGGTAACGATTTGCTCGATTATCCTGGTTCTGTTGGTTTATTTGAGTCCATCTGGATGGAATCGTTGGATTCTACTGCAAACAGGAGTTGCTAAGTTCGCTTTCGGTATTGATAATCTGTGTATTTTTCTCTTGTGCGAATATATTGCTGGTAAGTGTTGATTGGATTTATTGGCGTTTGAGTTTGAGACTCAGGAAGTCTGTCAGGGGAGCCTGTAACCAGAAACTCCAATCTGCTTAAGTGAAGTCCGGATTTCCATCTCATCTGCTATTTTCGTCCTGAATATTAATTAAGAATCGAGAACTATTTTATGATGCTTGAAGTCCTTGTTTTGCAGGAAGCTCTCGTTACTCTTCTATCCGAGACTCACTGTCATTTCCTTAGTGTAGCAGTTGAATTAACACTTTGCTCAAGTCTTTGGTGTGTTCTGAGTATGCAAGGAACTACACGTGCCCCTTTTGCTATCAATGGTTGTCCCTTGTTATTTGTAAACTCAGAATGGAAAATACTGTCTACTTCATGCTCGACTCGTCGTTATTCCATGCTTTCTGATGTTTACACTGATAGTTTACACCGATAGTTTGAATGTCTGTTTTGCTCTGAGGACATATGGTCAGCGAAATCTGTTTCTGTTTCTAAATATATGAAGAAGAGGATTACTAGGCCTTGTGTCTTGAAATCTGTTTATGTGAATAGGCGAGGAGGAAAAGAAATTGACAGTGAACCCCAGGATTAGAACTTTTGCTTCGATTATGTGATCACTGGTGGAAGAAGATAAGGTCATGTTTGATTTGTTACACTAGAAGACCTCACTATGACAGCCCCGTTTGTTTTGTTTGTTTAGTACGGTTCACTAACTACTTTCCGGTTTCATGTTTTAACCGAGGCACATATTGGACACTGCTGGGTTTGATCGACTTGGATTGTTCTTGCTGAACTTGTGGTGGTTTGTTCTTGCTGGACTTGCGGCCCTATTTGGACTGCAAATATCTTGCGCTTTGGGCATACCTCTGTGGGTTTGAAAACCCTATCGGTCAGTTTTCTTGTATTTAGCGACGTTGCTGATTTCTTTTTACGCCCTGAATTTGGTTTGGAAATTGAATTGTCTCAGTTTTGAACTCGTCCCTTGCGCATTGATATCAGTTTGGGAAATCGATTTGAAACTAGCATCTGCTTGTCCCTTTACGCTTAGATATCAACATGAATAGAGTGATAGTTGCCCTATGCTATAATTGTTAGATAAATCACTCGATGGTTGGTTGGTCCTTATTAATTCCTCATCTTAGAGGGAAATGATATAAACCCTTCTAGGTATGATCCCACATGACTCACAATTTCACCCCTTTGATACTACACTTCGGTTTAAGTCATAATCTAAGATGACGAATTAATTTGAGTAGCAACCCCGATGCTTGATTTATCTTACAATCCTTAGCATTTGTTGGCAGCTTGAAATTCTTTTCTATGTTCTCGGCTGGGGTGTGGGAGATGATTAGATTGCCCCCTTTCCTCCCATTGAGAGGGGCCGTATGATCCCATTGCACACATCCCAACCCTCTTCCGATCTTTGACTAATGCATTTTGTCTCTCTTGGTTGTGTTTTTGACATGTACATAACGTTCGTGGAACGGGAAACTACTCTAAGACTAAGGAATGAGATCGTGGCTTGGACTACCGGGGTCTCCGCTTCAAACACATGTAACGGTTGGTGTACTTCTTGCTGATCCTATCAGCTCAAGTGAGGCGGCGTCGATGCGACCCCCCATAGAAGCTCTATTTAAGATTTTTTTTTATCTATGTTTGTATTAATCTGTAATTTGTTTATTGTTCTTACTTCCGATGGTAGTCTTAGGATTTATTCATTTCTGTAATTTAATTCATTCTATGCATGTGAACAATTTTAGAATGTTATCTCTCGCTGGCTTTGGATTATGTTGTCCTAGCGCTTATCTTACCCCTTTCTACATATTGATTAGAGCTTGGAAATTAATTTGAAATCTTGTAGGATTTTCGCTAGTGTTTAATCACCAAATTTTTGTACATAATGTTTACACTTCATTTTGCTTCTCCAATGTTTGTACCATATGTGAGATATTTGCTTTGTGATTTATGCTCTTTGCTTGTTGCTTATTAATGTCATAAGCCTTAGCTACTATGTCCTTAGGTCCAAGCCATTAGGATAGAGGGGTCCCCCTGGCCTGATAGGTCATTGACCAATCTCGTGGTGGTGACACCCCTAAACCCTAAAACACACACCTAAAATATGTATATATGTATATAGACCGATATTCCCAATCAATTATTCTCTCCAACAAGCCCAAATAACGAATCAGGCCCAAATCACTCAACATGGCCCACTTCTTGCCTGACCCATTTCTAGCTTGACCCATTCAGCCCAATAAGCCCATCGGGCCCAATCCATGTGTGGCCCAACCCTGTAAATAAATCAAAGCCCATTTCAAAACACAATTGGCTCATCAAGCCCGATTCAGGCCCAGTTGGACCCAAACCCATTCCGGGTCCAAATCTAATTTCCCATTAAGCCCAGACCAGCCCAAGCCCACAAAAGTCAAACCAATTTGACCTTGACCTGAACCTTTGATCAAACTCGAGTTGACCGAACCTTTGACTTTGACCAATACAAAACAAGCAAGTCCACAAGAATCAAACCTTGACCTTTGACTAAACTTTGACCAAACCTTGACCCGAATGTTGACCTTTGACCAAACCTTGACCCGAATGTTGACCTTTGACCAAACCTTGATTTGAACTGTGACCTTTGACTAAACTTTGACCATGACCCAAGCTTTGACCAAGACCCAAACTTTGACCAATCCAAACTTTGACCAGCCCAAGTTGACCTTGACCCAACTGTGACTCAATCCCATTTTGACTTGGTCTAACTTTGACCCGCCTTGTTTTCCAACCCCAACCAAATTCGACTCAAACCAAATTCAATTCCAAACCCGATTCATCGCAGTTCAAGCCCAATTCAAAATCAGTTCAATTCTTAATTCAATTAGATTCAATCTCAATTTCAATCCAATTCAATTCAAAATTCTTTTCATTCCCAATTCAATTCAACTTCATTTCAATCCCAAATAATTCCAAACATCATAAATCTCAAACTCCTTGAAACTCCAAACTCCTTAGAACTCAAGAATCTCGAATCTCTAAACGTCTCAACAGCTTAGTAGACTCGACCGTCTCAGCAACTCAACAGACTCAACCGTCTCAGCAGCTCAACAGACTCGACTGTCTCAACAGCTCAACAAACTCGAATATCTCCATAGACTCAGCAAACTCAAAAACCTCAAGAACCCTCAGCTTTTCACACCCGAACACCTTCAAAACTTATAACCCTTTCAAGCCTTGATCATCCTACAAACCCGAGCGTCTCACAGACTCCGTCATCTCAAGATTTTAAATATCTCACAGACCCGAGTGTCTCACAGACTTTTTGCACCTCAAACTTCAAAATGAACCCAACAATTTGTCAAACCTCACAAAACGACCACAAAATCTCTTTGACCCCTCAAAGACCCAAAAGGTCAAAACCTCAATTCCTTCAAAACCACAAAACTCCCAAACCTCCAAAAGTAGTGAACTACGTAAGGTCTGATCTCAATAGAGAGTTGAGTACGTAGGCAACCCACACAGGGTGCGACCCCACATCAATCAAAATACCCTTTTGCACTCAGCCATCTCACCTTCAAACAACCCCGGGCACTCCCAACCCTCGATTACCCTCATAAAACTCATAAAATCCCGAAGCCGTGAACTACGCGAGGTCTGATCTCAACAGGGAGTTGAGTACGTAGGCAGCCCATCTAGGGTGCGACCCCATTCCAAACAATACACCCTTTTCCCCCTTCTAAGGTGTTTCTCCTACCTCTCTAACCACTCAAACATTCTTCGGCTCCCACAAACTTCAAACCATCAGACTCCAAGTCTCGTCTATTCACTCAACCTCAGACTTTCCCAAGCTTTCATTCTATACTCATTCGAATTCATCAATTCTTCTTCTTGGCGCTAGATTGGCAGAAAAGCTCACCTCATCCACTCATTTTCTCTCCTCATGTCCTAATCCTATCCTTGGCTTTTAAATGGATCTCTTCAATAAGGTTTTGAAAGAAGGCAATCCCGACAATTGGAGACCGAGGTTTCCTCGGGCACCAATCCGAAGTCGTGGTCGTTGCCACTTCTAAGGGGTGTAACCCAGTGCGAACCCACAATAGAATCTCTGTAATGACCAGATAAGTCCTATCCATAGGTAACAAATTCAGAGTCAACCAACGTTCTTAGAACCCTCTTTCCCTTCCTTCCTAGTATCTTAGGTCAAACTAGGTGGCGACTCTAGTCAACTTCCGCCTTATAGAGGCATAAGTCCGCGTGGAGCCCATTGAGAGCGGGTGTAGTGCTCACTAGCATTCCCCTTATGCTTTCTGGGAAAGACGGACGATGTAGTAGGTATTTGAGGGATGCCAGAATAACGGGTTTTCACCCTCCACAAAATGGCATTTTCTAGGATCTAGGCTTCTCAGTCATACCATATTTAGATGGACCCCCCTCATACCGAAAAATCACCCTCCACAGAATGGCGACTCTGCTGGGGAAAACTTGAGTAAGTTTTTCTCAAAACTCAAGGAAGACTGAACTCCATTCAAAATTGTCGGGACTTCCCCACTTCTTTCAAAACCTTCAAGAGATTCATTCCAAGCCTCTAGGATTATTCTACTCCACACTTAGAGTGTGTAGCTGATGAGGACAACTAGGATTTGTTAAATCCTCAACAAACATTGCAACAATTGGGTTAATCATTAGCTCACGATTAGAAAGAGACACTTAGGATTGAATGAAGCTAACTTCCCTTCAGGTTAATGACAACCAATTGGAATTACCGCCTTCAAGACAAAACAGTTAGTAAATAGGGTTGCTTGTTCTTCTGTGGTTTATTTACCGCATTCATATTATTGTTGCTTGTTGCGGGGTGAGACGGTCATTGACCTACACCATTACCGCTTTTACATTTACAAGTTGTGAGTGCATGGGTAGCTTAGGACATGCATTCCTCTGTGTCACCCCTATTTCCACGAGTCACGGCATCCCAATCGGTCCACGATTGATTTCCCACGAGTCGGGTCACTCACTGAGTGGTTAAGCCCGCGAGGCGAGACAGTCACCGACCTACGCCCTGAAGACTCATGATCCAAAATTATCCTCCATTATCCGAGTCTAAGCCAGCATATTGAACCGTGAGCCTTCAGTGTCCAGCTGCCTAATCCGGTGTCTAAGACGGGTTTTAAGGGTAGTCACCCCCTTGTATGCCGTCTGTCTGACCACCCTTCTACCTTACCCTGAAGATTGCATGGGCTCAGTTCTCCATTGTTCCTCTGCACCACGGGTGTCTTTAAAGCCCAATGTCACGCTACACATCCATAGAGGATCCCGTATTTACCGGATACCCATACATGGCACAACGTAGTCAGTGAATAATTTGGACTTTAAACACACCTGACCGTGCAGATGACGAGAGACCCGTTCCCATGCAGTACTTCCCCGAGTTTCCGAAAAGTGGGGCGTTGTCGGATCATCACTGGCCGTGGCGTATGTTTCCTTATCACTTCGGGTATCCTGACCTTTCGAACTTAAGCACTCCGGACTTTCTTGATAACGTGCCTCGCAAGGGGCATAGCAGAGAAAAAAAACCCGAGAGATGACAGTGAAGGGACGACGGTTCCCCCGGTGAGACGGGGTCATAATTGACCTGGAAAGTGATTATCCCAACATTAACACTTACAGCTCCACATCAAATATAGCCACGATTTACTTTATGTTATACATGTGTGCAAACCACTTTTCCAAACCAATCTGTTTTTAAAAATGTTCGGAATTCTCTTTTGTGTGTCCCTTAAAAGCTTTCTTACGAGCTCGTTTAATTTAGAACCTCACCTAAATTTCACTCATAAACATTCAGAGTTTTAAAATCTGTCACTTCATCTTTAAAATCTTTATTTTACCAAAATGTTATTTCCAAAACAATTCAAAATAGATTTCGAAAACCTATTTTCTACAAACGAATTTCAAACAACATTCTTTACCATCATTATTTCAAAATGGTTTCGAAAACAGTTTTTAAAGTTGATTTTCACAAACGTATTTCAAAATAAATGACTCAGTCCCCATGTTTTGACCCGTTACTTTTGAAGTTCTACCCACCTTCAAGAGCAGCAGCCATTACCGTGGAGTGTACTAGTCATTTCGTGTTTTCACAAAAGTGGTGGATTTTCACAATGATTTTGTGCTCAATCATTCACCTTTCCTTTCTCAAAAATATCCTTCATTTCCCTCGTCGAAGCAAGTGAAGCAGCATGAAGATCGAGTACACGGTGTGAGCCAAAAGCCAGAAGCACACCAACCCGTGCAGCTAGCCGAGCGACATGAAGATTAGCAACACCTATTCGAGTTTGAACTGTTGAAAATCAGAGGAACACCACACCCGTTTTGTTGGGTCATGGTACTGCTTCACCGCAAGTGCTCAAAGACGAGTAAGCTGCCAACCGGGAGCCCGAAGGCGAGTGAGCAGCCAACCAGGAATCCGAGCGAGTGCAGTCAATTAGAAGCCTGAAGACAGACCAGCAAAAATTCCCCTTTTAATGACTTTTTAGAATTGATGATGTATAGGTTTTCCATATGATTCTTTTCTCTCTTGTCCATTTCTGAATAGATTACATGTATAGGTTTATACATTCCCTTTGAATTTATTTAGATCAATGTGTATAGGGTTCCCCACTCCCTATTTTATTTGCGAATGACCGAGCATCAAAATTTCTATTGAGGAAATCCACCACTTTGAAAACACGCGTTTTCAAAATTGTTTTTCTAAAACTTGGTTTCTTTTGGCATGCACGAATAAAGAGAAGAACGAATAAGGGACGACCCCTCACATCTATATATCATTCATCAACTTTGCTTTATGGGGTGAAAATTCACGGTATCTACAGGAGGCACCCCCTAAATAAACAGCATTAATGAACGCAATCGAGCACGAAATAAACCGCATGCATCGCATTCATGACAAAAAGGTCACATGCACTTACTATCAGTCCAAAATCATCAGCCATACAGGAATCTCGTCCACGCTCACGAGCATCACGCACTTATGTGTTCCATCCTCACCTCACCACACACCAGCCTTCATGCCAATATCTCAATATCAAAAAAAAAAAGAAAGAAGAAGCCTGATCATCAGAGGGATAACAGAAAACACAAAGGGGTTCCAGCCTTTCCAATTTCATAACTGCCATGGGCACCAATGACCAGAATGAAATGAAACAGCCCATGTCATATCAGCGGGTCATCATGCGGGAGCTGTCACTCCCTAAAAGTCCCAAAATCCAGCGGCCAATCACCAACCCGACCTCATTTGAGAATTACCACTCCGACAACGACCCCAACAGCTAGACCGTCTGCAAGGCCAACAGTAGTGGGATGAGCTTCATGAACCATGAGCTGGATTTGACTCAAGCGAGACTAGGTTTAGCCTTACCACTCATGCATTGCATCCAAAAACAAAACAAACACAAAAAAAAACATTCAGTCAACCATCTCAATTCATCCTTTTTGGCATTTCATGCATCATATGTACATAGTAGTTTCCATATTACCACAACACATTGCATGGTAGATGTACTGCATATGTTCGTATCGAAACGACATATTTCGAGAAAATCTTGAGAGATTGTTTGAACAGCATGCCTGAATCACTAAACTCTAGACCCGTCAATGAACACAAGGGTCTAATCAAAATCAGCACCACAAGTAAAGTGAGTAGCGTGCGAAGAGCGGTATTTTCCCTTGAATTCCGAACGAGGATACTAGGCAATCCCCTAAGTGATGAGGGCAGATAGAGAGATCCAATGGAGGTAAAACCATGAGCGACATGTGCATTCCTTCAGCACATGGAGAGGCACAATACATAGAGAGATCAGTGTTGATAAACAAGATATGAACTATGATTCATGCAAAGATCTGAGAATAGTAAGAAAACAATCATTGACTAATGAGAATGACGAGACACTTAGGAATAAAAATCTCCACAAAACCAAAAAGCTTTGACTACCCTTTACATCATCCCTTAGTGAGCCCCGCTGAGCCTTTCATGAAAAACTCTTTCTTCAAAAAAAAAAAAACTCCACAATATGCCACCCCACATATACACACTTACCCGTGCAATAGAGGATCTCGAAGGAGCCGGAGCCATGACCCCTCCCCACCATCTTTCACAAAAAAGAACAACAAATGAAATGTTTGAAGAAACCAATGAGTCAATGCAACTCCAAAGCCAAACACCAAAAAAGAAAGCCAAAAATGTTCGAAAATATCAACAGGTCAATGCAACTCCAAAGCTGAAAGCCAAAATACAAAGCAGAGAATGCTTGAGAAGCTTAATGAGCCAAATGCAATTTCAAAAGCAAAATGAGAAGAAAGTTCAAATCGAACATCAGAAGAGACAAGAAGGAGAAAACCGAATCCAAAGGACCAATGATGTCCCGTAGAAATCAATAAAAAGGTTATCAAAATCCGTCTAATCATTCCACCCATGGCAAAGGCGAAGCATACCCTCTATTGCGCAAAAGCTCCACAACTCCCCAAACAAATCCTCCGGTCCCATGTGACATACATCGCACCCCTCAGCCCCGTTATAACCCAATAAAAGACCTCTGACTCGTTAGTTGATGAGCGTTTACTGAAAGTATCGGATCTGAAACATGAATCATAAGTTTCGTACTTGTCATCAACATGTCCCGTCTTTCCAAAGGGACCATGAGCGAATGAGTGTGACCTTATCTCACAAGGCCTTTAGAGTGCGAGTGACTCATTGATTAAAGCACCACACATAAACAGCCTACCTCGTTACAGGTGAGGAATTTGTAAGGAACGGAAAGTCCATAACCTCGAAAAGAAATTCTAAGGAAAATACTACTCTGAGCATCGAACGTATTATCACACCACTTTGCACACACAACCAAACTCACGAGAGATTGACCCGCATCCCTCCATGGGAGGAAAGTGATTCACACATTCCAGTTCAACAATCACTCAAGATCGAATCGAAGATGTCTTATATTCGTAAACTTCATATTAATAGAGAATAGGGCCATACCTTCTCTCCAAAAACTGCATATGCATTTTGCATTGTATCTAGCATTTACTATTTGTATGCATCATAACCATTTCATCTTCAAACATCCGACTAGTAAGAACTCTACCTAGTCTCGCTGAAAGTCGACATCAGTTACAGTTGTTGAAGCATAACTTTTGATCAAAAGATGTCAACTAGAGCCATCCCAGACCATCACCAAGCTACATCGAACCATCTCGGAGCCATCCTGGGCTATCCTTGAGCTACATCAAACCAACCTAAAGCCATCCGAGGCCGTACGGAGACAATTCCGGAGCCATTCAGCATCATGCTCGAGCCTCATCAACACCATAACAAGAACCAAACTGGAGCCATGCGGGAGCCATCATCCGACATTGAAACCATCCTTGGAATTACACAAGGGTCATCCCAACAGTCCGAGAACAATACGGGAGCCACCTCAAATCCATTTCGTCACCAGGGTCTTGCCTACAGAGTTTTGAACTACGTCAGGTCTGATCTCAATATGGAATTGAGTACGTAGGCAGCCCGCCCAGGGTGCGACCACCTCAAAGGAAAAATTCCCCTTTGTTCCTCATTATCACCAAATAGAGCCATCTCGTAACCCTTCCTGGAGCCATCCCGAGCTATCCTGGAGCCATCATGAGAGAACCCTAAAGTCATAACCGTACCGAAGCCATCCATCCATGACCAAAAAGTTATCAACCACATCAAAATGCATCAACCACAACACAATCCACCAATCACATCAACCCACCATTCGAATCAAAATCCAAAACAAATTGAAACCCACCAACCATCCCGAAAATCTCAATCCGAATCAAAACCCACCAACCATCCCAAAATCTCTACCTGAATCAAAACCCACCAACCATCCCAGAGCCGTTGCTCACAAGGGAATCACAAATCAAACCGGAGCCATCTGACCGCTCCGGAGCCATCCGATCATATTGGAGCCCTCGAATCATATCGAAGCCATCCAATTAAATCAAAACCATCGAGTTCCCAAAGTCACTCATTCACAAAAAACCATCCATACAAAAAAACCAATCACCAAATCATAAAAACCAAAAACTCGAGAGCCATACCGGAGCCATCTCGAACTCTGGAGCCAAGTGTCGTACCAAATCCCGAAACTATAGTGCACATCGGGCCAAGACCACCAAAAACAAAACCGAAACACAAGTCCCACACTGACGAAGTCAAGGGCAACATTAATAGAAAACATTCGACTATCACATCCCTCATAGATCAACCAAAAAACATCCAATCCCGAATCAACCCACAACCAAAGTCATCCTCAAATCGACCACTCAAAACAACGAGTTTCGTACAACTCGGTCAAAGTATTATAGGCCCGTCATAAGTCCTATAGCTAGATGTCAAGAGGTCTAGTTGAGGCCCGTCATAAGTCCTCGTACTCTCAGATGCATTCTAGGCCCGTCATAAGTCCTAGAGTTAGACACCGAGTTCTAGTTGAGGCCCGTCATTAGTCCTCATGCATAACCCATATACCGATTGTATTCTAGGCCCGTCATTAGTCCTAGAGCTAGACACCGAGATCTAGTTGAGGCCCGTCATTAGTCCTCATACATTTCGAAGATGCATTCTAGGCCCGTCATAAGTCCTAGAGCTAGACACCGAGTTCTAGTTGAGGCCCGTCATTAGTCCTCATGCATAACCCATATACCGATTGTATTCTAGGCCCGTCATTAGTCCTAGAGCTAGACACCGAGATCTAGTTGAGGCCCGTCATTAGTCCTCATACATTTCGAAGATGCATTCTAGGCCCGTCATAAGTCCTAGAGCTAGACACCGAGATCTAGTTGAGGCCCGTCATTAGTCCTCATGCATAGGTTGTTTGATCGTATTCTAGGCCCGTCATAAGCCCTAGAGCTAGACACCGAGATCTAGTTGAGGCCCGTCATTAGTCCTCATACCATCAATCACCGCAATTTGGGGCCCGTCATAAGTCCCCGTGCACCCGCATTCATAAGAACAGATCATAAACCACAGTGAGAATTTTTGGCGTCCCGTCAACCTTGATCCAATTCCGCAAGGGCTTGCAGAATTGAATCAAGGGGAGCCATCTGTAGACACCAAAAATTCTCACCCCATAAAGCAAATTCCGAAATAATAAGAGGGGTCGTCGCCTTTCTTTTTTCAAAACATATTAACGTGCGTGCTAAGACGAAACCATCATTTTATAATCTTTTTCAAAACATTTCCGAAAAAAAACAATTCTTCAAAAATGAATTTCCATCGACAGTCCAGTTTCAAGGTCGTCCCCTTTGTTTATTCACTTATTTTACTATCTTATTTTGTTTTGTTTATTTTATTTATTTTATTTTATTTTTATTCATCTATCCACTTTTTCTTATATTTTATTTTATTCTACTATTAGCATTAGTATTTTTATTTCATTTCTATTTATACACACTCATTTTCATCTTTCAAACTCAATCCACACTTGGTTGAAATCTGGCCTAGCCCAATTCCTTAAACCCACTCTATTTTCAGCCCATAGCTTCAGGAAGCCCACTTTAAAACCCAAACCCATCTTATCAAAACTTCAAGGCCCACTCCACACCAATCTCACCCACACACAAACTAAACCCTAACCCACCCATTTCCTATAAAGACAGCAAAGAAAACAAACCCTAGGAAGAGGACCGAACAGTAGCCGATATTCCTTCTTCGTTCTTTCATCTCGCCATCGACTACTCCCCGAGAAACGACCAAAAAATCAAGGAAGCCATTTGCTGATCTCCTCGGTCGTCTTCAACCTCCAGCACCGTCATCTTCTTCACCTCCATCTCCATCGAAAGGCACCACCGCCCTCTCCATCTCCATAGCGCCACGTTCGTCATCATTCTCCAGGCAACCAAAAAAAAACTCAACAATGCTCCCGATTCATCTTCAAGCCCCGAATCAGTAAGCCACATTTTCCCATATGCAATCTTCGATTTCGAGTTTCACCTTCACCAAGCACTCTTTCGATCCAGACGCTTCGAATCACCCATCTCCCCCCGGGGTAAATGTCATATGATCTGTGCATCATTTCTGTCGATTTAAGCTCTTCTTCTTCCCTACTGTCCATCAATCGTTCCCTCCCAGTTTCTTACGAAACGACTCCACACTTATTCTCTTCACCACTAAAAATCTTGCTATGCAACTGGCCAACAAAAAACGCACACGCTATGCCCCTCATTCTCCCCAATTTTTGACGATTTTGCGACCCGACCAGCGGAAAAGGAAAATCCATGCTCTGTCCTCCATTCCCTTCGCTTGAGAAAATCTGGCGACAAGGAACACGCAGTACCTTCCATCTTTAATCTCTCTCTCCCGGTAATTTCAACCCAAACTCGCAATCGAGGAGCTTAGATGCTCCGTTCTCCTTTCTCTTCATTGGTAATTTTGAGATCTTGCTGGCGAAGCAATCGATGGGTCGTCGCTACCAAATCGCCTTTGAGATATGGTCGTAAATCTCTTTAATTTTTGCTATCCTTTTCTACTATCCATTTCCTGAGGTTAATTGGTAACGATTTGCTCGATTATCCTGGTTCTGTTGGTTTATTTGAGTCCATCTGGATGGAATCGTTGGATTCTACTGCAAACAGGAGTTGCTAAGTTCGCTTTCGGTATTGATAATCTGTGTATTTTTCTCTTGTGCGAATATATTGCTGGTAAGTGTTGATTGGATTTATTGGCATTTGAGTTTGAGACTCAGGAAGTCTGTCAGGGGAGCCTGTAACCAGAAACTCCAATCTGCTTAAGTGAAGTCCGGATTTCCATCTCATCTGCTATTTTCGTCCTGAATATTAATTAAGAATCGAGAACTATTTTATGATGCTTGAAGTCCTTGTTTTGCAGGAAGCTCTCGTTACTCTTCTATCCGAGACTCACTGTCATTTCCTTAGTGTAGCAGTTGAATTAACACTTTGCTCAAGTCTTTGGTGTGTTCTGAGTATGCAAGGAACTACACGTGCCCCTTTTGCTATCAATGTTTGTCCCTTGTTATTTGTTAAACTCGGAATGGAAAATACTGTCTACTTCATGCTTGACTCGTCGTTATTCCGTGCTTTCTGATGTTTACACTGATAGTTTACACCGATAGTTTGAATGTCTGTTTTGCTCTGAGGGCATATGGTCAGCGAAATCTGTTTCTGTTTCTAAATATATGAAGAAGAGGATTACTAGGCCTTGTGTCTTGAAATCTGTTTACGTGAATAGGCGAGGAGGAAAAGAAATTGACAGTGAACCCCAGGATTAGAGCTTTTGCTTCGCTTATGTGATCACTGGTGGAAGAAGATAAGGCCATGTTTGATTTGTAACACTAGAAGACCTCACTATGACAGCCCCGTTTGTTTCGCTTGTTTAGTACGGTTCACTAACTACTTTCCGGTTTCATGTTTTAACCGAGGCGCATATTGGACACTGCTGGGTTTGATCGACTTGGATTGTTCTTGCTGAACTTGTGGTGGTTTGTTCTTGCTGGACTTGCGGCCCTATTTGGACTGCAAATATCTTGCGCTTTGGGCATACCTCTGTGGGTTTGAAAACCCTATCGGTCAGTTTTCTTGTATTTAGCGACGTTGCTGATTTCTTTTTACGCCCTGGATTTGGTTTGGAAATTGAATTGTCTCAGTTTTGAACTCTTCCCTTGCGCATTGATATCAGTTTGGGAAATCGATTTGAAACTAGCATCTGCTTGTCCCTTTACGCTTAGATATCAACATGAATAGAGTGATAGTTGCCCTATGCTATAATTGTTAGATAAATCACTCGATGGTTGGTTGGTCCTTATTAATTCCTCATCTTAGAGGGAAATGATATAAACCCTTCTAGGTATGATCCCACATGACTCACAATTTCACCCCTTTGATACTACACTTCGGTTTAAGTCATAATCTAAGATGACGAATTAATTTGAGTAGCAACCCCGATGCTTGATTTATCTTACAATCCTTAGCATTTGTTGGCAGCTTGAAATTCTTTTCTATGTTCTCGGCTGGGGTGTGGGAGATGATTAGATTGCCCCCTTTCCTCCCATTGAGAGGGGTCGTATGATCCCATTGCACACATCCCAACCCTCTTCCGATCTTTGACTAATACATTTTGTCTCTCTTGGTTGTGTTTTTGACATGTACATAACGTTCGTGGAACGGGAAACTACTCTAAGACTAAGGAATGAGATCGTGGCTTGGACTACCGGGGTCTCCGCTTCAAACACATGTAACGGTTGGTGTACTTCTTGCTGATCCTATCAGCTCAAGTGAGGCGGCGTCGATGCGACCCCCCATAGCAGCTCTATTTAAGATTTTTTTTTATCTATGTTTGTATTAATATGTAATTTGTTTATTGTTCTTACTTCCGATGGTAGTCTTAGGATTTATTCATTTCTGTAATTTAATTCATTCTATGCATGTGAACAATTTTAGAATGTTATCTCTCGCTGGCTTTGGATTATGTTGTCCTAGCGCTTACTTACCCCTTTCTACATATTGATTAGAGCTTGGAAATTAATTTGAAATCTTGTAGGATTTTCGCTAGTGTTTAATCACCAAATTTTTGTACATAATGTTTACACTTCATTTTGCTTCTTCAATGTTTGTACCATATGTGAGATATTTGCTTTGTGATTTATGCCCTTTGCTTGTTGCTTATTAATGTCATAAGCCTTAGCTACTATGTCCTTAGGTCCAAGCCATTAGGATAGAGGGGTCCCCCTGGCCTGATAGGTCATTGACCAATCTCGTGGTGGTGACACCCCTAAACCCTAAAAACACACACCTAAAATATGTATATATGTATATAGACCGATATTCCCAATCAATTTTTCTCTCCAACAAGCCCAAATAACGAATCAGGCCCAAATCACTCAACATGGCCCACTTCTTGCCTGACCATTTCTAGCTTGACCCATTCAGCCCAATAAGCCATCGGGCCCAATCCATGTGTGGCCCAACCCTGTAAATAAAATCAAAGCCCATTTCAAAACACAATTGGCTCATCAAGCCCGATTCCCCAGTTGGACCCAAACCCATTCCGGGTCCAAATCTAATTTGGCCCATTAAGCCCAGACCAGCCCAAGCCCACAAAAGTCAAACCAATTTGACCTTGACCTGAACCTTTGATCAAACTCGAGTTGACCGAACCTTTGACTTTGACCAAAGTATACAACCAAGCAAGTCCACAAGAATCAAACCTTGACCTTTGACTAAACTTGACCAAGACCCAAACTTTGACCAAACCTTGACCCGAATGTTGACCTTTGACCAAACCTGACCCGAATGTTGACCTTTGACCAACCTTGATTTGAACTGTGACCTTGACTAAACTTTGACCATGACCCAAGCTTTGACCAAGACCCAAACTTTGACCAATCCGAACTTTGACCAGCCCAAGTTGACCTTGACCCAACTGTGACTCAATCCCATTTGACTTGTCTAACTTTGACCCCCTTGTTTTCCAACCCCAACCAAATTCGACTCAACCAAATTCGACTCAACCAATTCAATTCCAAACCCGATTCATCGCAGTTCAAGCCCAATTCAAAATCAGTTCAATTCTTAATTCATTAGATTCAATTCAATTTCAATCTAATTCAATTCAAAATTCTTTTCATTCCCATTCAATTCAATTCATTTCAATCCCAAATAATTCCAAACATCATAAATCTCAAACTCCTTGAAACTCCAACTCCTTAGAACTCAAGCATCTCGAATCTCTAACGTCTCAACACTTAGTAACTCGACCGTCTCAGCAGCTCAAGACTCAACCGTCTCAGCAGCTCAACAGACTCGACTGTCTCAACAGCTCAACGAACTCGAATATCTCCATAGACTCAGCAAACTCAAAAACCTCAAGAACCCTCAGCTTTTCACACCCGAACACCTTCAAAACTTATAACCCCTTCAAGCCTTGCATCCTACAGACCCGAGCGTCTCACCGACTCCGTCATCTCAAGATTTTAAATGTCTCACAGACCCGAGTGTCTCACAGACTTTTTGCACCTCAAACTTCAAATGAACCCGACAATTTGTCAAACCTCACAAAACGACCACAAACCTCTTTGACCCCTCAAAGACCCAAAAGGTCAAAACCTCATTCCTTCAAACCACAAAACTCCCAAACCCCAAAAGTAGTTGAACTACGTAAGGCTGATCTCAATAGAGAGTTGAGTACGTAGGCAACCCACACAGTGCGACCCACATTAATCAAAATACCCTTTGCACTCAGCCATCTCACCTTCAAAACCCCGGGCACTCCCAACCCTCGATTACCCTCATAAAACTCATAAAATCCCGAAGCCGTGAACTACGCGAGGTCTGATCTCAACAGGAGTTGAGTACGTAGGCAGCCCATCTAGGGTGCGACTCCATTCCAAACAAAACCCTTTTCCCCTTCTAAGGTGTTTCTCCTACCTCTCTAACCACTCAAACCTTCTTCGGCTCCCACAAACTTCAAACCATCAGACTCCAAGTCTTGTCTATTCACTCAACCTCAGACTTTCCCAAGCTTTCATTCTATACTCATTCGAATTCATCAATTCTTCTTCTTGGCGCTAGATTGGCAGAAAAACTCGCCTCATCCACTCATTTTCTCTCCTCATGTCCTAATCCTATCCTTGGCTTTTAAATGGATCTCTTCAATAAGGTTTTGAAAGAAGGTAATCCCGACAATTGGAGACCGAGGTTTCCTCGGGCACCAATCTGAAGTCGTGGTCGTTGCCACTTCTAAGGGGTGTAACCCAGTGCGAACCCACAATAGAATCTCTGTAATGACCAGATAAGTCCTATCCATAGGTAACAAATTCAGAGTCAACCAACAGTTCTTAGAACCCTCTTTCCCTTCCTTCCTAGTATCTTAGGTCAAACTAGGTGGCGACTCTAGTCAACTTCCGCCTTATAGAGGCATAAGTCCGCGTGGATCCCATTGAGAGCGGGTGTAGTGCTCACTAGCATTCCCCTTATGCTTTCTGGGAAAGACGGACGATGTAGTAGGTATTTGAGGGATGCTAGAATAACGGGTTTTCACCCTCCAGAGAATGGCATTTTCTAGGATCTAGGCTTTTCAGTCATACCATATTTAGATGGACCCCCCTCATACCGAAAAATCACCCTCCACACCAGGGTCATTGTAAAATCTATACTGCCGGAAGACGTGGTAGAGACCCCTCCTACAAATCCTCCTAGAACCGCCGAATATGGCTTGATCCGGTCCTCAGGCACTTCCAACTTTTTCACCGCTTCGGCAGATATAACATTTGCTCCGGCTCCACTGTCAATCAGGATTCCCTCCATCATTCGATCGTTTACTTGTGCACGAATGACAAGTGGATCGTTGTGTGGATATAGCACTCCATCTTCGTCTTCGTCGGAGAAGAAAATTGGAGGAAAGCTTTCTCTTTTGGCAATCTTCCTTTCCGGGAGTTCCTGATGCACTTGATGAATATGCCTTTTTCTTTCAATAGGGGTTAGTGGTCCTACCTCCGAAAAAAGTCCTGTGATTTTTCTTAGAGAAAGTTTTGTTAGCCTACTTTCGGGAGAGGGGGTTTGCTGTAAACAAGATGCAAAGAAAAAACGAAATTTCATTCCTCTTATCTCGTAATGCGATGCTTGACAAAGTTTATGCCTACACATTCAATTTTAGGAAGACAATCTATGACCAAACTCATTTTTTAAGAAGTTTTGCTGCCTGAAAAAAGAGAAAAAACTTTTACTTTCCTTTCCTACAGACCTGTTATCATACCAACCGATTTGCCAGGATGAAGCCTGGGGCGAACTTCCTCCTCCTGCCGGCCTTATGGTGCATTCTGGGCACTACTCTACTGACCGCTGTACTGCCTTTGTGCTCCAGCTTGTTGCTTACCCTTCCTCTTATTTTCCTCAATGATTTGGAGCTCTTTGGCCAGGGTAGCACAGTTTACAGTCTGGTGGCTGTGATTTCCATGGTATTCGCAGAATGCAACTGGAATTTCTCCCTGCGGCGGCTTTCTTGGTTGAGGAAGGTATCCTTCTCTTACTGCGGCAGCATACTTTCCTGGGTCGATGTAGACAACGGCCCTTGCCCCCTGATGCTGCGGCCCCTGAGAGGAAGATCTGGTGGTTGACTTGTAATAATATGTTTTGTATCTTGATCCCCCTTTTCCGGAATTTCCACCTTGCCCCTCTTTCTTTTCTGATGTTGTTGTATTTTTGAAGCTATCTGCTAGCTCCTTAGCCTTGTTTTCAGCTATCTCAGATTTCAAAAAATCATGGATCATTTCAGCTAATTCCCTATGAGTTTTTGGTGCCTTTGTTGCATTTTTTGCAGCAAGCCGAGGCTGAGCCAAGCCATTACCAAAGGCTTTAATCAAGATTTTCTCATCGATGTCATCAATTTCTGCGACCTTCTTATGGAAACGCTCACTGTACTCCTTCACGGTTTCTCCCCTTCGCTGCTTGACGTCCATCAATTCTATTGTCTCCTTTTTAACCCTCTTGCTCGCGGCGAAGTATTGTTGAAATTCTTCAGTCAATTGTTTGAAGCTGGTGATGGACTGCGGTGGCCTTGTGGAGATCCATCCCAATGCTCTCTTTGAAAGCGTCCCTGGGAATAAGTTGCAGAGAGCGAGGGAGCTGATCCCTTGAGTATTCATGGCAAACATGAATTTCTTGATATGTTGGGCGGGATCTCCTGTCCCGTCATACTTCTCGATTGCCGGAAGGAGGGAGCTTCGCTTTCCTTATCCTTTCCGAGAAGGGGTACAGGCTCATGTCTATCTGATCGTCCTCTTCCATTTCTTCCTCGCTAATGACTGTATTGTGCTTCCGATCCTTACTTTCTTCACCATTACTTCCTTTTGAGTCCTTGTTTCTCAACTGTTCTATAGCTTCAGTCATTTCATCCCACTTTCTCTGGTATTCTTCATCCCTTTGCATCAGTTCTTGTTGCAGAGTCTCATTTCCTTCCACAAACTTCTCATCGATCGATCTAACCAATCCTTTCAGCATATCCTCGAGATCTTTCTTGGAGATCGCTTCTGGCATTTCAGAACTCATTTCCTCTTCAACATGATTGTCATTTTCGACGGTGTTCTTCGGTGCTTTCTTAGATCTCGGAGCCATTTTCCGCGCCTAGATCCTGCAAAACAAACACGATCAGTTGTTTTAGATTTTTTCCTTACCGACGTCAAAGATCATTTCTCTGCTTCTACGTAGTCTCGTGGTTGCTTCTAGCTGTTCGTTTCCCACAGACGGCGCCAAATGAAACGGAGTATTCGTTCTAGTCTAATTCGATCTTCCCTACTACTCTACGTTACCTGGTCCTGATCACAAGTTCGCAATGGAGAAAGAGAGAGAGAGAGAGAGAGAGAGAGAGAAGAGAGAGACTTTTGCTAGAATTGAGCTTAAGTCTGATTGCCAAATGAAGTGTGTCTTATTTCATGGGGGTACACCTCTATTTATAGTATTTTGGGCCTGGTCTCAGGCTACCAGACTGTATTTTACATGTATAAGTACAATTTCGCCCTTTCCTAGCATCTTTGGCCGACGACAGACGGCCGGCCATACCACATTTTGTCTTGCCTAAGTCCTGCTTTCATCTGGCTGAAGACTGCTGGATGCCTTATGCGTTCTTATCTCCATCCGGCTAGAGGCAGACGGATGCTCCATGCGTCTTGTTTGGCTTGGTACCATTTCTTCCCTTCTCACCCATGGAGGTCAACTTCATCGTTTTGAGATTTTGAAAAGAGAGCAAGAAAGCTCTTAATGAGGGGAGCATAAATATGTAATTTGTTTTGAGTTTGGAGCATTATTAAAGCTTGAACAGGGAAGAGAATGGCAAGAAGCCATGGGAGAAGCTTCAAAATCGGTGGGAGGAAGAATAGGAATGCAGAGCTGGTTGGGAGGGGGAGTCATACGGCTGAGAGGGAAAAGAAATGTGAGAGGAGAGAGAGGGAGTGAGTAGCTTTTATTCACTTTTCACCTTTTTGCTTTTTACTTTATTCTCTTCTCTCACTAATTAGTCAAATTGCAAAAAGAGAGGGGTGAGTCAGCCTCAAGAAACAAGCCCCCTTATTATACATGGGCATGGGCATTCTCGTCTTTTCTCAAGACACACTACTAATTTTCCCGGTTTTGGCACTATTCACTAACTGGGTCCGTTTTCCGGATTTTTCTCGTTTCTTAAATTTTAATTGTTCTTAAGCTTCCATTAATGTTTAATTATATTTATATGGTCAACTATAATTTATACGTGTCCATTTGACCACTTAAAGTCGTGTTTCCGGGTTTTCTCAAAAAACATGCTTTAAAGCCTTGTTTGCGTTTTAACCCACTATATGGATCCGTTTTCTTCGAGAATTGTTCCCACATATTATTTAGGCATAATTAAGCCTTAGGAATCCATCTATGATCCTAGTCGAGGTCATATACCTCCTATGGTTGCATAACACACGTTTTTACGTTTTATGCTTTTTATGCGTTTTCTCTTTTCTTTTGGTTTTACTTTCTTCGCCCAAGATCTTTAAGCATCATTAGGCCTCTAAATATCATATTATAATAATTTAATCACCATATTTAAGTTCAGGGTATTTCAATTTTTTTGGAAAATTATGCAAGGTATTGTTCCTTGTTGAGTCTTCCTCCGAAAGAGATGTATCGACATACTGTCAAATATCTTCAACTTCTGTGGAAGTCCTGAGGACATGGCCCATGTCTTCATCAATCACCCCTGAAGTAAAAATATGGTGGAAAGTAGCTGGCCTGGATCGACCTGATATGAAAATGATGATGGCTCGTTGAGGGACTAGCTTATATCTGTTATTGCGGAAGAGTCCTTTGCCCACATTGGTATTGTTGCATCTCTTCTTTGGAAACTCCGGTTTGCTGGATGCCAACTAAACAATCAGAGATCTATTAACTTTGGGATGGGAATGGTCCAAGCCCTATCTTTTCTTGACCTGGCCCTCTTAGTCAGACTTTCACCTTAGACGAAAGATAAACTGTTGCATATGCAAGCAGATGAAATTACTATCTTTGTTGATGGTAGTGTAAGGCCTACTAGCCTAATGGATTTGGCATCGTGGTTATCTACAAAAATATTGACAGTCACATTCTAGCTACTAGCATTCAGATTGGTCAAGCATCTTGGGACCCAGCAGTAGTGGACGCCAAAACTCTTCTCTTTGGCTATCTATGGCTACTAAGATGGGTTCGAAATCTATCGGCATGTTCTAGGATAACCTTTAATGTTAATTTTCTTAAAGGGATAGGGGATGTTAGAAAAGAGGTTTGATCAATCTTGTTTGATGTTTGGGGATCTCTGCCTTCTTTCCAAAACATTATCTAAAGCCATGTTAATTGTGCGGATAACATAACGGCCTATACTTTGCTAATTTGGGCAGACAAAAAAGATAGATGGTGTATTGTGTAATGATATTACTGGTATTGTGTAAGTAGTGGTGAATTTTTTTTTTGAAAATCTAGCATTGGGGTATAATAATAAATGCACAAAATCATCTTACTGACATGGTGAATCGTCGTGAATCGACCTCTAAAACCTAGGGTCATGTCAAATAATGGCTCTCTATTTGGTAATTTCTTGGCTACATCCAAATATAGGTATAGATGGCTACTGTAACACCCCTACCGCTATTCAAATCATTATCCCCTAATCCGTCTCAATTACCAATACCAAAGCAGCGGAAATCACTCACAAACGGTGGGTGATACAATGCCATTAGTCACCCACGTGACTAACAAGGCCAATCCAAATACAAATCTTGTATCGGTCTGATGAACTTGAATACCGAGTACTCTAAATCTAACATTACATTCCATACCTTAATCAAATCATAATCCAAATACAAACTTCAAATCAATACTATACCGAGTCTCTACAATCATTAAGCTTGCTGATACATTTCAAACTTAAAATTCAACATTTCAAATAAATACAACTTTCATTAATCAACTACCCATGCTTATACAGCAACCCCGTCCTACTCTCGAACGGTATTCGGCTTCAAGGTAACTGGAATATAAAAATGGTGCCCCAAGGGGCTTAGCGAATTGCTGGTATGAAATTTGCATAGCCCGTGTGCTAACAGGGGTACGCCGACTACTTTGTCGAGAACATAGGATTCGTTTAATTCAACAATAATGCTCAATAAAAATACATTATACATGCATAACAGCACAAATATTCAACATTCTTTTATGGAATACAATCCCTAACTAACACATCACGGTTGTTAGTTCATATTACCTTACCCCTAGGCCTTGACGGTTTCTACCTCACTATTGCCTTAGTCACTCATTCATTGTCTTACCCATTCTCTTGGTTACTATTATTCAAGCTCTCTTATTCTCAATCTCATTCAAGTTATACAATACTCAATCTAATCCTCAACTCTGAAGTTCTCAATTCTCATTTCTCAAATTCAAATACTACAGTTATCAAATTCTCAAAATTTTAAATGGATATCTTTTAAGTCAATACCCATGACCTCCGGGCAGAGTTATACACAAGACTCACCACCGGGCTTACAATATTCATCTTACTCCCCCGGCTACGACCCTACACCAAGTCTAGCATAATGAAGTGATTCGACTATCAAACAGAACTATACACCTAGTTCCTCAAATTTACAAATGTCCGTTTCTCTACCAGACTACTCAAATTTCCAAAACTCCTCTCTCGGAGTTATTTTAGATCTCATAGATTAGCCTAGAAGTATCTCTCTCGATAACATCTATTAGCTTAGGGAATCATTTCAATTTCTAGTATTCTAAGATTTAAGGGTTTCCCTAACGTTTCGAATACTATTATGTTCGGGACATTTCCTCATACTAGGTCGGATCCTCATGTTGTAGGTCGACGATTTTCTAAGGGAGTTTGGTGGTCCCTTATCATTCCTTTACTTCTCTCAAGGTTCATATCCTTGAACTATCATTGTTGTAACACCCTAACCGTTAAGCACATCATTACCTCTAGAACTGTCACAAATTACCCTTACTGACGTAGCGGAACTCTATTACAGTGAAGAGTGGTACAACGCCGTTAGCCACCCATATGGCTAACCAGGCCTATCTCACATACAGTAACGGTCTGATGGAATGGAACCACCGAGTACACAATACAAACACAAAACTCATTCACTCTAACCGAGTCTAATACAATACATTACTCCAATCAGTTTCTCACTATACCGAGTTCACAATATACGGATGCCGATAACATATTCGGTCTTACACCTCATTCCAATACATACGTAATTAAAGTCTAACTACCCAGGCTAACCACCATCCCCATCCTACACTCGAACGGAATCATCTTCGGTGTACCTGAAAGATAAAAATGGAGCCCCAAGGGGCTCAGCTTTCGCTGCATATGAAATTCGCATATACCGCGTGCTAACCGCGGTACACCGACTACTTTCGGTCGAGACCATGGAGATTCATTTTAATTCAATCAACATGCATCATAGAAATACATTACATATGCACACTACACAAGGATTCACATTCACCCATGGAATACAATCCTTAACTAACCTAACAAGGTTGTTAGTTGCATTAATTTGCTCTTAGGCCTTGAGGGTTTCTACCTCACTATGCATTGGTTACTTATTCAATAACTCACCCATTCACTCGGGTTACTTATTCTTATCCTCACCCATTCTCTCGGGTTACTCATTCTTATACACACCCACACTCTTGGGTTATTACTCTTTATCTCACCCACTCTCTTGGGTTACTTATACTTATCTCACCCATACTCTTGGGTTACTAATACTCAAGCTCACGTAGTTCACGAGACACTACAGGTCTCCTACGCTCTTCTCGCTTGTTTCTCTTAATACATACTCAAGCCAAAACTAATGGCTTTTGAGCTTAGTTTGACTAGCTCCTGGAACTCACTCTTAGTTCCTACTACTTTCACAAAGGTCCGACTACTCTCGGACTACTCACATCCCCATACACTCCTCTCTCGGAGTTATAATAATATTATGTATATTAGTCTAGAAGCATCACTCTCGATGTTTCTAATGACTTTGGGAACATTACTTAAGTTCGGGTAATCTTAGGTTTTAAGTATTACCCTTACATCTCATATACTCATACTTTCAGTTATTTTCTTATACCGGGTAAAATTCTCTTATAGGAGGTTGACCATGTCTGAAGGGAGTTAAATGGTCCCTTAGGTCTCTTTTACCTTTCTTATAAGTTCACATCTTTGAACTAACTTCAATCCTCACTACGGAGGTTCATTTATCCCTTCACTCTTATTTATTTTGTGGATTGTTTCAATACGGTTTTCTAACGTTATCGGGTATTTACTCAACCCATACATCTCCTCACATTCTAGGGAGTTCATATTTTGCGTTATCGTTATCTTTAATCGATAGCTTGTGTGTTTGCACGTTTCCGTTATTTTACGAAACGACTCGTTCTACGAGTCTCTAGCCATTCGTTACTCAACTAGGAGTCGGTCTACGCACTAGGTTAGACCTCACCGGCATTCAAGCATGTTAGCTCATTCAATATACATCAAGACATTCATAAACAAACAATGGTTCATTTTCATGCTTTAGTCTTGATTAAGCCGGCACACAAACACACAAATCGGAGTAACTCGGTTAGCATACGGGGCATGAGAAAATCATACCTTTCACCGGGGTTAGCTTTACCGTGTGGCCTCCCATTCCTCAGTTCACACTTGTTCCACTGATAACATTCAAATGTTTCTATTAACATCAAGGTGTTACAGTATGTAAAACTAATACTCCCGTACTTAACCCCGTTATCCCGTTTAATTTAGTTCTACTCATGTGTTCTTAAACTCACATCTTTCTCATTCACTCCTAGCACTTGTTTATGCTTCTTAGGACCTTTACATGTCCCCAAACAAGGCCTAAACATCATCTAAAACCATTACCATTCACTCCCCCATCATTAGGGCACTTAGAAACACTTTCTGGCATGTTTTTACACTGGTCCGGGTTTGTGTCCGGGGTTACAAACCCGGACCAGACACGGTTTTAACTTTCTGGTGCATTTTACATGTGGTCCGGGTTTGTGTCCTGGAATGTAAACCCGGACCAACCCCTGTATTCACTCTCCGGTGTGTTTTTGATGTGGTCCGGGTTTGGGTACCGATTTGCAAACCCGGACCACCCCTGGAACTGTCAAAATTTACAGTTTTTGATCAGTTTTCAACCCCTAATTCACCTCTAATCATTCCTTAATCATTCCACATGTTTCCTACATGTTTAATCATCTCAAAACATGCTCTAAACCTCTTCAAAAGATAGGTATAATCCTTAATTTCTTGCTCAAATTCACAATTTTTCATCCTCTCTGTTGCACTTATGCACACTTATGCATTTTCTAGCTCCTCTTGGAACTTGCATCTTTGTTCTCATTTTATTTGACCATTCCAAAACCTTCAAGACAATGCACTACTCACACCAAGGTTCATGCCCCAATCATTAAGCCTTAAATCTTCTTTGTTTTCTAAAAACTCCTAAGGCACTAAACCACTCTTTTGCTACAGATTTTTTTGCATCATTCTCCCCTCTTTAAACAAGCATTTCCCAAGGTGATTTACTAACCCAAATCAACCTCCATTCATACCTAATTCTCTAGGTCATTCCTTACTCACAACGATACTCAAACCACTTAAATTTCCACACAAATTTTGCCATAACTTGGCTACTTTCCTAACATTGCCCAAAACTCATTTCTTCACATAAATCATCCTAAAACTAGCCAAACCACAAGGGTTCTATCAGCACAAATATAAATCCATCAATACTCATCAATTCTCCAAATGCCACACAATGCATAACTCATAAAATGCATAGCTCTTAAATCAAACACTATATTCACAAATGCTTTCTCACTTGCATTATTTCTATGCAAGCACATTATAACCACACTCATGTGGGGTTCATTCATTTTATTAACCCATTCCAAATTCTAATACATGTAGAATATACATTAGGGTTGGTTTCTTACCTTGAATTCTCTTAAGTTCCTTTAAATACTCTTCTCCTCTTCTCCTCTCTCTTCTTTCCAAAATCGGTCAAGGCAATTCTCTTGCCCAATACTCTAGACCAATGTACCAATACACACAAGGAGTACTTATTAGCTCTCCTAGTTTGTGAAAACAACTCATGAATTCAAGAAGGGCTTAAGGTATGAAATTTGAACATTACCTTAGGAAACCCTAGAATTGATTTTCCAAGAATCAGAGGAGGAGCTCCAACCCACCATTGGAGACTTGGTGAATATCTCAAAACAAGGAGAATCAAGGCATTAAAACATTCCAAAATCGGCCAACAAAAGAGGGTGAAGAAAAATACAATTTTCTTTGGATATTTTTACCTTGGATGAAAGAGGAAGCTTCAAGCTTCAAAATGGTGTGCTTTTCCCTTCAAATGGCCAACACCCACGAAAATGAAACTCATCCTTTTTGAATTTTGAAAAGAGAGAATGATAGAGGGTGATGAGAGGATCACAAATATGTGATTATTTTTTAGTTTGGAGCTTAAACAAAGCTTGGGCATGAAGAGAAGGGTGGAGAAGCCATGGAGGGAACTCCATTGTTGCCCAGCACAGAGATAGGGAGGAAGAAATCGGTGGAGAGAGGTGAGGAGGAAGAAGAAAGGAAATGGAGGAGAGAGAGGGAGGGAAATGCTTTTTACCCTTTTTCACTTTTTACCTTTTTCCTTTGTTTCTTTTTCTTTTCTTTCTTTATTTATTTGATTATGTGTGAGTGTGTGAGAGCTACAAAAACCGGCCCCCACTATATTATTAAGCTGGAGCGTTTTTCATTTTTTACGGAAAACGCTCGTTATTTTACCCGGTTTGGCACTATTCACTCACCGGGCCCGTTTTTCGGATTTTTCTCGTTTCTTTATTTTTAATGGTTATTAAGCTTCCATTAATACTTAAGTATAGTTATTTAATCAACTATAGTTTTTACGGGTCTATTTGACCACTTAAAGTCACATTTTCGGGTTTTCTCGAAAAACATGCTTTAAAACTCCGTTAGCGTTTTAATCCATTATTTGGATCCGTTTTCTTCGGGAATCATTCCTGTATTCTAATTAGGCCTAACTAAGCCTTAGGAATCCATCTCGGACCCTAACCGAGGTCGTATACCTCCTGTAGACACCAAAAATTCTCACCCCATAAAGCAAATTCCGAAATAATAAGAGGGGTCGTCGCCTTTCTTTTTCAAAAACATATTAGCGTGCGTGCTAAAACAAAACCATCATTTTTTAATCTTTTTCAAAGCATTTCATAGAAACACGATTTTTTTCGAAAATGAATTTCCAAATGACAATCCGGCTTTAAACCCATCCCTTTTTAGAGTTTATACCGTTTGAGTTAGAACTCTTGTATTATTTCTCCCGTAAACATACTGAAAGTCGATCTAGCATAACTGGCCAGCATACCCATTAGACAGTCTACTAACCCGGGTTCGATTCCTGGTGCAAGCAGGATTGCGTTTCTTTTCCATTTTAACCCGATACGAAGTATTTTATCTGTCTTCCACGCCCATATATTGAGTTCTGCTTTAGTCCAGCCGGGTAAGGGGCGATGAGTCTTGTTGGGCAACCCGAGTTCGAAACTCGGTAGCAACACTTGTCTCATTTTTTTTTATTTAGTGTTATCCCCTTTCTCTCTTTCAATCAGCCCATACATAGCCAGGGTCCGGCCCAGAAACAAAGCCCATGCGGTAAATAACCCAACCATCAAACATTCTCCTTTGGAAACCCTATTCCAACATTATAAAACATCCAAAAAAACCTACAGTAGAGGCACGTTTTTCTCAGCCGGCTCTAATCCCCATTATTCTCATTGTCTGATATACCTTGCTCTTCCCAGTTCAAGTTCGAAAAACACAACGCCAACCCAGAAAATTTCTTCATCTTCCTCCACCCTCGAATCGCCATCTACAACCACTTCATCCCACCTCGCCGGTCTTTGATTCTCAAAGCGTGAGTAATCCTCCTGAATTCATCTCTCTCTCACCTCGGCAGTCCTCCTCCTATCTTTCTTTCTTTTTTCTGGTTTTGCCAAATGAACGACTAGTGGCGATTCGAGTAAGCATGAGGAGCATCGGTTTTTTCCGGAAGTATGTTTCCGATGTTAACACCAACTCCCACGCTCTCGAACTAGCCCCAGTTTTTTTTTCGCCCCGTTCAACTCTTTGTCTCTGTTTTAAAATTCTTGAATGCCGATTTTGAAAGAAAACTGAACACCTCATGGATTTCTAGGTGCGTAAGATGCGCACGAATTTCGTTTCCTCTGGTTTGTTTGTACTTTCCTCGTTCGAATGCATGCATCATAGTGAACACCAGACCCCCAAAATGGGTCCATGGGTTCGAAGATGTAAGAAATAGCACTACGTCCTTATTTTGCCTCTTTGAAATGTGAAGCGTTCGATCCCCTCTGTGAGAACTGACCTCAAAACCTCAGATATTTTACTACATATGTTCTGGTGCCTCTGTTTCTTGTTGATACTAGTCGAGGCCTCTATGACATTAGTGTGACTAGTACTCTTTATTTATCTGTTGCCATCTCTTTCTTCTGTCTCATACATACTGCTCGATTACCAAGTCCACGGTTGTGCTGTTATTGTATCCAAAATAAACTCTCCGACTGTATATCAATCCCAATCTGGGATCCATCTTTTACCTGTTAAGCAAATGAGTCTGTCTGTATAAACTCCGTTTCAGTTTGACATCGAGACTGGTTTGGGGTATCAGGCTCTGTGGAAAGCCAATCGCTAAGCTAGCTCTTTATCCCACTTTTGCATATTACTTTGCCGTTTAACTTTTGCTCTGTCTGTACTCCACCATGCGCTTAAGTGTATCTCGATCTGGCAATGACATTCCTCCCTTAGTTGATTTATCAGATTGATTATGAATCAGGGGCTAACGTGGATTCTATCTTTTCTTTCTGATCTATCTTGTGTTTGTTGTAAGCCTTCCTACAGGAGATTCCCTATCTCGGACTAAAAAGGGATCATTCCTTGTCATGGCCTAATCGACTTGTGACATTTTCATTCGGTTATATTACTCTCAGATTTTTTTTATTATTGTTCTTGTTCAGATATTAAGATGTAATCTAGCATTAACTGTGTATATGTTGCTGGGTTCTTTTGTTTTGTAGTGTTTTGACAGGAAAAACCTTGAGAATTTTCCCTTGGTATTTCATCTGCACCCTAGCAATCTCTAAAACTGCTGAATGAGTGTATTGATTTGCCTGTTTCATCTGCGGTAGTTTGTTGCAATACACCTGCGTTTCTGATATTGAGTTCCTGATTTCTTAAGCATGAGGAGTTGATTTTGTTTTATCATCTGTTTATTCCCTGTGTATAATATGACCCTAAAAGTAGTAAAGGGAGGCGTGTTAATCTGTGATGACTTTACGTATATCTCATTTAGATTGAAGCTCGAGGTTACATTTCGTTAATCTGATAAAGAGCACTTCTAGTCGGCTGGCAACTTCATCTCTCATGCTTTAGTGAAATACAATCACCAAAAGGAGCAGAAAGGCATTAGAAAACGATTAGAAACTGAAATGATTTGAACTAACAGTCTAGATTTAAATTTGTTCAAGAGTAGCTACAACAGATTTTAAGTGTTTGACTCCCCTCCTTGTGACTTGAGCTTTCATTCTGATCTGATCACCTGTAAATAAAACAGCAATGAAAACCAACCGTTGGACTTTAATTTTGCTGGGTTTCATTTAATAACCTGGGATTCTTTATTCTTCATCTGTAATCTCCACTTCCTCAATATCATTGAGCAGATGTGTTTCCTTGATTAATTGCTGTCATCATTCCTGATTGTTTCCTTGCTTAACTGTTGCTATCGTTCCTGATTGATTGATTACCATGGAGATCTGATTCTTGTATTTATCTCTACACTTTACATGTATATGTTCTACATACTTTGTTGTAAAATTCCAGTTCATCTTTTTGTTTCTCTGACTATTTCTAAGCCCTAGTTATGTCCTTAGGCCCAAGCCATTAGGATAGTGGGGCCCCCTAGCCTGATAGACCATTGGCCTATCTCATGGTGGTGACATCCTAAACCTTAAAACACACATTTATGTATAAGTAAACAATGATCCCTTTAGGATAGAGAGTGTTCCCCTGGCCTGATAGACCATTGGCCTATCTCATGGTGGTAACATTCTAAACCCTAAAATGCACCTAATACATGTATATATATGTAATTAAATCTCACTTCCGTTTCGGACCTCCAGCTCTTTAATCCAAAATTCTCCATCCTCAAATTCAGAAATTGTCTCTCTTTCCACAACCTTTTTGTAAATTCATATTTTAACCTTTTAGTAGTAAACTCATCTCCAATCTGATTCTCCAATTCTTCTCAGCCAAACTTGGCCCGTCCCCAAAATCAGCCCATCTCAAATCGGCCCAAAATCCAAAGCCCAAGTCCACGGCCCGAAACATGTGGCCCAATACCACATGACCCAAACCCACGGCCCAATACCACATCATCCAATCTAGGGCCCAATGCCACATCATCCAATCTGAGGCCCAATTCCACATGACCGGCCCAATACCACATGATCTGGCCCAATTCTACATGGCTCTGCCCTAAACCATCTCGGCCCAAAACCAGCTTGGCCCAACAACCTAACCTTGGCCCAAATCCGGCTCGGCCCAACAACCTAACCTCGGCCCAAATCCAGCTCGGCCCAACAACCTAACCTCGGCCCAAATCCAGCTCGGCCCAACAACCTAAACTCGGCCCAAATCCATCTCGGCCCAAAACCCACACTCGACCCGTTACCCATGCTCGGCCCAAAATCCATGACCCAAACACAATCTTGGCCCATCAGCCCAACTCGGCCCAAATGCCCACACTTGACCCAAAACAATCTCGGCCCAAATACCCACACATGGCCCAAAGCCCATGACCCAAACCCTATCTCGGCCCATCAGCCCAATTCGGCCCATTGACCCAATTCAGCCCAAGTCCATAAGTCCGGCCCAAATCCATAAACCCGGCCCATTGCCCAAATCCATAAACCCGGCCCATTACCCAAACCCATAAACCCGGCCCATTACCCAAGTCCATGAACCAAAGTTGACCCAAGTCCACACAAGTCAAAATAAACCCAACCCCAAAGTTGGCCCAAGTCCACAAATGTCAAACCATGACCAAAAATGTTGACCTTGACCAAAAATGTTGACCTTGACCAAAAATGTTGACCTTGACCCGAACGTTGACCTTGACCAAAAACGTTGACCTTGACCCGAACATTGACCTTGACTTGAACTTTGACCTTGACCTGAACTTTGACCTTGACCCGGACTTTGACCTTGACCTGAACTTTGACCTTGACCCAAACCTTGACCCGGCCTAGCTTTGACCAATCCAAATGCTGATCTTGATCAAACTTTGACCCCTCCTGACCTTGACCCAAATCAAACTTCAATCCAAATCAAACTTTAATCCAATTCAAACTCGACCCAATCCAATTCAAACTCGACTTCAATTCAATTCAAGCCTGATTCATTCGGCCAAATCCTATCCACAGTACATCCACTCTCAATTTGTAAATTTCATTCAATTTCAAACCATCTTTTTATTCAAGTTTCACCAAGTTTTCAAAAGAAACTATTTTGTGGAATTTAAAAGGAAAAACTCTTCTCACATCACAGAAAACTCTTCTCAATTGCAGAAAGTTCTTCTCACATATACAGAAAGTTTCCTCCCAAAACATTTCTCAAAATCAGTGTTTCTTCATAGAGAATTCCGAACAACTTCAAAGATTTTCTAACTCAGTTTTTAAGCTCCAAAATAAACCGTTTTCGGAGAGTAAGAAATGTCTAACCCCTTCAAAACATTTCCTCCATGGTTAGAACATCACTTGTCTTCCTTCCCAAAATAAAAATCCGAGGCGGGGCACTGGGGTCATAACCTCCCTTGTCGCAGTCTGGATCTCTTTAGGCGGGGCATTAGGGTGACAACCTCCCCTAATTGCAGCCTAGATTTTTACAAGGCGGGGTGCTAGGGAAGTAACGACCTTCCTAGTTGCAGCCGGGATTTTAGAATCGTCTAACTCCCTTCCGCTCGATTTCAATGTTTTCGGTTTTTAATGTTTTAAAAACCCGGGAGTTAGTGACGTTATTAGGGTTCGACCGAGAACATCTCATTCATGGTGTTTCTCTCTAAATCCTATTTTTCGACATAAATCCATTGCCCCATCTTTCGAGCCTCGGCGCTTATTATTAGTTAAGTGTCGTGTTCGAGGGGGTACATAGGGTAATCCCTTGGGATTATCCGCCCTTTTACAACAAAAAATGATTTTCGGTCTTAAAAGCTTTAAGAGAGACGATTCTGAATAAACCAATCCAACATTTCCATTAGAGCTCTTGGATTCATAAACACTTCTCAACCCTCCTCTGAACCAATTCTAAGTCGCATAGGACCTCCAATTCTTGAGGACCCCTAGAAACCTTAAACATCTTCAAAACCCGAATACCTGCAAACCAAATATCCTCTTCCATACTCGATCATCCTTAAAACCCGATTTGCTCCTCAAACACGTCCAACTTTCCAAGACACCTCAAGAACCCGACCATTTCAAAATTTGAACTTCGCAAACACGAAAAACTCCTCAAATCAGCCAAGTGATCCGAATACCCCTTGACTCCACCAAAATGACCACCGTGCCCCTTTACTCCTTAAAACTTCCATCATTCTCTTAATCCCGTGAAGGCCCAAAACAACCTCAAATCTCTCAGAGCATTAAAACCTCTCAAACACTTCAAACAGACCAACTCCAATACCGGCCTCATCCTCACCCCTCAATCAATCCTATCCTTTGGCTTTAGTTGAATCTCTCTAATAAGGTTTTGAAAGAAGGTAATCCCGACAATTGGAGACCGAGGTTTCCTCGGGCACCAATCCGAAGTCGTGGTCGTTGCCACCTCTAAGGGGTGTAACCCAGTGCGAACCCACACAGAATCTTTGGTATGACCAGATAAGTCCAATCCATAGGCAATAATCCCAGAGTCAATTAACGGTTCTTAGAACCCTCATCTTTCCTTCCTAGTTCCTTAGGTCAAACTAGGTGGCGACTCTAGTCAATTCCGCCTTATAGAGGCATAAGTCCGCGTGGGGCCCATTGAGAGCGGGTGTAGTGTTCACTTGCACTCCCTTTGTGCTTTCTGGGAAAGACGGACGATTTAGTAGGTATTTGAGGGATGCCAAGAATAACGGGTTTTCACCCTCCACAGAATGGCATTTTCTACGACCTAGGCTTCTCAGTCAGATCATATTTGGATAGCCCCCCCTCGTACCGAAAAATCACCCTCCACACCTCCTATACTCATTTAATGCGCGTTTTAGCGTTTTTCACGTTTTACGCATTTTATCTTTTCTTTTGGTTTAATTCTCTTTACCTATACTCTCTAGGCACCATTAGGCCATTAATAATCATATTAGAGTAATTAATCATCATTTTTAGATCCGGGGTATTAAAATCTACCCCCCTTAAGAACTTTGTCCTCAAAGTTGGTGAATCTAATCTCGTTACTCTCATGGCACGCTATGCCAAGGTTATAATACATGTATAACCTTATAGACTCCACCAGTAAGTCTCATTTCACACTACACATACCACACATATATCACAGCATGTATAGCAATCAAAAATACTCTTTGTACTCTGTCCATGGAATCGGTCACGAGACAAGAAGGCACTACAGTCCTCGAATCCATATCGAGTAATACACTACTGATCCCTCAGGTACCAGTCACGTTGGACACTTACGTTCTCTGGTCCACGGCCGTTTCATGACAAATGAGCACTTACTCTCTCTGGCCCACGGTCCCTTCGATTCTGATCAAAACGTTTCACATATACATATCCTCAGGCACTCTGGTTGACTCACTCAACACTGGACATTCTCAGGGTACTCCCCCCATCCCGCTGCCTTTGGAAAAATCACACACTGTCACCGCCCCAACCGGTCACTTAGGACCGCCGCACGTACGGTGTAATGGTTTCAAAACTAATACACTCCTACCGTTCTACCGGTCATCAAGACTTAAGGCCACAACCATCGGCGGGTGATAGCGGTTTCAAAACCAGTTTTAATTTCCATCTTCATACTTGAAGAGAATTCTTTTCTTTCAAATTCTGTTTGAAAATTCTTTTTAAAACTTCACACAACTCCAAATCCGGTTTACGGTAGTTGTATCTTTTCTTAGCGTGATTACTTGTGACCACTTATAGGGAGCTTCAAGAATCATCCAACCCTGATGTGATCAGCATCAGTGTTGAACTATCCTTCCACCTCAATATGTGTTCGGCTTTCCTTGATCGCTAGCAGATCAAGTTCCACCTCCCACGTCAGTTTCAAACAAACAGATAGTCAAACATTTTTGTTTTCTATCTTTTACTCTTTCTAGTCATATTCATAAAACAATCCGTTTTAACTTATTTTTATCATGGAACTTAAGTCATCCATTATTCTCTATTTGTTTCACTTACCTTGCCTAGGCATTCCAAACTTATGGCCTCATTAGTCAAATTATTACTCAATTTAAAACATACAACATACAACTCCAAAGGATGGAACTCACACCATCAATCACTCTCGAATAAAATTTCCTTGGGAACTCACTCCCTACTAGGTTACACATTGGTTTCATACCGATTCACATTCATCATAACTCATGTCTAATCTCAATAGACATATACTATAGGGAATCTCACACCCTAGGAGTTTCTTTACTCCCATTTCCATAAATATTACATACTCGTTACTTGCATCTCTCATGCGCAATATCCAAAATTACATAATGAATGGGCACACATGTTTATGTAACACGAGTTCCAATCATCAAAACAATTCCTTTTGTGCTATGCACACAGTAATTTACGCACCTATACGTAAAACATACTCTAAAAGCGGTTTCTTGCCCTACCCCCTTAAAAGGGGTTACGCCCGCGTAATCGACCATATGTTTTTACTGAACATTAGTTCACTAATTCGAGTATCATGAAGTGTTTTAACTTCAATACGGTTAATTAACTCATAACTGGGTTCGGTTCTAGCCTCTAAGGCTTCAAGGCGTTTTTGATAAGCCATTTACTCGCATTGTCAGGTATTCTTAACCTTTGAATTACGGTCCACTAGCTTCTGCTGCGTGACCTGATAGCTTAGAGCTTGATTCGCCCTTTGTTACTCTTAATGTGTTACACATCGTCGCGTGGTATTTCTTACCGTATGCGAATTCGATGAATTATAGATTTTCTCTCCAATTCTCTGGAAATCCATTTCGTATACCGTTGTATACTTTCATGATTATTCACTTACTTTTCCCGACTTATTATCGGTTTAGGTCAAGCTACTACTTAGTGTGTAGTGCTTCCTCGATTAATTATATGTTTGTTTACTTGTTTCTGTAAAAGAATGCTTTACTCATACTACTCTGCATCGGTCCTGGGACCTGTAGGTTATGGCCCACGTTCTTTATGCATCTTTGGCTAATGGTCGCACGGTTATTTCTCTAGATTCTCGCTCAACAGGCTTCGTTGTCAATTCTCAATTCCTAGCTCTCCCACTCGATCATTACCGCACAAGTGCAATGCCAAAACACTCAGTCATACAGAGTGCAGAAGCGTAAACCCTTGGCAGTAAATCTCTTGTGTGATAGGAATGAATATGTCTGCTTTACCATCTTTCTAATCAACTTCATATCATTATCTGGCTATACTCTTACAACGGTCACCTGCTGCGTACCATGTTCTTACTCATTAACAACATTTGTTTACATGGCATCCGCTACTACTTTAGCTTCCGCTCATGTATTGTCGCCATTTATACTATGGCTAGACATTCATTTGGCTTAATAGAATACGCTACTCTTTTAAATCTCTCTGCGCTTCTTGCGCATTATTTACTCTACAATTCACATTACACACATGCTGTGTTTAACTCTTAACCAATTACTCTCTCGGTTTCCTTCCACTGCTATCAAAGCCTTTCTGCATACTACCTCTATTTGAATTACTCCTTGGCAATAAACACATGCTCAAGCTTCACTACACCGCTCCAGCGGTTTCACAGTACATTTTTAGGTGGTAGCCTTTCTCTGGAGGATTCGCGCAATTGCCACTCCCTAGGCCCCACAAAAACGGGGGGTATCCCCACTCTAAGGTAGTGGTTCATTTTCCACAATTCCTTTTATGCCTTTATGCATAGGTTTTGCAACGTTTAAATCTATGAATGTAGTTAGTTTTCCGGCTCACAAGCCACTTTGCCTTGAGCCATGTTCTGTGCGGCTGTTTATACAAGTTTCTGCTTCTCCGTACACCCTTAAATGGTTTGGAGGTATTGCTGGGCTCTTTAACATAGCTGTCTCATCACGCTTCTGTACCTGGAAGGCCCTTTAAGTACGCTGATATTAATTCATGCCCTCTGGCAGTTTAGGGTATCCCGTGTTACGTGGGATCCCTTCAGGTTCTACCCGAGTGTTCGCTTTAACACTTGTGTTCTCAACACGATATCTCATTCAACTACTGTTGATTTCGGCACCCTTCACGGATTGCTCCTGGGTGTTACTGGGTTGCGCCATTACATGTGGCTTGAACTCATGGTATGTTCAGTTCCTTACTCCGCCCTGCGGTTGTATACTTGACTATCCCGTTTAGGGTTATGGAATCTCCCGTTATTGGGTAGATCATTGGTACTTTGCTTTACCTTCTTGGTTAGGTCGTTATACTGTTCAGTGGGGTATGCTGTGGGAATTCTATCCCGTTTATCGAACATTAATATGTTCATTTTAGGCATTCGCCGTATTGCTTACACTAGGTATTCATTCCTGTTATCATGTGTTTCCTTCAGGATTCCTGAGACATATCCAAAGTCTATACTTAATACTCCGTGCTTCCAGCACTTTTAATTTCTTTCCCGTCTTCTTGTAGTGGGTTCTTGACTCGTTCGAGGTGTCCAACTGTTTGGTTTGAACTTATCTTATGGTCCGTAGTATGGAGTCAACTACTTCCCGTGTTCCGTACTCTACTTGTATACATACATGGAGTATCTTATTGATACGTTGCCACTTACCTGACTAACTCATAACTGGTCTGTCAGGCCCGCAAGCTCCTTCAGAGTGTGGTCGTCCCATGTCTCGTTTAGTACACTATAGTGTCGGTCACACGCCTAGGTGAAGTATTCTGTTGCCAACTCCTCTTGTATCGTCCTATGATAACTTACCATGGTTCTCTGGTTTGGTTTTAAAAATTTAGGGGTTTTTGGAAAATTTTGCTTTTCGAAAGAAAAATTTGGGTCTTAAAAGTAAAATCTTCATGGCATTTCAATGCCGGTTGTTTCTTACCAGGTCTAGCTTCTCGCCGACTAGTATGCTTTATTACAGTGGTTAGGCTGTTAGTCCTTCCCAAGGTTTCGTTTCATTATTCTCAAGGTTGTCTAGCCATATTGGCTTCTCTCGCCGTTTTGGTACTTGCTAAGTACCGGTCGCTTGTCAAAGATTTTCTTAATAGTCCCGTTAATTCTGCATTTGAAATACCCCTAACCTTTAAATAATTAAATAATGCTAAATAAATATTATTAGGGGATTATTAAACCCTAAGAAAGTATATAAACACTTAGGCGTTAAAAACGCACCTAAACTCCTTTAGGTCAAAAACGTGCGCTAAAGCCCTACCTTAAGCTAACCAAGTTATATAAGCTATAAACCTCATATGAAGGTAACCTAGGATCATTATATGACCTTTAGAATACAGGACCTCATCTAAAACAGTGTAAAAATACAAAAGGCTCGGGAGTTCCCTTAAGGGCCTTAAAGTCCCGAAAGTCCCGGAAATACTTTATAGGATGAAGTAAAGCATTACACATCATTCCAAATGCACCATAACACCTTATTAGACATTTAAGATGAAGTCCTCACGGTATATTTTCAATTAAACGCAAAGCGCTCGGGAGTTCCCGATGAAGGTCCCACAACCCCCGGGAATGCCCCGGAGAAGTGCCGAGGTGGTATAAGTCCTATATAATTCATTCTTAGAGTTCCTAACATCATTATTCATCATTATAAAGAGAATTCTTGAGCCACTGTTTCAAAAATCAACAAAGTGCTCAGACGAATTTCTTAACGCTCCTATTTTGCCCCGGGAGAGTCCCGGTAGCCCGGAAATTGAGTTATGAGTTGATATAACCCTATATAACTCAATGTAACACCTTAACATATTATTATTGACTATAAAAAATGGTTATAAACACTTGGAACTCATAGGGACCACTTATTTTCCAGAAAATCCTTAAAGCACAAAAACACACTTTCGGGTGTCACAAAAATGCGTTCTACGCAATTGCCTTGAAGTTTTTGAGGACCCACGAGTTGATAATCTTAAAAGGGGCTAAATTGACCATCTAAATTAGTTAATTCCAGTGCTAAAATCTTGGCACAAGTAGGGCCGATTTTATCATCAAAAACGTACCTAAAATCAGCATTTTTACCTTAGAACTTTCATCTTTTACCATTGTATAAATGTACCAAATAAATGCTGGAACCTATTACACATATTAGTATGATCTTAGTAAAAAATAGTGTGACAGAAATCAAATTAAAAATCAATCCCATTTAGTCCCTATAGTGTGCGCCATTTAGGGTATAAATTGAGTAGATTTTAGCAAAAATATTGTCTTATGGAATGGTGACTCATCTAGCATGTGCCATATGATAATGTGTCAAATAAACTCAGTCAAATAAGCCCTCTCATTACCGATTTCCTGCAATAAAACAAGAAGAGATTAGCCTTTGAAAAATCATAGAAATTAAAATACCAAAAGTAAGTCCTAGATATACTTTAGCAATAGTCTAATATATGGAATTGAAACAGCCCATATTCTAGCACATGGTGCTGCCGATTTCATGCAAGAACAAGGGGGATTGATTGCTGCCAAATTAGTCAAGGAAGACAACTACCTAACTATGTATATTCTCATGCCTAATACAACAAAAAATCCATTGTCTTATACAACACATGGTGCCGATTTCAACAAGGAAAAGTCTTAATTTTCCTTATAAAAATTAAACTAGATACCTACTTACCTAGCCATGTTCTAATGTCGTCAATTGGCAAAAATCAATTGCCTATCCATACTCACATTACCGTATAAACAAGGAGAAAGAAGACAACAATTGACATGGCATTCTACTTAGAAAATTCAAAGAAAACACCTACCTACATTTGTCCTTGTCCTCTTCTTCCAAATCGTCAAACACAGCCCCATATCCCCATGTCTCAGTCGAAAGCTTGCTGCAATTAAGGACATCTATTGAGCCAATAATCAAAGGAATAACAAGGAAAAGTCTAGTCAAATTTGACAATTGTTTTATCAAAATAAATTGATTCATTCCTAAGCCTTCTTCTAATACCATACGTGAGTTTCATTTCTCTTTGCCCACTCCCTTGGCCGCATGTGTAAGTCTTCATTCCCTCTCTTTTCATCTTCATTTGTTAGTTAATTCCTTAGAGCTTCAAAGCTCCATTAATGGTGTTTTAAGCTCAAACATCATTTCTATGTAAATTTCCTAGCTAAATATACTATGTCTTGAAGCAAGAATCATCCTAAGAATCCTACAAGTTTTCGCCAAGCTTGAGTTCTCCAAGGAGGTTCCTAGATTCAACAACAACACAAGGAACAACAACATCAAGTTAAGGTATACTTTCATGTTGAAAATCCTTGCAAAAATACTTAAATCATTTCCAAACATTTAAGGCTTCTAAATCTATATTCTCTTCATTATTTCATGAAGGAAACTTAGATCTACAATCATCTCAAGGTCTACCGAAAATTCCTTGAAAATACCTAAGGTAAACTCTTGTAAAATTACTCCAAATCTTATTTATAAATCCTTGTTAGAAGGCTAACAAATGGATCTCCTAAATATATACAAGGAGGCCGAATACTCTTCATCAAGATAGCATTTGGAGAGCTTGGAATTCAAGGAGAAATCAAGTACAAGAATTATCTTGATTTAAGGAGTAAGTTTATATAATTAAGGTTAATTAAGTTTAAGTTTGATTCAAGCTTCAAAATTTGGTATAAAAATTAGGTATAACCTCTAAATAAATTAAGGCCGAATTAATTTGGGTTATATTGTCAAAAAAATAAATTATAACATATAAGGTAAGATTATTACCTTAAGGTATATATTTGTGTCACAAAATTTATTAAGACGCATACAAGTTCAAACCAAATACTCTAGGAATAAAATGTTCTATTTTGAGTTTATAATCATTCTAAGTCATTAGCATAATTTTTAGAAGTGTTATATGGGTTATATACATTTATATATACATATTATAAAGTTTAAATCAAGTTTTAAAACTATATGGTAAAATATAGTCAAAGCCGAGAGCAAGATGTGTTATTTGGTAATTTTGAAATATATATGAGTGTCTTAACTTATGTTATAAATTTTGGGAACATTAAAAATAGCTACAGGTATTTAAATGGCTAGTTTAATAAGTTATGTGGCTAAAATGTAAATTTTGAAAGGTTTGGTGTATTTATTATAATTGCCGAGAACAAAGGGGTCTATTTTGTGTAGTTATGATATAATATAAGGTAGGAATTAATATTATGAATTTTGGTGAATTTAAATAAGTGATTAAGTGTTAAAATAACATTTTATAAAGTTTTGGGGCTATTTGGTAATTATTGGAAAGTTTGGAAATAAAACTGAGAGTATATATGAATTTAAGGGTATATTAAAGTATTAATTATGAGATTAAGTCTTGGTCAAAGTGTTGACCAAAAACTTTGGGTTAAAATTATTTATTACATAAAATGTTAAGTTTATAAAAGTTTAAGGGTGAATATGTAATTTATGAAAGAACAAGTGTAAAACCGAATTTAATTTGGGGCGAATTCATAATTATAAAAATATATAGGTCCTTTCGGCTATTTAAAAGAATTTAATATTAAAACTATAGTTTATAAGTTAATATGTAACTTATATAAAGTTTTAGGGGTTAAAGTATAGTTATATGAAAGTTAATATTAAAACCGAAAAGTACTTGTGGTCATTTTGTAATTTATAAGAATTAGAATATTTATTTTGGTAATTACCGAAATGTTAAAGTGGTTAATTAGTAAATTATAAAAGTTAATAGGTTCAAATTATGATTACCGAAATTATGTGGTTTGATTTGTAATTAAATAAAGAAAGGAATTAAAACAAAGTAATATGGTATATTATGGAGTATAATATAAAGTTTATAAAATAATTGTGGTTATAATAAAAATAACCAAATGGTATAAGATAAAGAGTAAGTGGAAACAATTATGAGTATATAATTGAAGAAATAGAAATATACTACAAGGTAGAAATTCATTATCACATGTAGTATCACATAAAATGATGAACTGATGAACTACCTAGAACCACTGTTAAAATAACAGAGGAAAATAAAGAGCATACAGAGTTAGTATACAATGAGTATAAACTCTACAGTGACAGTACTGTAATATTTAGTGGACAGTCATATTAATATTACCCGTTATTGCATGTATAAATAACAGCGTACGGGAAAGAATTACTAGAGCGTGAATCGTCAAGCTAGTTGTTAACCCGGTGAACGGTATGTTAATTGTGTGGTCTGAATGTCCTAAGGATTTTCCTAAGGTCCAGACGTTGTGTGTTTAAATGTTAAGGGCGATATCTGTGATTTATGTATATGATATTGTATATTGTATTGCTCGACACTATTGTGTTTTATTTTACGTGAACGTCTATGACTGGAAGTTTATACATCTAAACTGGAACAAGACTAACTGACCTTTAGGTATTATTGAACCTAACTAATGGTCAACTGTTATAGTCTTAACTCAAGGAATGGTTATTGTATCACTGACAAAAGGGCTAACTTATAAAGAGAGGAATCCAGACTGTTTCGACTTTCTGGTTGCGCATCGTGATCACTACGAGGGATTTCTATGGGGAGTCTCTCAAGGGAATCCATCAGTCACATTCGATGATGGCGGAGGGCACTACCGTTGGTGCACAGGTTTGATCGAGTTGGTCATCTTCCAGACATTTTAATTATCCAGGGCCCTAAGGTCAGCTGGTAACAGGTTCCTTGGAAACCAGGGGGACTACTGTCCATTAACAAGTTAATAAGGGTTGTCTTAACATGACGCCTGAGGTGGAACTTAATTGGAAAAGGTTAAGTGATTGGGTTAAGGAATAAGGGCCAGGTGGCCAACTAACAAGTACAGCTAGTTAAAACGCGTATCTTGTTTGGTTATTGTTTTGGATTTTTGGTGTTTGAATATTGGTTGTTGTTTACTATTATGCACTAATGCTTGCAGGTGAACTGTTACGTGTTTGTTTAATATTTACAGTTATTGCTTTTATTATTGTAAACCGGTATTTCATGTAAAGAATCTAATATCAAGTTGGCTAAAACGACTTAAGGAATCTAGATGACTTAGGACTACATTTAGCATACCAGCATTTCGATTGCTGAGCCCTTCAATGGGCAAAACATTTCAGGTTACTGAAGAAGACACAAGCCGGAGTGCGGGGAACAGGGTAGCTGTTGTGTTTTGATAAACACTTGTAGTTTTATTATGCATTGTATTAAGGAGGTTGTTGTATTCTGTTGGTTGCTCATTTAGTTGGATTTGGTCTGAAATAATTAGAGTGCTCAGTATCTGTTCATCACAACGTGGGGAGTTGGATTGTTGGAAAGAGTAAGGATAGATAGTTTTATTTTCCGCTGCGAATTAATATTTATTATGCTACGACTTGCGCCGTTATTACAGGTTTAGGATTAGGGGTGTTACAAAAAGTGGTAATCAGAGCGTAGTTACGCTCTGATGAAGGATACTGAGTTAAGAACATGAGCATAGGAATATCGGGATACGGGGAAACGTCTGTGAGGATTCGTGACTTAGAAAGAAAAACCCTAGGGATATTTTTATTAGTTAGTCCCTTACATGTTTTTGATTGTGTATGTAAACGGTGTAGCAACCGAGTAGAAATAATAGTATACTATCTTATAGATGTCGACAAGAGGAAGACCACGTGGAGGCATACCCCACGGTGGTGAGACACCGGCAGATGTCCCAGAAGTACCAGGCCTAGCAGCGGCCATGGCAGCCTTCGCGCAACAACTAGGAGCTCATCTTATGGGAGCCATACCCCACCCGCCGCAGCCCAGGGAAACCAATTGGTTGAAGAGCGTTGCAGACGCTAGGGTTCCAACATACTCAGGGGAACCAGACCCCGCCGCACTGGAGAAGTTCATAGTAGAGCACCAGAAGGCCTTTAGAGCTGTTAGAGTTCCAGAAGATCAAAAGGTCGACATCGCCGCGTACAACCTGAAGGACGTAGGTGATATTTGGTGGCGGTCGGTGGAGGGCCACCATAGAGCTACACCAGACTTTGGATGGACAGCGTTTGTGGAGGTGCTACGAGAGAAATACTACCCCGAACACTTAAAGTAGAGAAAAAGGCAAGAATTCGAGACCTTAATCCAGGGAAGCCAAACATTCGACCAGTACTACGCACGATTTATCAGCCTGCTAGATTACATACCAGGAGTCGACTACTCCAACATTGTGAAGATCCAAAAGTTTAGGGGAGGTTTGCAATTTCGAATCCATGGCGCTATGGGAGCAATACGTTTCGCTACCTTACAAGAGTGTTATGATGCAACATCGGCAACAGAACTAATGCTTCAAACTAGGGAGGAGGCGCAGGGAAAGAGGAGAAAGAGTACTGAAGGAGATGATCGTGGATCAACCTCTAGCGGTTACTACAAGAAGGGGAAGTAAGAAACCTTTACTTGAGAAGGAGTACCCATATATTCCCTACACTTAGTTTGGTTACTAACCTAAACCTTCAACAGGAGATTCTTTGATAAGAAGAAGGGGCGGAAGGATTTCCATGGTCAGAAGACGAAGGAGCAGGTCTCTCGTCTGACCGGCCCAGCCATTGATGCACAGCCACTTAGATCGGCACCACCTAGGGGCAATAAGCCAACCCAGCGCCACTACTACTGTAAGCACTGTGGGAATGATCACCTAGGAGTAGACTGCGCAGGCAGGAAGGTGGAGTGCCGCTATTGCAAAAAGGAAGGCCACCGGGAGTATGAATGCTTCTCTAACCCAGCAAGAAGAGTATACAAGGGATCTAGAGGTTCACAGAGGACACCAGCTATAGAGACTGGAGGACCCAGAGGAGGTCAAGCGCCGCAGACTAACACCTAAACCAGAGGACCGGGAGGACAACCATCCTCATTCGGGAGTCGGAAGGGGAAAGAGATTGTTCCAGGAAGAAACACCCTATACTCAATGGGAACTTCAGGCGCTGAGGCTAGCGCTCAGCGCGAAACCGGTAAGCCTAGGACTTGAACCAAAAGCATGATGCTATGAATGTGTGTTTACAATTATTCAATCGATGAGACTTGTATGTGTTTTGTATGAATAAAAATTTAGAGAGACCTAACTTAGGGAAACTCTCACCTTAATAGGACACTTTGACATTTGTTACCCCATACCTATGAGACTGAGGTCACCTGAGCCTATGTGCGAAGGTCGGGAATATCCAGAAGGTGAATGCCAAGTACTTCGACCCGACATGATCCTACTCGAGCAATATTTAACTCTAGATGAACAAATAGCTATTGTAAATGAATGTAGAACTTTGGGAATACGCCTTGGAGGATTTTACACTCCAAGATATGGTAGTGGATCAAAACTTAAGTTATATATGATGTGTATGGGTAAGGATTGGGATCCACAAACTAGGTTGTATTGTGAAATAAGAAAGATAGAGGCGGTCAAGATTGCACAACAACTAGAAACCAACCCTATACCGGATATTGTAGCCGACATATGTATTGTGAACTTCTATGAGAAAGGGGGAAAACTTGGATTACACCAGGACCGAGATGAGACATCTGAGTCAATTACCAGAGGGATACCAGTTGTATCATTCTCCATTGGAGATGATGCGGAGTTTTTATACGGTGATCAGAAAAGGATGGACAAAGCGAGAAAGATTATTTTGAAGTCAGGAGATGTATTGATATTTGGTGGAGAATCAAGATTAGTTTACCATGGGATTAACAGCATTAGGCTGAATACAACACCATCAATCTTAGTAAATACTACACATTTGAAACCCGGACGGTTAAATTTGACATTTAGGCAATATTGATGTAATTATGGAGCTTGTATGTGATAATCACTGGATTAATGATTGGCATTTTAATTCCTTTGAGACATGCACTATCTTACGAATTGTTAACCCCAGGCTACGAGTCTAATGGAGGAGCAGTGCTGAATGTGTTGGACAAGACCGAGGCCAAGGATAAGGGGAATGTTATCATGGGAACCTTTATAGTAATGGTGTGAGTACATCGATACTGTTCGATTCAGGAGTGTCTCATTTCTTTATATCCTCTACATTAGCAAGAAAGTTAGAGACAACCCCTGAGCCTCTCTCAGATTTCCTAGTCACACTACCGACGAAGGAGAGAGTGAGGTGCACGAAACTACACAAGGGAGTTCAGATTAATATCATGGATGAAGAGTTTCACGCAGATTTGATTGAGTTGGATAAATTGGGTTTTGATATAAGCATGGGCATGGATTGGCTTCAGAAGTACAAGGGATGACTACATTGCGCGGAGCATAGATTACTACTGAAAAGCCCGAAGGGCAAGACAGTTTCGTATCGCAGTACTCCGAGAGAACCGACTTTTAAGCTAGTATCTGCCATCACATTGATGAAGAAGGTGAAAAAGGGACAGGCAGTCTATTTGTGTTATGTCCAGGACATGAGGCAGGAAGAGAAGACACAGTCAGACATACCAGTCGTTTCAGACTATCCTGACCTATTTCCAGAAGAGTTACCAGGAACGCCACCCAAGAGAGATGTGGAGTTCTCCATCAACTTGATACCAGGCACAGGGCCTATTGCTAAAGCACCATACAGAATGGCACCAGCAGAGAAGAAGGAGCTGAAGATTCCGTTAGAAGATCTGCTTCACAAAGGTTTCATCAGGCCGAGTGCATCACCGTGAGGAGCACCAGTTTTATTTGTGAAGAAGAAGGATGGTAGCATGTGACTATGCATTGACTACAGGGAGCTTAACGCAGTCACGGTGAAGAACAAGTACCCTTTACCACGGATTGACGATCTGTTCGACCAATTAAGAGGTGCAACAGTTTTCTCGAAGATTGACCTGAGATCAGGATACCACCAGGTACGGATAGCTGATGAAGACATAGAGAAGACAGCTTTTCGGACACGTTATGGGCACTATGAGTTCACAGTTATGCCATTTGGCTTGTCGAACGCCCCAGCAATATTCATAGATCTTATGAACCGGTTATTCAGAGAGCAGTTAGACTCATCATTGGTTGTATTCATCGACGACATTTTAGTATATTCTAAGACTAAGGACGAGCACGAGGTGCATCTGAGGCAAGTTTTGCAGACCATGAGAGAGAACCAATTGTATGACAAGCTTTCAAAATGTGATTTCTGGCTAGACAGTGTATCTTTTCTAGGGCATGTAATATCAGCCAGCGGTATATCTGTAGACCCTACGAAGATTGAGCCAGTTAAGACTTGGCCATGACCGAAGGCGGTGACAGACATCCGTAGTTTCTTGGGATTAGCTGGTTACTACCGCAGATTTGTTCAAGACTTCTCCAAACTGGCAAAACTGATGACCAGCCTGATGAAGAAAGATTTTCCATTTGTATGGACTGAAGATTGTGAGCGTTCCTTTTAGACACTAAAGGATCTACTGACGTCGGCACCGATACTCACCATTCTAGAGGGAAGCGACGGATTCGAAGTTTATTGCGATGCCTCGGGCACAGGGATAGGGTGTGTACTTATGCAGAATGGAAAGGTTGTTGCTTATGCATCACGGCAGCTGAAGAAACACGAAGAGAACTACCCGACTCATGATTTGGAATTGGGAGCAGTTGTTTTTGCACTAAAGATCTGGCGCCACTACTTATATGGAGTAACGGCGATAGTCTACTCAGATTATAAGAGCCTTCAGCATTTATTCACTTAGAAGGAGCTTAACATGAGGCAGAGGCGGTGGGTCGAGTTTCTGAAGGACTACGACATCGACCTCAGGTATAAGGAGGGCAAGGGAAATGTTGTAGCTGACGCCCTGAGCCGTAGAGTTCATTCTTTATATGCCATGACGGGAGACAACGACCTCATCGAGGAGGTACGTTGTGCTCAGGAAAAGGACCAGTACATGAAGACTATCAGGCAGCAGTTGACTGACGGTATCTTTGAGAGACAGAAGTATGATTTTGTACTCAATGAAGACGGGTTAATCGGACTGAATGGCAGTTTGTGCAGTCTAGAGTCCAGCCCAGACTTGAAGGAAAAGATATTGCAGGAAGCTCATTGCTCATCCTTATCAGTACACCTATGGTCATCGAAGATGTACAAGGATCTGAAATTACATTTCTGGTGAAGTGGTATGAAGAAAGATGTTGCAGAGTTTGTGGCAAAATGTATGACGTGTCAGAAAGTGAAGTTTGAGCACCGGAGACCGGGCGGTTTAGTACAGCCGATGCTCATTCCATATTGGAAGTTAAAGGATATATCCATGGATTTCGTAGTAGGTCTTTCACCGACTAGAGGAGGTGCTAACATGATATGGGTCATCGTCGACAGACTGACAAAAGTAGCAAAGTTTATTCCTATCAAGAACACTTGGAAAGTTCCCAAACTGACGGACCTTTTCCAGAGAGAGATCATCCGACACCACGGTGTACCTAAGTCTATTGTGTTAGATAGAGATTCCAGATTTGTTTCCAGATTTTGGCAGCAAGTTCAGGAGGCATTGGATACGAAGCTGAAGCTAAGTACAACCTTTCATCCACAGACAGATGGTCAGAGTGAAAGAAAAATTCAAACATTAGAGGACATGCTTAGAGCTTGTGCCTTAGACTTCCAAGAAAGCTAGATAGATCGACTACATCTGATCGAGTTTGCGTACAACAACAGCTATCATGCATCCATTCAGATGCCACCATTTCAGGCATTGTACGGCAGACCATGCAGGACACCACTATGTTGGGACGAGCCCAGTGAGAACATCATCTTAGGGCCAAAGTACCTAGACCAGATGAAGGAGGATATTGTGCAAATACGCAAGAACATGAAGATAGCCCAGGACAGACAGAAGTCATATGCTGATGTCCGGAGGAGAGACCTCGAGTTCACAGTAGGCGATCGAGTCTTCCTTAGAGTTTCACCTATGAAGGGAGTTTTCAGATTTGGGAAGAAGGGCAGGCTTAGCCCGAAGTGTGTAGGACCGTACCTTATTACAGAGCGAGTGGGCCCATTAGCTTACAGATTAGATTTACCTGTTGAGCTTGGGAGAGTGCACAATATGTTTCACATTTCTCAACTAAAGCAGTATGTGACTTACCCATCACATATCTTAGAGCCTGAGACACTCAAGCTAGATCCTACACTTAGATATGAGGAGACTCCAGTTCGCATTTTAGACTCCAAGACTAGAGAGACCAGAAACAAGACCATTAGAATGGTCAAGGTTCTGTGGTCAAACCACGACATTGAGGAGGCGACATGGGAGTTAGAGGACTCCATGCGAGACAAGTATCCAGCACTTTTCTCTTAGTTTTGTGTATACTTGTGGGGGTACGTGGGCGTAACCCTTTTAAGGGGGGTAGAGCACCACATGCGACTTGCATATCTGTAGTCTATCTTGGTTTGTGTTTGGTTGTTTGTGTTTTGATTGTTGGTTTGTGTTGATTGTTGCGCATGTGCAATTGGTTGAATGGTTATTGATGTGTTCTATGTAACACTTGGTTGTTGGTTATTGACGTGTACTATGTGACACTTGGTATGGATGTGTTCTATGTAACACATGGATGGCTAATAAAAGCATATTTATTTGCTTTATAGTATTTATCAAGTTACTTATGTTGTGATTACGTTGATTACCACGAACAAAGGATACGTGTTTATTCGAGTTACATACACTCGGATTACTGATGGAATGTAGAGAATGATAAGTATACAGGGAATAGATATGAAGAACTTGATTCCATAGTTTAAGTAAGTATAAGTTATGACTTCGAGACGAAGTCCTATTAAGGGGGGTAGACTGAAATACCCCTAACCTTTAAATAATTAAATAATGGTAAATAAATATTATTCAGGGGATTATTAAACCCTACGAAAGTATATAAACACTTAGGCGTTTAAAACGCACCTAAACTCCTTAAGGTCAAAAACGTGCGCTAAAGCCCGACCTTAAGCTAACCAAGTTATATAAGCTATAAACCTCATATGAAGGTAACCTAGGATCATTATATGACCTTTAGAATACAGGACCTCATCTAAAACGGTGTAAAAATACAAAAGGCTCGGGAGTTCCCTTAAGGGCCTTAAAGCCCCAAAAGTCCCGGAAATACTTTATAGGATGAAGTAAAGCATTACACTTCATTCCAAATGCACCATAACTCCTTATTAGACATTTAAGATGAAGTCCTCATGGTAGATTTTCAATTAAACGCAAAGCGCTCGGGAGTTCCCGATGAAGGTCCCATAAACCCCCGGGAATGCCCCGAAGAAGTGCCGAGGTGGCACAAAGTCCTATATAATTCATTCTTAGAGTTCCTAACATCATTATTCATCATTATAAAGAGAATGCTCAAGCCACTTTTTCAAAAATCAACAAAGTGCTCAGACGAATTTCTTAACGCTCCTATTTTACCCCGGGAGTGTCCCGGTAGCCCGGAAATTGAGTTATGAGTTGATATAACCCCATATAACTCAATTTAACACCTTATGTAACACCCCTGCCATTAATCACATCATTATCCTCTAACCCGTCTCAAATATTAACAACAACGCAGCGGTAATTCCAACACAGCCGGGGGTGAGACAATGCCGTTAGTCACCCACGTGACTAACAAGGCCAATCCAACTCAATTACAACAACGAATACAATATCGGTATGATGGGTCTTATACCGAGTACACTATACAAAAGATACTCCCTTTACTTTATCACTTCTCAAACTAAATGCAACTTCAAATCCATTATATACAATACAATCTCAAATCCGTTCTATACCGAGTATCTACAATTCCCAAGTTCATCATTGACCTTTCGGTCTTACAAATCCATAATGCAACATATTCAATTCTTATACGACTACCCATAGCAATAACAACCCCTTCCTACTCTCGAACGGTGATCGGCTACAAGCCCTATACAATTCACTACAATATATATATACTTCACTCCTAGCTATCCAAGCTTGGTTGTCGGTCTCATACCGTGATCATGTCCGCTTCAGGTACCTGCACACTAAAAACGTTGCCCCTAGGGGCTCAGCTTACGCTGAATATGACTTCCACATACCCCGCGTACTAGCGAGGGTACGCCAACTATTTGGTCGAGAGCATGCGGTTCATTTTAATTCAAACAACATGCAAGGAAACAATACACTATATATGTATATTGGCACATTCACAGTTCAACATTGAACACAAACACTAACACGCACATTAAGAGGTTAGTTTCGTTTGTTGTATACTTAGGCTTCGAGGGTTATACCTCACGGCGCCTCAATTCATTCTACACTGTCACCCATTCAATCGGGTTACACTTATTCAAATTCTCTCACTCTCAGTCTCAAACTCATTACTCAAATTACAACTCAAGTCTCAACTCAAAACTCAATACTCACATGCTCAATTCACAATACTCAATGCTTAACACTTAAGGTCTCAATCAATACTCAATACACAAAGGAAACTCAATCCAACAAGCACAAAGTTCACAATCACCAGCCAAGGTTTGACTTCAATCAAACTTCACAATGGGTTAGCCCAATTAGCATCCTGGTTAATCGGATGTCATTATCTCAATACTCAAGATCATCAACTCAAACAAGTCCAAGTCATTCCCAACCAATTTTCCTTCTCTTACCAATACTCAATGTTAAGTCGGTATAACCTCCGGGCAGGGATAAGGCTATCCCACCACCGGGCTCAAAGTTGGCTCACTTAACCAGGTTGCTACCCATTTAAGGGGCTTGGACCATGGAAAAGATTATAGCCAGGAATCGGTTAACAATCTCTCTTGTAACCTCATCCTTACGCGTGGCCGAAACTATATCGGGCTTCCCAGTACTCCAAATTACTCAATTCCCCAATTCTCAATGTTAGAGGGTTAGATGGTTAGGAGTTAGTGAGAAGCCACCAACAATATTCACACTTCCACAATCAAACAACAATTCAATCAAGGTTACCACAACCAATCAAACAACATTTCACTCACAATCGCAACCTTCCAATTCATCCACAACTCAAAGAGTAATACCTTACACAAATACGCAACAAGGTATGCATACGCCTCTTCCTCATCCATTCATTTCATGAATTATACAAACTAAATGTTCAAGGCAATATAGCAAGAACAAAATAAAACAAGCACAAGTAGGTGCATTAAGATCCGATTCGTGCATTTATCTTATTTAGGTGATCAAATAAGCACACAAATCAGGGTAACCAAGTTAGGATACAGAGCATGAGGAAGTCATACCTTTCATCGGGGTTAACTCTACCGGGTGTTCGCTCGTTCCTCGGTTCACACTTGTTCCTATAGCCTTACTCTTGAACCACGGGCTACATGCCAAATGGTTCCATTAATATTCAAGCATTACGGTATGTACATAATCGCTACTCCCGTACTTACCTCGTTATCCCGTTATTTCGGTTCAACTTATTGTACTTAATTCCTTAACTTACTCACTCACTTCCAACACTTGTTTATACTTCTTAGGACCTTTATAAGTCACCAAACAACTCCTAAATATCATGTAAAACCAATACCATTCAATCCTTCATGTTAAGAACCCTTAAAAACACTTTCTGTTGAAATCTGGGGGTGGTCCGGGACTTGGTCCTCACCCTAAGTCCCAGACCAAAGCTGGCCTTAACTCTCGGGTGATTTTCTACCATGGTCCGGGACCTTGTCCCCATATCAAGTCCCGGACCAGCTGCTTGGTTCAACTCTCGGCTATATTAATGAAGTGGTCCGGGACCTTATACTTCTCTTAAGTCCCGGACCAAACCAGTACTTATACCCTCGGCATGAATTTCACTATGGTCCAGGACCTTGTCCCCATCCTAAGTCCCGGACCAGGTACAAACTTCAATTCTCTGCCATTATTTAAGGGTGGTCCCTCTATCCAAGGACTAGGTCTCGGACCCTGCTAAAACCTGCAACTTACATTATTTTTCAGCCCCTAATCAATCCTTAAACCACCCTTAATCTTTCCCTAGTCTTTCCACAAGTTTTCCACATGTTTAATCACCTTTAAACATCTCTAAACCTCTTCAAATCATGGGTTAAACCCTTACTCAAATTCTTACTCATAACTCACAAATTTCCATTCTCATTTTGCACTAATGCACACTTATGCATTTCTAACTTCTTCTTGCTAGTTTATACATCCTACCAACCTCACCAGATGCATAAATGATCATTCCAATTCATTCCTACACATATACCATTCTAAAACCCAAGTACACCTCTTGTTTCCAAAGTCTTGCACACTAACTCATTCCTAGAATTTCTAAGGTTCTCTTAGCCATGTTGCTACAGATTTTTACACTTTTCCCCCTAGTTCTCTAAATACCATTTCAAGGCTATCAATCCTCTCCTCTCAACACTACAAACACCTAGGTTCTCCCATCTCATTAGGTCATCTTACAACACTTGTTTTTTTCTACTAAAATTTCGCCATAACCTCCCCATAAACCTTACATGTCCCAAATAATCAACTCTCACCAATTTCATTCCTAATCTAGCCACACCCTTACAAGGGTCCTACCAGCACACAATATCAAATCAAAGCTCATCAACATCTATTCAACGAACAATATAGCCCAAATCTCAAATTCAATGGCACTTAGACCTTAAATCAACACAAGTTCACAATCACCCTCAAATTCAATCAACCACATTAATTCACATAGTTTGGGTTCATTATTTTAATTTAACCCACCCCAATTCCTAAAGAAATTAAAACAAGCTTCAAGGTAGATTACTTACCTTAATTCACAAGTTCTCTTTTAATTCTTCTCTTGCTCCACCTCTCCTCCAAATCGGTCAAGTTTGAATGGAGTTGACAAACTCCATCCCAACACCCAAGAAACACAAAATGCATTTAATTCATCTTTTAAACCCTTAGGAATACACTAATCCAATGAAGGGATTTAAAGCACAAAAGTTCTAGGGTTTACCTTTGGAGTTTAAGGAGGGGTTTTCACCCATGAATCAAATGGAGAGTCCCACCACCATTGCAGGGTTGAAATGAAGCTCAAAAACAAGAGGAGAACAAGGTAAGAGAGAGAGCAAAAATCGGCTACCAAAGGAGGAAGAGCAAGAATGAGTTTTTCAATGAAATTTTTACCTTGTTTGAAAGAGGAGGCTCCAAGCTACACATTGGAGCTATTTTCTCTTCAAATGGGGAAAACCCATAAAAATGAAACTCATCCTTTTTGAATTTTGGAAAGAGAGAAGTGTGGAGCTTGATGAGGGGAACACAAATATGTGTTTTGTTTTTGATTTGGAGCATTTATGTGGCTTGAGCATGGGAGAGAAGATGGAGAAGCCATGGATGTGGGTGATGAGTTCAAGAACGACAGCAACCAGAGGGAGAGAGGAGAAATCGGTGAGGAAGAAAGAAAGAGAGGAAAGAGAAGAGGGAAAAAGAAGAAATGGAGGAGAGAGAGGGAAATGGTAGTTTAGTACCCTTTTTGCCTTTTCTTTTCTTTCTTTCTTTTCTTTCTAGCTTATTAGTGTTTGTGAGGGGGATGTTTTAATATATTAAAACCGGCCCACTATGTATGTACCAGCTGGAGCGTTTTTTGTCTTTTACATAAAACGCTCATTTATTTACCCGGTTTACCACTATTCACTAGCTGGGCCCGTTTTCTGGAATTTCCTTGTTTATTTAATTTTAATGGATATTAAGCTCCCATTAATAATTATTTATAGTTATTTAATGAACTATAATTTTTACGGGTTCGTTTGACCACTTAAAGTTACGTTTTTGGGTTTCCTCGAAAAACGTGCGCTAAAGCTTTATTAGCGTTTTTAATTCGTTTTATGGATCCATTTTCTTTGGAAATTGCTCCCATATATTATTTAGGCATTATTAAGCCTTTTAAATTAATTTAATACCCTTTTTAAGGTTGTATTTCTCCTAGGGTCACCCAACGCTCAATTTAGCGTTTTTTCACTTTTTAAGCGTTTTCTTGTTTCTTTTGGATTTATTCTTTTTACCAAAGTTAATTAGGCACTAATAGGCCCTCAATATTGCATTAGAGTAATTTAATCACCCTAATTAAGTTTGGGGTATTTCACCTTAACATATTATTATTGACTATAAACAATGGTTATAAACACTTGGAACTCATAGCGACTACTTATTTTCTAGAAAATCCTTAAAGCACAAAAATGCACCTTCGGGTGTCACAAAAATGTGTTCTACACAATTGCCTTGAAGTTTTTGAGGACACGAGTTGATAATATTAAAAGGGATTAAATTGACCATCTAAATAAATTAATGCCAGTGCTAAACTCTTGGCACAAGTAGGGCCAATTTTATCATCTAAAAGGTACCTAAAATCAGCATTTTTACCTTAGAACTTTCATCTTTTACCATAGTATAAATTTACCAAATAAATGCTGGAACCTATTACACATATTAGTATGATCTTAGTAAAAATTAGTGTGACAGGAATCAAATTAAAAATCAATCCCATTTAGTCCCTATAGTGTGCGCCATTTAGGGTATAAATTGACTAGATTTTAGCAAAAATATTGTCTTATGGAATGGTGACTCATCTAGCATGTGCCATATGATAATGTGTCAAATAAACTCAGTCAAATAAGCCCTCTCATTACCGATTTCCTGCAATAAAACAAGAAGAGATTAGCCTTTGAAAAATCATAGGAATTAAAATACCAAAAGTAAAGTCCTAGATCTACTTTAGCATTAGTCTAATATATGGAATTGAAACAGCCCATATTCTAGCACATGGTGCTGCCGATTTCATGCAAGAACAAGGGGGATTGATTGCTGTCAAATTAGTCAAGGAAGACAACTACCTAACTATGTATATTCTCATGCCTAATACAACAAAAAATCCATTGTCTTATACAGCACATGGTGCCGATTTCAACAAGGAAAAGAAGTCTTAATTTTCCTTATAAAAATTAAACTAAGATACCTACCTACCTAGCCATGTTCTAATGTCTTCAATTGGCAAAAATCAATTGCCTATCCATACTCACATTACCGTATAAACAAGGAGAAAGAAGACAACAATTGACATGGCATTCTACTTAGAAAATTCAAAGAAAACACCTACCTACATTTGTCCTTGTCCTCTTCTTCCAAATTGTCAAACACAGCCACCTTATCCCCATGTCTCAGCCGAAAGCTTGCTGCAATTAAGGACATCTATTGAGCCAATAATCAAAGGAATAAACAAAGGAAAAGTCTAGTCAAATTTGACAATTGTTTTATCAAAATAAATTGATTCATTCCTAAGCCTTCTTCTAATACCATACATGAGTTTCATTTCTCTTTGCCCACTCCCTTGGCCGAATGTGTAAGTCTTCATTCCCTCTCTTTTCTTCTTCATTTGTTAGTTAATTCCTTAGAGCTTCAAAGCTCCATTAATGGTGTGTTAAGCTCTAACATCATTTCTATGTAAATTTCCTAGCTAAATCTACTAAGTCTTGAAGCAAGAATCATCCTAAGAATCCTACAAGTTTTCGCCAAGCTTAAGTTCTCCAAGGAGCTTCCTAGATTCAACAACAACACAAGGAACAACAAGATCAAGTTAAGGTATACTCTCATGCTGAAAATCCTAGCAAAAATACTTAAATCATTTCCGAAAATTTAAGGCTTCTAAATCTATATTCTCTTCATTATTTCATAAAGGAAACTAAGATCTACAATCATCTCAAGGTCTACCAAAAATTCCTTGAAAAATACCTAAGGTAAACTCTTGTAAAATTACTCCAAATCTTATTTATAAATCCTTGTTAGAAGTCTAACAAATGGATCTCCTAAATATATACAAGGAGGCCGAATTCTCTTCGTCAAGATAGCATTTGGAGAGCTTGGAATTCAAGGAGAAATCAAGTACAAGAATTATCTTGATTTAAGGAGTAAGTTTATATAATTAAGGTTTATGAAGTTTAAGTTTGATTCAAGCATCAAACTTTGATATAAAAATTAGGTATAACCTCTAAATAAATTAAGGCTGAATTACTTTGGGTTATATTGTCAAAAAAATAAATTATAACATATAAGGTAAGATTATTACCTTAACGTATATATTTGTGTCACAAAAATTTATTAAGATGGATACAAGTTCAAACCGAATACTCTAGGAATAAAATGTTCTATTTTGAGTTTACAATCATTCTAAGTCATTAGCATAATTTTTAGAAGTGTTATATGGCTTATGTACATTTATATATACATATTATAAAGTTTAAATCAAGTTTTAAAACTATATGGTAAAATATAGTCAAAGCCGAGAGCAAGATGTGTTATTTGGTAATTTTGAAATATATATGAGTGTATTAACTTATGTTATAAATTTTGGGAACATTAAAAATAGCTACAAGTCTTTAAATGGCTAGTTTAATAAGTTATGTGGCTAAAATGTAAATTTTGAAAGGTTTGGTGTATTTATTATAATTGCCGAGAACAAAGGGGTCTATTTGGTGTAGTTATGATATAATATAAGGTAGGAATTAATATTATGAATTTTGGTGAATTTAAATAAGTGATTAAGTGTTAAAATAACATTTTATAAAGTTTTGGGGCTATTTGGTAATTTTTGGAAAGTTTGGAAATAAAACCGAGAGTATATATGAATTTATGGGCATATTAAAGTATTAATTATTAGATTAAGTCTTGGTCAAAGTGTTGACCAAAAACTTTGGGTTAAAGTGATTTATGACATAAAATGATAAGTTTATAAAAGTTTAAGGGTGAATATGTAATTTATAAAAGAACAAGTGTAGAATCGAATTTAATTTGGGGCAAATTCATAATTATAAAAATATATGGGTCCTTTCGGCTATTTAAAATAATTTAATATTAAAACTATAGTTTATTAGTTAATATGTAACTTATATAAAGTTTTAGGGGTTAAAGTATAGTTATGTGAAAGTTAATATTAAAACTGAAAAGTACTTGTGGTCATTTGGTAATTTATAAGAATTAGAATATTTATTTTGGTAATTACTGAAATGTTAAAGTGGTTAATTAGTAAATTATAAAAGTTAATAGGTTCAAATTATGATTACCGAAATTATGTGGTTTGATTTGTAATTAAATAAAGAAAGGAATTAAAACTAAGTAATTTGGTATATTATGGAGTATAATATAAAGTTTATAAAATAATTGTGGTTATAATAAAAATAACCAAATGGTATAAGATAAAGAGTAAGTGGAAACAATTATGAGTATATAATTGAAGAAATAGAAATATATTACAAGGTAGAAATTCATTATCACATGTAGTATCACATAAAATGATGAACTGATGAACTACCTAGAACCACTGTTAAAATAACAGAGGAAAATAAAGAACATACAGAGTTAGTATACAACGAGTATAAACTCTACAGTGACAGTACTGTAATATTTAGTGGACAGTCATATTAATATTACCCGTTATTGCATGTATAAATAACAGCATACGGGAAAGAATTACTAGAGCGTGAATCGTCAAGCTAGCTGTTAACCCGGTGAACGGTATGTTAATTGTGTGGTCTGAATGTCCTAAGGATTTTCCTAAGGTCCAGACATTATGTGTTTAAATGTTAAGAGCGATATCTGTGATTTATGTATATGATACTATATATTGTATTGCTCGACACTATTGCGTTTTATTTTACGTGAACGTCTATGTCTGGAAGTTTATACATCTAAACTGGAACAAGACTAACTGACCTTTAGGTATTATTGAACTTAACTGATTGTCAACTGTTATAGTCTTAACTCAAGGAATGGTTATTGTATCACTGACAAAAGGGCTAACTTATAAAGAGAGGAATCCAGACTGTTTCGACTTTCTGGTTGCGCATCGTGATCACTACGAGGGATTTCTATGGGGAGTCTCTCAAGGGAATCCATCAGTCACATTCGATGATGGCGGAGGGCACTACCGTTGGTGCACAGGTTTGACCGAATTGGTCATCTTACAGACATTGTAACTATCCAGGGCCATAAGGTCAGCTGGTAACAGGTTCCTTGGAACCCAGGGGGACTACTGTCCATTAACAAGTTAATAAGGGTTGTCTTAACATGACGCCTGAGGTGGAACTTAATTGGAAAAGGTTAAGTGATTGGTTTAAGGAATAAGGGCCAGGTGGCCAACTAACAAGTACAGCTAGTTAAAACGCGTATCTTGTTTGGTTATTGTTTTGGATTTTTGGTGTTTGAATATTGGTTGTTGTTTACTATTATGCACTGATGCTTGCAGGTGAACTGTTACGTGTTTGTTTAATATTTACAGTTATTGCTGTTATTATTGTAAACCGGTATTTCATGTAAAGAATCTAATATCAAGTTGGCTAAAACGACTTAAGGAATCTAGATGACTTAAGACTATATTTAGCATACCAGCATTTCGATTGTTGAGCCCTTCAATGGGCAAAACATTTCAGGTTACTGAAGAAGACACAAGCCGGAGTGCGGGGAACATGGTAGCTACTGTGTTTTGATTAACACTTGTAGTTTTATTATGCATTGTATTAAGGAGGTTGTTGTATTCAGTTGGTTGCTCATTTAGTTGGATTTGGTCTGTAATAATTAGAGTGCTCAGTATTTGTTCATCACAGCGTGAGGAGTTGGATTGTTGGAAAGAGTAAGGATGTCTTGCTCACAAGGGTGAGTAACGGCGTGTAACACCAAGGATAGATAGTTTTATTTTCTGCTGCGAATTAATATTTATTATGCTACGACTTGCGACGTTATTACAGGTTTTGGATTAGGGGTGTTACAGCACTTGTTGTGGCAAGTGCGCGGTACAGGCGGTTTTTAGGTTAACTCATACCGGTCACGGTATTGTTCGCATTATATTGGTAGCCTTGTCGGCTCTTCCCTTGATCCTTTAGTTGGATAACTACTCCTTAGAGCTGCTTCTCACTCATCTTGACATGACTGTCCTTCATTTAGGTGCTTCTCCACTCTCGAAGTTCCCTAATTACTTAGTTCTATGTTCTACCTTGTTGCTCGTTCCCATGTTTTTACTATGGTTTCCGAGGTTTAACTCATTTAGGCACTACTTTTTCTGTAGTCCTATTCGGGCATGTCCCGTAGTTATACTCGTAGCTGTCTAAGCTATATCAGTTAAATTTTGCCACCTCTTCGGGTGTGGCAAGGTGGGTGTATCTACTCTTGACTAGATTCTTAGTTGGTTAATATACCGTTGGTGGTATTATTTAACTATGGCGGTCCGTAGACTCGTGTCCCGGTTCTCGTAACTTCTCACGATTCCGCCTTGTTGCATTGTTGGTGCTTTCCTTCTTGCTGTTGCTCGCCCAACCGGGTTCTCGCGACTGCTAGGCATGTCGCCCCATGCTGCCACAGATTCCGGTCTCCTTTGAATAGGATGTCTCGATCTCCCGTCTTTGAGTGCAGTTATTGTCATTCCAGCGGGATCCGTCTTCGGGATTTCCGGTTCTCGGGATCTACCGCATGACAGGTTCTGGTTCATATGGAAGTATTTATCAACTGCCAGATCGGGTTTTCCCGTCTCTCTGGCGTTCTTTCCCGGGCTTTTAATACGGGTTTGTGGAGGGCGGGTTTGGTATTGTAGGTATCCAGATCATACTGGAAGTTCCTATCTAGCGCATCTCTCACGCTACCACTCAACCCTTAGCCCTAAGTCTCTAATTCCTAACTCGGTATCTCCTAAGCTCGGTATTTCCACTCATCAAAGCGATATTTTGCTCTGATACCATTTTTGTAACACCCCAACCGTTAAGTACGTCATTACCTCTAGAATTGTCACAAATTACCCTTACTCACGCAGCGGATCTCTATTACAACGAAGGGTGGTACAACGCCGTTAGCCACCCATATGGCTAACCAGGCCTATCTCACATACAGTAACGGTCTGATGGACTGGAACCACCGAGTACACAATACAAACACAAAACTCATTCACTCTAACCGAGTCTAATACAATACATTACTCCAATCAGTTTCTCACTATACCGAGTTCACAATATACGGATGCTGATAACATATTCGGTCTTACACCTCATTCCAATACATAATTAATTAAAGTCTAACTACCCAGGCTAACCACCGTCCCCGTCCTACACTCGAACGGAATCATCTTCGGTGTACCTGAAAGATAAAAATGGGGCCCCAAGGGCTCAGCTTTCGCTGCATATGAAATTCTCATATACCGCGTGCTAACCGCGGTACACCGACTACTTTTGGTCGAGAGCATGGAGATTCATTTTAATTCAATCAACATGCATCATAGAAATACATTACATATGCACACTACACAAGGATTCACATTCACCCATGGAATACAATCCTTAACTAACCTAACAAGGTTGTTAGTTGCATTAATTTGCTCTAGGCCTTGAGGGTTTCTACCTCATTATGCATTGGTTACTTATTCAATAACTCACCCATTCACTCGGGTTACTTATTCTTATCCTCACCCATTCTCTCGGGTTACTCATTCTTATACACACCCACACTCTTGGGTTATTACTCTTTATCTCACCCACTCTCTTGGGTTACTTATACTTATCTCACCCATACTCTTGGGTTACTAATACTCAAGCTCACGTAGTTCACAAGACACTACAGGTCTCCTACGCTCTTCTCGCTTGTTTCTCTTAATACATACTCTAGCCAAAACTCATGGCTTTTGAGCTTAGTTTGACTAGCTCCCGGAACTCACTCTTAGTTCCTACTACTTTCACAAAGGTCCGACTACTCTCGGACTACTCACATCCCCATACACTCCTCTCTCGGAGTTATAATAATATTATGTATATTAGTCCAGAAGCATCACTCTCGATGTTTCTAATGACTTTGGGAACATTACTTAAGTTCGGGTAATCTTAGGTTTTAAGTATTACCCTTACATCTCATATACTCATACTTTCGGTTATTTTCTTATACCGGGTAAAATTCTCTTATAGGAGGTTGACCATGTCTCAAGGGAGTTAAATGGTCCCTTAGGTCTCTTTTACCTTTCTTATAAGTTCACATCTTTGAACTAACTTCAATCCTCACTACGGAGGTTCATTTATCCCTCCACTCTTATTTATTTTGTGGATTGTTTCAATATGGTTTTCTAACGTTATCGGGTATTTACTCAACCCGTACATCTCCTCACATTCTAGGGAGTTCATATTTTGCGTTATCGTTATACTTTAATCGATAGCTTGTGTGTTTGCACGTTTCCGTTATTTTACGAAACGACTCGTTCTACGAGTCTCTAGCCATTCGTTACTCAACTAAGAGTCGGTCTACGCACTAGGTTAGACCTCACCGGCATTCAAGCATGTTAGCTCATACAATATACATCAATACATTCATAAACAAACAATGGTTCATTTTCATGCTTTAGTCTTGATTAAGCCGGCACAAAAACACACAAATCGGAGTAACTCGGTTAGCATACGGGGCATGAGAAAATCATACCTTTCACCGGGGTTAGCTTTACCGTGTGGCCTCCCATTCCTCAGTTCACACTTGTTCCACTGATAACATTCAAATGTTTCTATTAACATCAAGGTGTTATGGTATGTAAAACTAATACTCCCGTACTTAACCCCGTTATCCCGTTTAATTTAGTTCTACTCATGTGTTCTTAAACTCACATCTTTCTCGTTAACTCCTAGCACTTGTTTATGCTTCTTAGGACCTTTACATGTCCCCAAACAAGGCCTAAACATCATCTAAAACCATTACCATTCACTCCCCCATCATTAGGGCACTTAGAAACACTTTCTGACATGTTTTTACACTGGTCCGGGTTTGTGTTCGGGGTTACAAACCCGGACCAGACACAGTTTTAACTTTCTGGTGCATTTTACATGTGGTCTGGGTTTGTGTCCTGGGATGTAAACCCGGACCAACCCCTGTATTCACTCTCGGGTGTATTTTTGATGTGGTCCGGGTTTGTGTACCGATTTGCAAACCCGGACCACCCCTGGAACTGTCAAAATTTACAGTTTTTGATCAGTTTTCAACCCCTAATTCACCTCTAATCATTCCTTAATCATTCCACATGTTTCCTACATGTTTAATCATCTCAAAACATGCTCTAAACCTCTTCAAAACATAGGTTTAATCCTTACTCAATTTCTTGCTCAAATTCATAATTTTTCATCCTCTCTGTTGCACTTATGCACACTTGTGCATTTTCTAGCTCCTCTTGGAACTTGCATCTTTGTTCTCATTTCATTTGACCATTCCAAAACCTTCAAGACAATGCACTACTCACACCAAGGTTCATGCCCAAATCATTAAGCCTTAAATCTTATTTGTTTTCTAAAAACTCCTAAGGCACTAAACCACTCTTTTGCTACAGATTTTTTTGCATCGTTCTCCCCTCTTTAAACAAGCATTTCCCAAGGTGATTTACTAACCCAAATAAACCTCCATTCATACCTAATTCTCTAGGTCATTCCTTACTCACAACGATACTCAAACCACTTAAATTTCCACACAAATTTTGCCATAACTTGGCTACTTTCCTAACATTGCCCAAAACTCATTTCTTCACATAAATCATCCCAAAACTAGCCAAACCACAAGGGCTCTATCAGCACAAATATAAACCCATCAATACTCATCAATTCTTCAAATGCCACACACTGCATAACTCATAAAATGCATAGCTCTTAAATCAAACACTAAATTCACAAATGCTTTCTCACTTGCATTATTTCTATTCAAGCACATTATTACCACACTCATGTGGGGTTCATTCATTTTATTAACCCATCCCAAATTCTAATACATGTAGAATATACATTAGGATTGGTTTCTTACGTTGAATTCTCTTAAGTTCCTTTAAATACTCTTCTCCTCTTCTCCTCTCCCCTTCTTTCCAAAATCGGTCAAGGCAATTCTCTTGCCCAATGCTCTAGACCAATGTACCAATACACACAAGGAGTACTTATTAGCTCTCCTAGTTTGTGAAAACAACTCATGAATTCAAGAAGGGCTTAAGGTATGAAATTTGAACATTACCTTAGGAAACCCTAGAATTGATTTGCCAAGAATCAAAGGAGGAGCTCCAACCCACCATTGGAGACTTGGAGAATAGCTCAAAATAAGGAGAATCAAGGCATTAAAACATGCCAAAATCGGCCAACAAAAGAGGGTGAAGAAAAATACAATTTTCTTTGGATATTTTTACCTTGGATGAAAGAGGAAGCTTCAAGCTTCAAAATGGTGTGCTTTCCCTTTAAATGGCCAACACCCACGAAAATGAAACTCATCCTTTTTGAATTTTGAAAAGAGAGAATGATAGAGGGTGATGAGAGGATCACAAATAAGTGATTATTTTTGAGTTTGGAGCTTAAACAAAGCTTGGGCATGAAAAGAAGGGTGGAGAAGCCATGGAGGGAACTCCATTGTCGCCCAGCACAGAGAGCGGGAGGAAGAAATCGGTGGAGATAAGTGAGGAGGAAGAAGAAAGGAAATGGAGGAGAGAGAGGGAGGGAAACGCTTTTTACCCTTTTTCACTTTTTACCTTTTTCGTTTCTTTCTTTTTCTTTTCTTTCTTTCTTTATTTTCTTATGTGTGAGTGTGTGAGAGCTACAAAAACCAGCCCCCACTATATTATTAAGCTGGAGCGTTTTTCATTTTTTACAGAAAACGCTCGTTATTTTACCCGGTTTGGCACTATTCACTCACCGGGCCCGTTTTTTGGATTTTTCTCATTTCTTTATTTTTAATGGTTATTAAGCTTCCATTAATACTTAATTATAGTTATTTAATCAACTATAATTTTTACGGGTCTATTTGACCACTTAAAGTCACATTTTCGAGTTTTCTCGAAAAACATGCTTTAAAACTCTGTTAGCGTTTTAATCCATTATTTGGATTTGTTTTCTTCGGGAATCATACCCATATTCTAATTAGACCTAACTAAGCCTTAGGAATCCATCTAGGACCCTAACCGAGGTCGTATACCTCCTATACTCATTTAATGCGCGTTTTAGCATTTTTCGCGTTTTGCGCATTTTATCTTTTCTTTTGGTTTAATTCTCTTTACCAATACTCTCTAGGCACCATTAGGCCATTAATAATCATCATTTTTAGATCTGGGGTATTAAAATTTTCCTCTAAATAGAGGTTCATTACAAGTTCCACTATTATTTGTTTCGTGGATTATTTCAATTTGGTTCTCTAACCGTTATCGGGAGTTGCTAATCCCGTACAAATCTCTCGCGTTTAGTGAGTTCATAAAGTTGGGTTATCGTTAATCTTCAACCGATACTTTTCGTGTGCTTCCATTTTTTCATTAGTTTACGAAACAACTCTTTGTACGAGTCCCTAATCAAACAGTGCTCATCTATGAGCCGGTCTATACCACTTAGTTAGTCCACACATTCATTCAAGTATGGTTAATTCATACATCATGCATCAAGACATACACATCAAATGCAATAAACCATTTTCAATCTTTTATCTTGATTAGGTTGGCACACAAGCGCACAACACACAAATCAGTGTAAACCGGTTAGCATATAGGGCATGAGAAAATCATACCTTTCACCATGGATTACTTTACCGTGTCACCTCACGTTCTTGGTTTACTCTCGAACCACTGATCACACAACAAGTGGTACTATTAATTTCGAGATCATACGGTTCATAACTACTCTTGCTCCCGAACTTACCCCATTATCCCGTAACTTCTCAATTTTACTCAAGTGTTCTTATGTGCATATTATTTCCTTCTCGTCATCGTTACTCTCCCAATAGGTTACTACTTAAGCCCCACATTTTTTTATTTGACCCGACCGACCCAACCCTGGATCGGTCCCCTGGGTCGGTCGGATGTAGAGACTTCCGGGTTTACAAACTTTAACTCGACCGACCCAGCCTGGGTCGGTCCCCAGGGTCGGTCGGTTGCAGAAATCATCCGGTTCAAAATTTTCAGCTCGACCGACCCATCCTGGGTCGGTCCCTTGGATCAGTCGGCTGTAGAAGATATCCGATTCAAAAATTTCTGCCCGACCGACCCGCCAGGGTCGGTCCCTTGGGTCGGTCGGCTGCAGAACCATGTTCTCCAGTTTTTGACTTCTCACTTTGAACTCTAAACTTACCTTAATTCTCACCCAATCTTTTCCTAATCTTTCCACATGTTTTCTAACATGTTTAGCCACCTTAAAACCCTTCTTAATCCTTCTAAATCATTGGTCCAATCCTTACTCCACTCCTTGTTCAACTTCTACAATTTCAATTCTTATTTTTTGCACTTATGCACACTAGTGCACTTCTAAACTTCTCTTGATAGTTTACACATTGTCTCCACCCATTTTGACCATTCCAAATCCTTCCTAGACAATTACATTAACTACATCCAAGTCCTTCCAAGATAAATGCAACCTCATTACTCAAGCTCACTCACCATTCACAAGGCTAACTCTCTAATTCTTCTTAACATGCCCAAGGCACTTATCCACCATTTTTGCTACAGATTTTACACTACTTTTCCAAATCCTTCAACCACCATTTAAAGGTGACTAACTATCTCAATTAAATCTCTTACAACACCTAGTAATTCCCTAGGTCATTCTTTGCTCATAATAGTACTTAACCCACTTAGATTTCTACACAAATTTTGCCATAACTTACCTACAATCCTAACATTTCCAAATGCAACATCTTCATCACCTAGCTCCAATTCCAAACCAACCAAACCCATAGTGGGTTCTACCAGCACACAACTCATCAAAATTTCCATCCATAATTCTCCCAAACACAACATAATGCATAAATCATAAAATGCATGGCTCTTAGGCCCTTAATTCACAATTCAATCACAATTCTCTCCTCAAACTACCAAACACATTTATAGCAGTACTCTTTTGGGTTCATTCTTTTCATTACCCATCCCAATATCCTAATACATATAGAATATGCATTAAGGTAGGTTTCTTACCTTGAATTCTCAAATTCTCTTTTTAAATTCTTCTCTTCCTCTTCTCCACTTCTCTTGACTCAAAATCGGCCAAGGCAATGTAATTTGCCAAATTTCATCCCATCACCCAAGGGAAACACAATGAACAATAATTAAACTCCTAAAATCCTTGGAATATTTCTAATTCAGTGAAAGGCTTAAAGCACAAAAATCTAGGGTTTTACCTTTGGAGTTCTAGGAAGGGTTTTAACCCTTGAATCAAGAGGAGGGTTCCATCACCATTGGAGAGTTGAACCAATTCTAAAACAAAGAGAAGAACAAGGTATCAAAAGGGGTGAAAATCGGCCAAGACAAAGGATGAAGAAAAGTGAGTTTTTCTTGGATATTTTTACCTTGAATGAAAGAGGGGACTCCAAGCTTCAAGAATCTCTAGATTTCTTTTCAAATGGGCTATACCCATGGAGATGAACTTCAAGCTTTGTGGATTTTGAAAAGAGGGAAAGATAGAGCTTGGTGAGGGGAGTTCAAATATGTGATTTATTTTGCAATTGGAGCTCTGATGTGGCTTGAGCATGGAGAGAAAGAGGAGCAACCATGGAAGCTCCAAAAATCGCCAGAAAGGGGGGAGAAGAAATGCTGCCGGCTGGGAAGGAGGAGAAGGAAGAAGGAAGGAAGGAGAGAGAGAAGAAAAGTGAGGAGAGAGGGTAAAAAAGTAGCTTTTCTACTTTTTCATTTTTTCCCCTTTTGTCTTCCTTATTTAACAAGAGTCAATTGAGTCAAATAGAGAGGGGTGAGTCAACTTAAAAACCGTCCCCCTATTATACATGGGTAGGGGCTGTTTTGTCTTTTCGCAATAATGCTCATTAATTACCCTGTTTTAGCACTATTCGCTAATCGGGCCCATTTTCTGGATTTTTCTCGTTTCTTTAATTTTAATGGTTCTTAAGTTCCCATTAATGTTTAATTATATTTATTTGATTGACTATAATTTTTACAGGTCCATTTGACCACTCAAAGTCACGTTTTCGGGTTTTCTCGAAAAACATGCTTTAAGACTCTGTTGGCGTTTTAACCCATTATTTGGATCCGTTTTCTTCGGAAATTGTTCCCACACATTATTTAGGCGTAATAAAGCCCTAAGAATCCGTCTAGGACTCCAACTGAGGTCATATACCTCCTATGGTTGTGTAACGCTTGTTTTTACAATTTACGCTTTTTAAGCGTTTTCTCTTTTCTTTTGGCTTTTTTTTCTTCGCCAATAATCTTTAGGCACTATTAGGCCCCAAAATACCCAATTAGAATAAATTAATCACCACACTTAAGTTCAGGGTATTTCAATCTACCCCCCTTAAAGTTGGTGAATCTAATATTGTTACTAACATAGGTACTCTATGATAAGGTCATAACCTCTATATAGCCTCACAGACTTCAAGGTCTGATTCGATATATACCACACATCCACACAACATGTCATTGCATGCATAACAATCAAAAATATTCTTTTTCCTCCTCTCCATGGGGTCCATCCGCATATAAAGAAGGTACCATCCTCTCCCATGTCGAGTGATCCCTCAGGTACTGGTCACGTTTGAACACTTACGCTTTCTGGTTCATGGCCATCATGACTTGGGCACTTACGCTCTCTGGCCCTACGGTCCTTTGGTTCTGATCAAATTCATTTGCACATCAAGATATCCTCAGGCACTCTGGGTACTCCCCCAACACAGGACTACTCATATCCTGCTGCCCTTGGAAAAAATACAAAACACACACTACCAATGTCCTACCGGTCACTTAGTACCATTGCTCGTTCGTTGTCGTGGTTTCAAAACTAATCATCACTTCCACCGGCTCACAACTAGCCTTACTTCCTGGGTTCGACCCGATACCGGTGCCTAGCCATGGTAAGCTCCAACTAGCACCAGTGGGAGCGGTTTCAAAACCGGTCCTCATTCTCAAGTTTGAAGAAAATCATTTTTGCCAAAAATCCATTGGAAATTCATTTTGAAAGCTGAATATAACTCCAAATTCCAATTTATGATAGTTACATCTATTACTAGCGTTATTACTTGTGACCACTTATAGGGAGCTTCAAGAGTCATTCAACCCCGATGTGATCAGCATCGGTGTTGAACTATCCATCCACCCCAATTTGTGTTCGGTTTCCCTTGATCGCTAGCAAATCAAGTTCCACCTCCCACCTCAATTCACACAATCATATAGTCATTCATTATTCCATTTTCTATCTTTCAATCTTTCTAGTGATAATCACCAAGCAATGCATTTTTCAATTTATGGAATTCATTTCTTCACTTATTACTCATCTCATCAATTGTTACTCAATTTATTTCCAAATAATTAGCTAAGAAATTCAAAAGTATAACTCTAGTTAATTCTCTATCCTCCAATCATTCACAAGCAAAATCAAATCAAGTCACCTAGGGGACTCAATTCCCACTAGGTTCAACATCAGTTTCATACCGATTATACTCATCATATCTCCCAAACATACTCATTTCTCAACGCCGGTTTCATACCGACTCCTTTATCATAGTATTACCAATCGGGGTTCTCATTCCCCCGGAGTTTCTCTACTCCTTTCCACTTCTAATCTCACAAATAACCATACTTACACTATGAATGGATATATATGTTTATGTAACATAAGTACCAATTGAAATACCCCTAACCTTTAAAATATAATTAAATGATCTATTAATGATCTAATATGATTATTAAATACCTAAATATTATTGGGGAACAATCTAAAAGATCTCAACAAGGCAAAACACGCCTTAAGATCGGTAAAGCCAAAAATGTGCTTTAAGACACCATAAAGATTGTGTGACCTCAAATAGGATCCAAAGTGGATTCCTAAGTATTATAATGAAGTAAGGAACACAACAAAACCGTTCTCAAGGAGAACTAAGCTCAGGAACACCCTGTGACACAAAAATGTGCGCTAAAACTCCTAAAAGCACGTTTTTGTGAGATTGCCTTTTAAATTAATTTTTAATGGGCTTAAAAATTATATTTATCCTTAAATATGATATTTTGTCATATTATATCATATTAGGAATTTAATTCCAGAAATTTACGAATTTTTACAAATTTAATATTAAAATATTAATAAAACCCTAAAGTGGGGCCCGCATGAGTCAATATTGACCAAGCATGGTCAATGGTCAATTAATTGACTCATTTGGACCATGGAGATCGGCTGCAATAAGAGAGGAGACAGCATACAATGATTTTGGGGACAAATTACTACCTAATCTCCAATTTAGAATAGTAACCTTTACTTTTTACATTATTTCCCACCTTTCTCACCTTCTCCTTCCTTCCTTGTCCGATTTCCTTCTGCCCAGCCGAGTTCCTCCCTTCCTTTGAAGCTCTCAAAGCTTGTTCTTGAGCATGGAAGGCAAATCTAGCTCCTAAGTTCTTAAGGTAAGTGTTTTAATGTCATTTTTAGCCCTTTTTCTTCATCTCTTCACTACCAACACCTAGATTTCGTGGCTCATCAATTCCTATGGCTTATTCTCAGTGTTCTAAGGTTAGAACAAGAGCTAAACTCGGTTGAGACCAGTAGAGGGACCAAGGTTGTTCAAATCTACATTTTAAGGTAAAAACATACCTTAAGGATCTCCACTCTTCATGCGGTTTTCTTGCTCTGATTTTATGAGTTATACACTCAATCATCATTCATATTTACATGTTCATTCAGTTGGTTAGCCATTTGGAGCAAGGGTGACCAAGATCCAAGAGAAATACTCCCTTTTAAGGCATTTTTCCAAGGTAAAACCTAATAACAAGGTAGCATTTCGTGATCTAACTTTCCTATGTCAATATGGTGGATCTAACACCTTGTGGTGTGTTTGGTTCAGATCGAAACCACCTTGAACACTCCTTGCATTTTTAAGGTGATTTTTGCCTTAAATCTTACATTAATTATTCCTTATGGTTAAGCTCAAGCTTGGAGTGTAACCATATCTTGTTTTTGTGTATTAAACATGTCTAAATCAAGTGGTGAATTTTCCTACAAGTGACCGAGCCCATACAAGGAATAATCAAGGTATAAACACCTTAAACTTATGATTTTGTAATTTCCAAGTATATATATATATACATGGCCGAGAGTGAAACTTCAAATATAGGTCATATTGACCTAAAAATGGAAAAAAAATGGCTAAGATAAATTAAGCTAGTCATTTAAGAGATTTAATTAACATAATGGTCAAATCATGACATTATGTGGAAAAATAATTAAGCCATGGTGAGGCCGAATATATATGCTATATTTTGAGACATTTATTGTGTAATTTATTTTGCAAGTTCAAGGTTGTAATAAGGCCATGTCATTAGGCCATTTTAATTTAAGTTTATAAGCTTATTTAGTTTTATTTATGCTTATAATTAAAATTGGGGCCAATTCGTAATTACTAGGAATTTAGAAAGCTGTGGGCTTAATTTAGAGCAATTTAGGCTTTTTAAATAAATTTAATAAAAATTATAACATTTTATAAAGTTTTGGGTCAAAATTGTAAAAATAGAAAAGTATGGGGTGTTGTTGGTAATTACTGAAAGTTTGAGTCCCAATTGGTATTAGAAGTCAAAGTTGACTATATAGGAGACTTTGACCAACTTTGGAGAATTTTAGAAATTAAAATACTACCTTATAATAAGATACTTATTAAATTGTAAAAGATTTATAAGACTTGGGGTGGTATTGTGATTTCCGAAAACTTGGGGGTACTAAAAGGAGTTTAGTACAAACCTTAGGTTATTAGGAATTTTTAGGAATTGATTTGGTTAAATTTGGAGTTAATATGAATTAAATAAGTATAATATAAGGTATTTCATAATATTGTTACAAATGGGTAACATATGTGGTAAAATCGAGATTTAGAGAAAGTATAAGGTTAGGAATAATGTTTATAACCTTTTGGGTATAGTTTGGTGATTTTTGGATTATATACAAGGTTTTATAAGGACATATGTATAATATATGATTTGAATTAGAAAACTATATGTTATAAAGAGGGGAAATTGGTGAATATAGAAAGTTAAGTGGTGGAAAAATAATTTAAATAGACCATGGGGTCTGTTCGGTTATTTTGAGAAAATATAACCATGGGTTATAATTATATTAAGGAATAAGGATTATAATATAAGGTATATACTATAAGTGTAACAAGGAAATATAATTTGGGGTTGAGTTGTAAATTATGGAAGTTTGGTGGGAATTAATTAATACCGAGAGTTTTAAGGGCTGTTTGGTATTTATTAACAATATATAACTATAAGTTATAATTGTTTTAATGACATAGTTGTCAAAATATATGTTATATAACTATAATATAACATGGTATAAATTATGTGGAGGATTTTGTAAATAATTAAGGAACATAGGTGCTGTTCGGAAATATTAATATTTTTGAATGAACTTTATAATATGGTTTTAATGTTATAAGAATTATAACATTGTAATATAAGAGGTATTCATTAAAAAGAATGAATATATATTATAAGAATTGCCATATAAGAAATAGTTCCATGAATACATACACATAAATAAATATGTGTTGTGGAGGAAAATATAATATGGTTTAATGACCATATATTTTCATAATTAAAATGTGTATGATAAAGGGAAAAGAATTACAAACATTGGATATGGAATGTTAGGACTGTACATGTGATAATAAGGATTGATAATGCAAAGTATTGTTTACCACATTGAATTTGGGAAAAAAAAAAAAGAGAAACAAACCTTAGAAAAATAAATACTAAGGTGAAATTTATGGTGTATGACAAGAATCATACATGCAATATAGAAACCAACTATATGATGTACAAACATACATTAGGTTACATGCGATAACAAAAGCTCAACTATAAAGTATATTAATATACGAGACAAGACTACGCTTGTAATATAACACTTTTCCAACCTCGAGTTAAACCTAAAACCCGACAAACATTGACAGTTAATAACGGGGGTTAACCGGGAGGTATTAGTGACGGTACGGGGTACCATAGAATTTTGTGTTGTTATACAGTATGCTAATCAGTAGCATTATGTATTGTATAGACTGTTAGAGACGACGCACGGAGCATAGGATCTTGCTGATTCATACTCCACCGTAATACTTTCAGGGTGAACGGTATGTTATTTATGTGGCTTGATTGTCTCTGAGGATTTCCTCAGTTCAGACATTGTGTGAAAATCTGTGATAAGATTGAATGTCTGCTTGTGTGAATTAATATGCTTGAGTTGTGTATTAATGCTGCCTTATTATTACTGTTGTGCGATAACAGTACCGTTCGTATATATGAACATATTATAAAACGAACTAGCGGCAATGATGCTATCTTATATGTGTAATATAAGGAACGTAAGTAAAACGTTGTAGCATTAGGATAATAAGATATATAAAATATTTGAGACTTATATACGGAGCATTGGCCTTTTTAACGCCGCTCTCGTATCTAGCACTGGATCCCGAGTCGACATACTCAGGATTGGACTACGACCTTGGTCTGCTGTGTTAAAAAAAAAGAATAGTAAAGCGATGCGATGGTATAGATAAGTTTATCAAGGATGTGGCTCTTGCTGTGAACTGTGATCCATTAACGATACTAGGACACCGTGTGGTAGCCGTAAGTATCTGGATAAATTTCCAACGAACTACAGATTGTTCGTAGGACGGAGACTCTACCGCTGGAGTGGCTATTGCCGTGGGTGACCCGCCATAAGAGATGGGTAACTTAGAGACACGTCGTTCTAACGAGACGTTGTCATTAGACATGACTGAACAATTACGAACGACTATATTAACTCGTACATTAGGCGAACATTATTTGGGCTTGCATGCCAAAGACGAGAGTTCATACTCGTTTATAATTCTCGTTACTTCGCCTTGTTGTTCATGGTTGTGCTTTGTGGTTATGTGTGGTATGTTGGTGGATTTGTTTGAACGAGCCATTGTGCTCATTTGTGTGTTGTGAACTGGTTGTGTCGAGTCACCGTACTCATGTGTGGATTGTGGTTGGGTGTCTGGTCGAGTGAGTCGCTGAACTCAATTATGAATTATTAAGTGTTTGTTGGAATGGAGTCTCTGTACTCATATAAGCGCTGTAAACGCTTTCAGTGGTTTATTACGATGCGATGTGTGAAGCCGGGGGCTTGTTTGTTATTTGAGATTACTGCAATATATTGTTGCTTTACAGTTTCAACATTGAACTATTTGTATGGAAACGAATTGCATACTCTCGACCAAATAACTGAATGGTCCGAGGGTGCATGACAGTCAGGTAATAACATACTCAGCAGGGGCTGATTCCATACCACAAACTACCATTTTTGCAGGTATGCAACTTCCGGTGTCGGCAAAGAGAGTGACGCGCTGGGTAGTTTGATTACAGTTATTTAAACATGCACTGTTGCATTTTAATACGAACCTAGAAACATGTATAGGTTTTGGATATGTAGAAAGCTCACTATGAATGTATTTTATATTGGTTTTGGGAGTTTAGATCTATCTCTTGTTGTCACTGCGAGAAAATGTTTCGTATTTAAGAGCTTATCAGGAAGCACGTTATTACTCGTATGGGCGAGCAAGAACGGTGACCAGTAGTCAATTGTTGAGATTACCGCTGCGATTATATTGTTAAGTAAGATGATTAGGAGCCGAATAATGTAGGGGTGTTACACCAATCATCAAAACAAATTCTTTTGCACTATGCGCATTGTAGTTTACGCACTTATTAGGTAAAACATACACTTTGCGGTTTCGCTCTACCCCCTTAAAAGGGATTACGCCTACGTAATCTACCATGTGTCAATGTTGAACATTGGCCTAAGGCGTTCATCCGTCATGGAGTGTTTTAGTTTCCATGCGGTTTATCATACTATGTTCCTTAGTCAAAGGGTCTTAACCGTATTGCCGGTTAGTCCTTGCACCAAGAATTTTCATCGGAGTTTATCTAACTCTTAACCGGGTTTGGTTCTAGCTTTTTAGGCTTCAAGGCATTGCTAATTAGCCATTTGCTCTTATTCGTTAGGTATATTCAACCTTAGAATTTTGGACCCACTAGCTTCTGCTACGCGACCCTGATAGCTTAGTGTTTTATTTGCCCTTTTCGTTATTCTTAATGTGTTACACATCACCTTTTTATCCCTTTTTATCTTAGGAATAAGGTTTCTAAATCAAGCGTGGTATTTCTTACCGTACGCGAACTCAATGAGTTATAGATTTTCTATCCAGCTCTCTGGAAATCTAATGTACTTACTATTGTGCACTTTCCTAATCATTCACTTGATTCTTCCAACATGCTATCGGTTAAGGTTGAGCCACTACTTAATTGTAGTGCTTCCTCTGTTGTCAGTGGCTTCTAAATTATTCCCACTCACCTGGTTCTGTACAAGTGTTTCTTTGCTTGTACGCCCTTACATTTTCTATGCATCGGACCTCTAAATGTTCGCACGTTTCCTACCTCTTTTATTCCCATGGAATTCACATCTTATGGCTGTCGGTGTATTCCATACCCTTCGTGTTTCTTTGTCTTTAGGCCGCACGGTTTGTTTCTAAGCTTTTGCTTAACTGGCTTGTGCCATGTTTATTGGTGTGTTTGTACACTTTCTGTATTCAATGCGGTTGGTTATTCCTCAATTGGGTACTCTTTTCCCGAAGTTTACTACTTCTGTTATCAATTTGATTCGCCAAGGGTTGCTTCCAGTTTCTCATGCAATTGCAATAGGAATGAACATTGCCTCCTCTATGAGGTGTTTCATCACTTAGTGCAGACTCCTGGCTTATTGTCTGGTCTGTCTACCATCGCTTGTTTAACATCCCTATATCATTGTGTGATTATTTGGATACATTGGTCACTTGCTACGCACCATGTTTGTATTTATTTCCAACATTGGTTTCCATGGCATCCATTATTACCTTAGCTTCTGCTCATGTATTTCCACCATTTATACAATGGTTCACCATTTACTTGGCTTATTACAGAGTATGATATCCTTTCTGTTTCTGAGCTCCTTGAGCGTTATTCACTTTATAACCGACCACTCTTGCGGTTCTTGCCAATTGTCATCAAAGCTTCCTTCAGTTTCATCTTGTTCAAGTTATTGCTTGGCGGTAGTTACATGCCCAAGCTTCACTACATTAGTAGTTCTGAAAGAGATGTATTATCAGACATCTGCTGATGGCATCCTCTTCTTTGGAATCTTTGTGTTCACCGCTCTCGCTATCTCACATTAACGAGGGGTATCCTTGCTCGTTAGTTATTAAACAATCTTTATTGGTGCCATTTCCGGCAATTCTCCTTATGATTCTAAGTAGGTTTTGCACCTGTTGGACCTACTGCAGACTATCTATTGTGAGTGGTTGGAACTGGTGTAATTAAAACAAAATAAAAGAAATTAAAACTCAAAATAACAGTCGGGCTGCAAACAAATCCCGGTCGTAGCAGTATAGTAAAGTGTAAGCGACCGGATATCGAACCGTGGGACTAAGTGGAATTATTAAGTACCTAAGCGTGTCACAAAAAGGGGGATTAATTGACTTGTTTTTAATAATAAAACAACAGATAAAATTAACTGAGTTGAAGATAAATTAAACGGGACTCCGGGTTCAGGTTTATATAATCTGATTAATTATGCTATCTCTACCGGTTTAATTATAATTGTTTGGCAAATTTCCTCTTATTATCTTAAGGTCCGATGAAAACTCATAAGAACTCGTTTACCTGAAAATGCAAGGTCCGATGAAAACTCAAGCAAAATACGTGTAAACGGACGGTTTAGATATGAGAAATAATTTATGCATCTGAGTACTAACTTATCCGATGAAAATAAGTTTCCTCCAGATTTACGGCTTAATTAACCTATCTGTTCTTCACCGATCAGATTAAAACAGATTTAGTAAAGCTTTTTAATTGTAACACCCCAACCGCTAATCCTTCTATTATCCTCTAATCATTCCCGTACTTACCTTACTCGCAGCGGAATACTTACTTACTCCAAGCGGGTGATACAACGCCGTTAACCATCCAAGGTTAACGAGGCTACTACTACTTACCGTATCGGTCTGACGATTAGAATAAACCCAATACATACTACTTACTTTACAATACCAAATACTTAACTTACATTTGATTACCGAGTATCCAAGTTATACGAATTACATTCCCAATGCTACATCCCAAAAATGAAGAGTTTATACATCCTCTCCTTACGATCCAATTATGAATTCATTATCCAAAAGGTGTACCACATGGTACACCGGCTACTCAAAATGGCCTTAGCCGTGTACAACTCGGTACACCATCACAATCTACTAACTATACTAAAAAGAGTTACATCCCGTCCTTACTCTACCTTCATGCCTCGCGTGTACCTGTGGAGTAAAAACATTCCCCCTAGGGGGTCAGCTTACGCTGCATATGATAACCGCATACCCCGCGTGCTAGCGAGGGTACGCCAACTAATTGGTCGAGTACATGCGGTTCGTTTCATTCATACATACATACATGCTTTATACATTACAATTCAATACATTCGTTTCACAAAGCATACATACATACAATACATAAAAGGAAGACAATTCAAGTCAACCGTTCATACTTACCCATACTCACCTCATTACGGAGATACAATTCTCCAATACATACAAGGTCTTGTTAGCCTCATTACACACCCGGGTTAATCGGGTGTTCAATACTCTTTTACTCCGGTCAATGACTTACAATAGTCAAGACCAATACAAATACAATACTTATTTCTTACATACTTTACTTCCAGTTAAGTCGGTATGACCTCCGGGCAGGGATTACTACATCCCACCACCGGGCTTTGGGGTGGCCCACTAATCCAGGATGCTACCCATTCAAGGGGATTGGTCCAAGGAAAATATTATAGCCAGGATTCGGATTCAACCTCTTGTGTTTCCTTATCCTCACGCGTGGCCGAAACTATATCGGGCTTCTACTCATTCCATTATACTCATTACTCATGTTAGGAGTTAGATCGTTAGGAATTAGTAGAAGTCCATACTTACTTTCCATACATCCATACAATACACAAGTACTCGTCATGTACACATACACTTCATTCTCATTCATTCATTTCATGAATTATACAAACTAAATGTTCAAGAGCATAAGACAAGAACAATATAGTTCAAACACAATTAAGTGCAATAAAAGTCCGATTCATGCATTTATCTTATTGGTGATCACATAAGCACACAAATCGGGGTAACCAAGTTAGGATACAGGGCATGAAGAAATCATACCGTTCACCGTCGTATATGTACTACCGGGTTCCTTCGAGGATCAACTATTTGATTCCTATACATACATGAAGTAGTATGATCAATGATCTATTATTGATCTAACTTACTCCTTCATTGGTACTTTCAATGTATACTTACTACTCCTTTACATTCATACTTGGTTATAAAACCATTCTTTTCCTTATTACTTCTTAAGCTTGCTTCCTTATTCATTTTCTTACTTTCTTACCATTATTACTTCATTAATGGTGTATTACTACATATATATGCATATATGTATATAGGCATATATATATGTATATATGATTACTATAATCATATAATTAAAACATTTTTTTTACTCGATCGGACTTGCGACCGACCTTGCAAGTCCGGTCCATCCAGTAGTATATCAGTACGGGAAATTTTCTGGCTCGACCGAACTTGCAAGTCCGGTCGCAAGTTCGGTCTATTCCAGAAGCTTTCATCTGCGGAATTTTTCTGGCCGACCGAACTTGCAAGTCCGGTCGCAAGTTCGGTCCATTCCAGAAGGTTTCAGACGGGAGAATTTCTGGTCCGACCGAACTTGCATGTCCGGTCACAAGTCCGGTCGATTCCAGAAGGTTTCCCGTCTTTGTAAATCTGGGCTCGACCGAACTTGCAAGTCCGGTCGCAAGTCCGGTCCGGCCCAGTACTTACTTCAGTTTTAAAATCTGTTTTTGGGTGTTTTCTTTACCCATTGTTTCCCCAATCTTTACCAATACTTCCCCACATGATTTAGCACTAATTAAGCCCTCTAAATCACCTTGGTTCATCCACCAAACTTACTACTCAATTCCTACATTCACTTACACAATCTTTCTTCACTTCTTTTCCAACACTTGCATCAGTTTTCATTTTACTTATGCTACAGATTTTTGTTTTCCTTCTTATGCTACAGATTTCCACCTTAACTCTTATACTCCATTACTCCCTCAACTAATTCCACTCTTAGCATCTTCAATACATTAGTTCACAACCTAGTTTCATCCCATTTACAATCTCATATCAAATTCTGTTACAAGATACTAAACACTCCTTTTAAACTCTCCAAATACTTCCTCTTCTTAAACAACTTAAGTCCTCTCATTCCTACACAAAATTTGACATAGTCTCCCCTATAATTCTTACTTTGCTCACACACTATTTCAACTCACAATTCCACATTCTCACAACCTGTTTATACAATACACTATACTCACATTTCAATACCACTACAACAACAATAAAATCCTGCACATACACATTCAATACCCCATGTTTTCCCAAGCTTTTAAAACTCATTTAAAAACTTCAAAACTGTTACAATATCATTCCTCATTATACTACAACATACTTACTACTTACTCAATACCTTACACATTTTTACTACGCAAAATCTGTTACATTACACAATACAAAACTAGTTCAAGGTAAGAGCAATTACCTTGTCTTGCTAGTTTTTCTTTCTTTCTTTTCCTTCTCTTCTTTTCCTCTTTCTTTCTTCCCTTGTTCTCGGTTTTGTTCAAGAATGGCAATGCTACAGCAAGCCATACATACCCATACTAGTTTAGCACCTTAACTAACTAAACTAACCCTAGAATTTAGATGTTTTAGGGTTTAGAGAAAGAGTATTACCTTCCAACCAATGTGTGGAGTTCTTGTCTAGCAAATGAACAAGATTCCTAGCCCAAATGAGTAGCCAAAATCGGCTGGAATGCAAGGAGTAAAACAAGACTCACTTTGAATTTTCGTTTTGCATATAAGGGCTAGAAAAAGATAGGTTTTCAAGAATTTTTACCTCAAAATGACAAGGAGGTGAAGGTGCTTCTAATGGTGGTACTCAAGCTTCAAATGGAGAATACCCATGGAGATGAAAACGGTCATTTTCGATTTTTGAAAGGAGGAATGTGTTCTCCTTTGCAAGGGGATTCCAATGGTGTAATTTTTGTTGAGTTTGGAGAAGATTTGAGTGTTCAAAGAGAGGAGAGAAGGAGGGAGTTGAGTGGGTTCTTCATATCCCCATAGCCATCGCAGGAGGAGGAGAAAAATAAGAGAAAGAAGAAGGAGGGAACCGTGAGGGATGAGGGAAAAGTGAGGAGAGAGAGTTTCTTTCTTTTCTTTTTGCTTTTACTTAAGTTGTTTGTCTTTTAGCACATAAGAAAGAAATAAAGAGAGGGAGGGAGAGAGCTGGCCGCCCCCTACACACACACACTCTCATTTTTATTTTTTTTTTGCAAAGTGGACACACTTAGTTTGTTTATTTGCATTCTTACCCCACAACTTCCCGGTTGTTACAGTTTTCACTAACCGGTACCCGTTTTCCCGGAATTTTCTCGTTTAATTAATTTTATTGGTTCTAAAGCTTCATAATATTTATTAATGATTATTTAGTTGACCAAAACTGTTACGAGTTATTTGACCCGCTTAAAGTCGCGTTTTCCCGGTTTCCTCGAAAAACGCGCTTTAAGGTTCGTTTATGCTTTTAACCCATTTTAAAGGTCCGTTTTCTTCGGGATTTGTTCCCTCGTATTTATTTAAGTGTAATTAAGCCTTTAAAAATATAATTAGCCTAATTAATCACTGTTTTTAATTACGGGGTATTTCAATCTACCCCCCTTAAGAAACTTTGCCCTCAAAGTTGCTCAAGGTTACCGTTTACCATTTCTACTCATTTGGCAAGCCAATTGCTACAATGCATTCTACTACCACCTTAAAAGGTGTTCACAATTCTTACACTACCAGCATACACAATTCAGATACCATACATCATACACGGTTCAAATACCATGCACAATACACAATTCAATTCGCACATTCCATAATACATTCACAATGTCATTCGTGTCATATACCGTACAACACAAATGCATTACTCATCACACACATACCATACGCATACCATACTCATTGTACTACATACTGAATACTAGTAGCACTACTTTGTGCCAATAAATACAATTAGCACTACATGTGCCAACCAAAATACCATTACAATACATACATACTACGCAATGCTAACCCGAAGCAATGCAAAAGAAAAAGGCTCTACCCCCCTTAAAAGGGGTACGCCCCGTACCCTCCATGCTATACGGATACTAGACATCTAGTCTACAAATAGATTCGGGTACTTCGCCTTCATGGCGTCCTCTAATTCCCAAGTCGCTTCCTCGACATCGTGGTTAGACCACAAGACCTTCACCATTCATACAGATTTATGGTGAATGTCTCTTGTCTTCGTATCAAGTATTCGCAATGGAGTCTCGACATATCTCATCGTCGGCTCTAGAGATAGATGTTCGGGTTCTAATACATGAGAGGGATCGGCTATGTATTTCTTGAGTTGTGATACATGAAAGACATCATGAACACGTCCCAATTCTTCAGGCAATGCTAGCCTATATGCTACGGCTCCAATCCTCTCGGTAATGGCATACGGGCCTACAAATTTCGGGCTTAGCTTGCCCTTCTAGCCAAATCGAAAGACACCCTTCATAGGTGAGACACGCAAGAATACTTGGTCGCCCACGGCGAACTCAAGGTCGTGTCGTCGCACATCCGCATAGGATTTCTGTCTATCTTGGGCTGCTTTCATATTTGCTCGGATTTGTTGTACTTCAGCTTGTACTTGTTCCAGATACTCCGGTCCTATGATGACCACTTCGCTTGACTCATCCCAACACAACGGGGTACGGCAAGGTCTACCATACAAAGCTTGGAAAGGCGACATCTTAATCGAAGCATGATAGCTATTGTTATACGAAAACTCGATAAGATGAAGCTTCTCAATTCAGCTCCCTTGGAAGTCTAAGGCACATGCCCTGAGCATATCCTCTAGTGTCTGGATGGTCCTTTCTGTCTGACCGTCGGTCTGTGGGTGGAAGGCGGTGCTAAGCTTCAACTCAGTACCAAGCGCTTCCCATGTTGCTCTCCAGTATCTCGAAAGAAATCTGGTGTCGTGATAAATGGTGAAAATATATATTTGTAAGGGTTATTTCCGCAAGTATTTTACATGATTTATAACATAATTTCACCACTTATAGAGTATTTTATTTATATTAGTGAACTTACATATTTTTATTATATTTTAGGTGAATGCTAAATTGACATTAGCTACTGTGTAAGCAAACAAGCTACCTGCTGCGAGCAAGCCAGCTACCTACTGCGAACAAGCCGGCTACCTGCTGCGAACAAGCAAGCAACCTGCCAGCTTGCTCCTTAAACTCACGTCAACAATAGCTCCAGCATGCGAGTAAAAATTAAACATGCACGCGAGATTTCAGAAACACATGCTCAAGGAATGCATGTATGACATGCATATAATTCACAGGGGCTTTAGTATTGAATAAATACGTGGGCTGCCTGGGTATTAAATATTGGGCTTTGATCAGAAGAGAGGCTGGACTTGATTGACTGTAAAATATTGAAAACGGGCGGCATTTCATTCACCGACGTGGAGGAAATTGAAGACAAAAATGATATTTGTCTGTCTGATGTTGAAAAAAACTGGTAGGGAGACTCATATAAAAAGAAAGAGAAAGAAGACAGAGAGGGGCAGGAGGGGACGGACGGACTCGACGAAAGAAAAAAGAACATAACAGAAAAGAAGAATAGAGAGAACAGAGGCAAACGAGGAACGCGACGAAAAAGGGGAACGGAAGAAGAAAGGGAAAAAGGACTATCTCCTTAACCCATGGCTATTTCTTTTACTCTTCTTCTCTGTACTTCTTTAATGTCTGAGTAGTCCTATTTTGTACCCTTGGGATGGGGTTTGACCCCAAATCCCCAAGCTAGCATGTAAAACCTAATTTGCTTAAATATAGTTGTTTTGTCTCTCTAAATTTAATTAATGTGCTAGATTGATCACCTTTGTGCATTTGTGGTTTCTTCTAACTTCATTCATATGTGATTTAGAGATTTTGGCCAAGAGAGAGACAAACCCTAGATTTTTCCTTCTTTAATTAGTTGGTGGATTTAGGGCTATTGTTAAGGGCTTGTGTTTAATGCTATCTAGTGATGTTTATCCAACCTAACCGAAGGGTTTATTTAACTAGATAAGAGTTGACTTTCACTAGGATTTTAGGGTTAGTCATAACTTTAGTCCTAATAGACAACTAGAGCAAATTGGGATAAAATGTTATGTTTGGGAGTATTTGGGTGATTACACTTTCCCGGGGTACATCTTCATTTCAATTCATTAAAATACAACTTTAGTTTAATTGTTTTCTATTGTTATTACTAAACCGAATCACTAAGCTTGCCTCCGGCTAAACCCATATTTTTACCGTTTCTAATTAATCAACTAAATACCGAGACTAGGGAGATAGACCAATTTCCTTGTGGATACGACACTTGTTGTACTACATCGAATAGGTGCACTTGCCTACTCTTTGCACATATTTATATATTTTTGTGATATATATTATTTGCACAACAAGTTTTTGGCGCCGTTGCCGGGGAAATTGATAGTTTCTATCATTTTCCCCAGTTTCGGTATTTTAGTTTTTGTTTATTTTTATTTTTCTGTTTATTTTTATTTTTATTTTCATTTCTCGTTTTTGTTTACTTTTGTTTTATTTTAGTCTTTGTTTTATTTTAGTTTTTGTTTAGTCCTTGTTTATATTTCCTTATTTCTAACCGCTAGCATTTTTTCACTTTTGGTGTTCGAATAGGTACCTTCTTCTCCCCTTGTGTATGCCAAGCACTCGAGCTCGTGGTTCTCCGCTTGTCAGTCCGAGACCCGATCTTGAGCGCTTCCTACTAAAAGCTAGAAGGGATCTAAGAAGTACCATCATGGCGGACCTAGACCAACCAGAAATTGAAAACAATGGGCACAATCAAGGAGAGCAACTACACGCCCACCCTCAATGTTATAACCCAAGATTTGGTTATAATTTTATTTCGTTACTATGGTTCATTAAGATGGTCTATTCTGAATTTAGGACACAGAAGTCTTTATTAGAGAAGCCGGGGACGAGGAAGTCTTTTCCCATCCGTTCTATTTTATGGTGAGTTAACCTCATATTAAATTCCTTAACCTATTTTATTCCATATTCTTAATTCACCTATTTTCTAAACACGTTCTCACGATCGTTTACGCTCCTCTTCTCTCAGTTGGAAACCCTCAACCCTTCTCTTTTCTCTCTCTCAAAACCTCGTTCTGTTCAATCCCTTCTAGTTTGGCTGTTTGTGGTTCTTCATCGATTCTCGCTGAAGATTGTGTGCTGTAGCGGAATCAGGTTCTGAGTAAGGTAATCCCCGTTGTTCAATCTTCGATTCTGAATTTGGGAAGTTCTTCTTGTCTGAATCCTTCTCTACAATCTGATTAGGAATCGATTGTGTTCCGTTGCCCCGTCAATTTCTTCTGCTGTTGACGTGCTCTGCAATCTGTAGACCGATTCAGGTGAGGGGTTCAATCCTGTTCTTCGTTTCAGTTTCAGCATTGGTGTTGTTATCAGTTTCTGATTGAGGGTTGTTCTTCTGCGTTGTTGTGAGAATTCAGTGGCTGTTGGGTTTGCATTTCGGGTCTGCGTTACTGCTGTGTCGGGGTTGGATCGTCTGCTATTCGGATTCAGAAACTTCTCTGCTGTAATTGAGGTAGGTGGCTTATGGATTCGACTTGTGTGTTCGACCTTGGGGAGTTTCATTCCGGTTCTGAGTTTAAATGTGTTTTGTCTTGCAATTGTGGTTGCGATTTGTCTGTTTGATGGTGTTTTAATGCTTACAAACCCCCAAGGTTGTTTTCTGAAAACCTATATTGTTTTGACAGTGTTTTGATACTTCTGTTCTGTGTGAAAATCGCCTCTGTTCTCTGTATTTTTCGGCATGTCCGAACTTCTGTCCGACCGTTGAAGTTCGGACATGCCCTTCTGCGCTTAAACTTTCTGAAGTTTTCGCTGTGTCCGAACTTCTGTCCGAGCTTTGAAGTTCGGACACAGCCTTCTGCATTCTCTGATTTTGGCTTCGACTTGTGTCCGAACATTGATGTCCGGACACAAGTTCGGACTCTCCACGTTCTGTTTTCCGAAGAATGTCCGAACATCCGTCCGAACTTGGATGTTCGGACACCTCTGACTCTCCATCTGTTTTAAGGTTCGACTTGTGTCCGAACTTTGAAGTCCGGACACAAGTTCGGACATCCGTCTGGTTTTGCCTTCTGAGTCTCGACTTGTGTCCGAACATTGATGTCCGGACACAAGTTCGGACAGGCTACTGTTTTGACCATAACTTGCTCGTTTGAGCTCCGTTTTGACTTCTGTTTGCGGGGTTGGATTCCCCTTCTGATTTCCAAGCTATCTATGGGCTTTCTGGTGCCTTTGGTGCACATACGCTTATCTGTATTTAAGCTTCTGTTTTGGGACCTAGTTATCTCTGTGTCTGAGCCTTTGGATGGCTGGTTACGCTGTCTCGTAGCGCGCTATGTAGGATCCTTCTGTTCACGGGTGATGTTCCCCGTTCTGTTCACGGGTGTTTACGCCTGTTCTGTTTACGAGTGAGGTTTCCTCGTTCTGTTCACGAGCTGGTTGCTCGTTCTGTCTGTATGCTGTGATCACTAGTGTCCCACTCTGTTTTCTGCTTCTGTCAGCTTCTGCTCTGTTTAGTCCCTTAATGATTGGACTTCTGTTTCTGATTTCTGATATATTTGTGGATTCTCTTGACTCCTTCTGATTTGTCAATTTTCTGTAAATGTTTTGAGCATGCTGGTTGATGAAGTTGGTCATCTACTGGGCATAGTTGTGTGCTCATTCCCCTACTTCTAACGCTTTTGCAGATTGATTAGCGAGGATCGTCTCCCCTCAGCTTCTGGAGTTTTGTTGCTTTGTTTTGAGTTTCTCTTGAGACTTTGTATTTAGATTTGAGCCTTTGGGCCTCTTTGTTAGTTTCCGCTTCTGATATTAGTTTGGTGGGTTCTGTAATGACTTTTGGGGATGTTTTAACATCTCTTGTTTTATACTTTATTTAAGTATTCCGTTTGGGCCTTATTTGACTATCTGTTTAAGTTCGTTTATTAGAGCCTTGCGTTATTATGTAATAATACGCGGCGTGTAATACCCCTAACTCCTAGGCCAGTGTTTGGGGGTGTTACATTTAGTGGTATCAGAGCTCTGGGTTCTAATCTGCTGGGATTTTAAGTTAGCCAGTCAGTCAGAAATGTCAGTGTTAGTGTCGGAGTCTAACTGTCTGCTGTTGGACTTTCAGAATGCCGCCAAGGAGAGCGAATAACCCTCCAGGGAATGTTGCTGATGCTGTTCAGCAATTCATGACGCAGCTCATGCAGACCATGGCTGCAGGGGGCGGTCCAGCTGGAGGAGGACCAGCTGGCGGAGCAGGCCCGGCTGGGGCAGATGCTGGAGGGAGGAATGTGAAGGCGCTTCAGGAGTTCATGAAGCTGAAGCCGCCATCGTTCGATGGGGCAGGAGATCCCCAGGAGGCCAGCCACTGGTTGTCAGAGGTGGAGGATTTACTTCGGGTGATGGGCTCTGAGGAGGAGCAGAAGGTCGACTTCGCCACCTTTCTGTTCAAGGCCGAAGCCAAGGAGTGGTGGAGGTCAGTGATGGGGAAGTTCCCACAGCCTTGGACGTGGGAGCAGTTCACTGGGGAGTTCAACAAACAGTTCTACCCCGACGTCTACAAGGATCAGCGCATCCTGGAGTATAACCGGCTACGCCAGGGCCGGGACATGAGCGTTGAGGAGTACGTCCGCAAGTTTATCAGCCTGTCTAAGTTTGCACCTGAGCCTGACGAGCATAGGAAGGCCAGGAAGTTTGAGAGTGGCCTGAGGCCGGACATCCGATCTGCTGTGACGCCGCTGCGTCACAAGACCTTCAGGGACGTTGCTGATGTCGCCCTGCTGGTAGAGGCCGACTTGAGAGGTCGCCAGTCTGGAGGGAAGGACCAGAAGAGGAAGCAGGGTCCGATGACAGTGATAGGAGGGATCAGTCTGCTTCTCAGAAGAAGCAGTCTACTGGAGACCGCTCTGGGGACCGTTCGCGAGACAGAGGTGGTTCGTCTTCATCAGCTCCCGCTCCGAAGTGCCGGGTCTGCGGCAAGTTTCATAGAGGCCAGGACTGCTACAGGAAGTCTGGAGCCTGCTTCAAGTGTGGGTCCTTGGAGCATAGGATTGCTGATTGCCCTCAGGCTGAGAGGAGCAGAGGTAGCTCTGGAGGTGGAGCTGGAGGATCTACATCTGGGTCTAGGGATCGAGACCGGGTTGAGCAGAAGAAGCCCCAGGGCCAGGCCAGAGTGTACGCGATGGCTGGAGAGAGGACCGATCGACTGACAGAGTTGTCACAGGTATTCTCCAGCTGTCATCTCGTTCTGTTTTCTGTTTGTTTGACTCTGGAGCCACCCACTCTTTTATTTCTGCTGAGTTAGTGGGTGAGCTCGGTTTGCCTTGTGCCTCTGGGTGTTGAGTTGTGTGTGCATAGTCCATTAGTTAGGGACTCTTCTATGATTCTGAATTCTGTTTGCAAAGATAGTCCTGTGTTAGTCAGAGATAGGACTCTGTGTGCTAACCTCATCCCGATGGAGATGACTTCTTTTGATGTGATTCTGGGCATGGATTGGCTTGCTGCGCACCATGCCCATATTGATTGTGCTGCTTCGAGAGTCACTTTTGAGGAGCCGGGTCAGCCCCGTCTAGTTGTAGCAGGGAATGGACTCCCGTGCTCGCCGCCAGTCATATCTGCGATGCAGGCGTTCCGTTTTCTGAGGAAGGGATGCCAGGGATATCTGTGCTACATCCCTGAGGTTCGCAAGGATGCGAAGTTGGAGGAGATTCCAGTGGTCAGAGACTTCCCCGATGTGTTCCAGGATGATGTACCTGGGCTTCCCCCTGTCAGAGAGGTGGAGTTCTCGATCGAGCTCGCACCTGAGACTCAGCCGATTTCGAAGGCCCCATACCGGATGGCGCCTGCTGAGCTCAAGGAGTTGAAGGTCCAGTTGCAGGAGCTGCTGGATAAGGGCTTCATTCGCCCGAGTGTGTCGCCTTGGGGAGCGCCAGTGCTATTTGTAAAGAAGAAGGACGGTAGTATGCGGTTGTGCATTGACTACAGGGAGCTCAACAAGGTTACCATTAAGAATAGGTATCCTCTCCCGCGCATAGACGACTTGTTCGACCAGTTAGCAGAGAGCTAAGGTGTTTTCGAAGATCGATCTGAGGTCGGGATATCATCAGCTGAGGATTAAGGCAGATGACGTGCCTAAGTCCGCTTTCAGGACTCGTTATGGACACTACGAGTTCCTAGTGATGCCATTCGGGTTGACGAATGCGCCGTCAGTATTTATGGATGATGAACAGAGTCTTCAAGCCGTTTTTGGACCAGTTCGTTGTAGTTTTCATCGATGACATCTTGGTGTATTCCAAGAGTGCGGAGGAGCACGAGGAGCATTTGAGGACCGTTCTCCAGACTCTGAGGGAGAACGAGTTGTATGCGAAGCTGAAGAAGTGCGAGTTCTGGCTAGATCAGGTGGTATTCTTGGGACATGTGGTCTCCAAGGATGGTATCTCCGTGGACCCGGAGAAGATTCGAGCTATTACTGAGTGGGCCAGGCCTACTAATGTCGGAGATATTCGTAGCTTCCTTGGACTAGCGGGCTACTATCGTAAGTTTGTGGAGGGCTTCTCCAAGTTGGTGATTCCGTTGACTCGTCTGCTGCAGAAGGAGGTGAAGTTCGAGTGGAGCGATGCCTGTGAGCAGTGTTTTCTGGAGCTGAAGAAGAGGTTGACTACTGCGCCGATCTTGACTCTTCCGGAGGGGACCGAGGGTCTTGAGGTTTTCTGTGATGCGTCCCATAGGGGACTTGGATGTGTTCTGATGCAGCAGGGGAAGGTAGTTGCATATGGCTCTCGTCAGCTTAAGCCATATGAGAAGAACTATCCGACCCACGATCTGGAGCTGGCTGCGGTGGTCTTTGCGTTGAAGATTTGGAGGCACTACTTGTATGGGGCAGCGTGCAAGGTGTATACGGACCATAAGAGCCTCAAGTATCTGTTCACTCAGAAGGAGTTGAACTTGAGGCAGAGGAGATGGCTGGAGTTGTTGCACGATTATGATTTAGAGATCCTCTACCATCCGGGTAGGGCGAATGTGGTTGCTGATGCGCTCAGTAGGAGGGGTCCGTCTGGGACTGTTTGTGCCTTGTCCGGTGTGGAGAGGTCTGCTCAGAGTTACAGCGCATGGGTATCTGGGTTGTCCGTCCAGAGAGGTCTGGGATGTTAGCAGCACTGCAGGTTCAGCCTACCTTGATCGACCGGATCAAGGCCAGTCAGGAGCTTGATGTCAGTCTGTGTAAGATCAGAGAGAGTTGGTCTGCTGGTCAGGAGTCCGAGTTCCGGGTTGCAGAGGATGGCTGCCTGAGGTTCAGAGGCCGTGTTTGTGTGCCGGCAGACGATGCGTTGAGGCGTGAGATCATGCAGGAGGCCCATGGAGCTCCTTACTCGGTACACCCAGGAGGGGTGAAGATGTACCGGGATCTGCGGGAGACTTTCTGGTGGAGCAATATGAAGGAGAGAGCTGTGATTGGTCCAGACTTGGTTCAGGATGCTGTGGGCAAGATTCAGTCTATCAGAGAGCGTCTGCTTGTGGCTCAGAGTCGTCAGAAGAGTTACGCCGATCAGAGGAGACGACCTCTAGAGTTTGAGGTGGGCGACCATGTGTATCTGAAGGTTTCTCCTGTGCGAGGAGTCGTTCGTTTTGGGAAGAGAGGCAAGCTTAGCCCTCGTTTTGTGGGTCCTTTTGAGATCCTAGAGAGGATCGGACCGGTTGCCTATCGCTTGGCTCTGCCTCCGTCTTTAGCAGCAGTGCACAGTATTTTCCATGTTTCGATGCTGAGGAAGTACATTCCGGACCCATCTCATGTGATCGACTTCAGTCCGCTTCAGTTGAGGGAGGACTTCACGTTTGAGGCAGTTCCTTCGAGGATTCTAGCCCGAGATGTTCGTAAGCTCAGGAGTAAGACCATGCCCTTGGTGAAGGTGCAGTGGTCGGGTCAGTCAGAGGAAGAGGCGACCTGGGAGGTCGAAAGTGATGTGCGTTCTAAGTTTCCCGCCCTTTTCGAGCAGTAGGTATGTTTTAATTTCGAGGACGAAATTCTTTTAAGGGGGAGGTGATGTTATAACCCAAGATTTGGTTATAATTTTATTTCGTTACTATGGTTCATTAAGATGGTCTATTCTGAATTTAGGACACAGAAGTCTTTATTAGAGAAGCCGGGGATGAGGAGGTCTTTTCCCATCCGTTCTATTTTATGGTGAGTTAACCTCATATTAAATTCCTTAACCTATTTTATTCCATATTCTTAATTCACCTATTTTCTAAACACGTTCTCACGATCGTTTACGCTCCTCTTCTCTCAGTTGGAAACCCTCAACCCTTCTCTTTTCTCTCTCTCAAAACCTCGTTCTGTTCAATCCCTTCTAGTTTGGCTGTTTGTGGTTCTTCATCGATTCTCGCTGAAGATTGTGTGCTGTAGCGGAATCAGGTTCTGAGTAAGGTAATCCCCGTTGTTCAATCTTCGATTCTGAATTTGGGAAGTTCTTCTTGTCTGAATCCTTCTCTACAATCTGATTAGGAATCCGATTGTGTTCCGTTGCCCCGTCAATTTCTTCTGCTGTTGACGTGCTCTGCAATCTGTAGACCGATTCAGGTGAGGGGTTCAATCCTGTTCTTCGTTTCAGTTTCAGCATTGGTGTTGTTATCAGTTTCTGATTGAGGGTTGTTCTTCTGCGTTGTTGTGAGAATTCAGTGGCTGTTGGGTTTGCATTTCAGGTCTGCGTTACTGCTGTGTCGGGGTTGGATCGTCTGCTATTCGGATTCAGAAACTTCTCTGCTGTAATTGAGGTAGGTGGCTTATGGATTCGACTTGTGTGTTCGACCTTGGGGAGTTTCATTCCGGTTCTGAGTTTAAATGTGTTTTGTCTTGCAATTGTGGTTGCGATTTGTCTGTTTGATGGTGTTTTAATGCTTACAAACCCCCAAGGTTGTTTTCTGAAAACCTATATTGTTTTGACAGTGTTTTGATACTTCTGTTCTGTGTGAAAATCGCCTCTGTTCTCTGTATTTTTCGGCATGTCCGAACTTCTGTCCGACCGTTGAAGTTCGGACATGCCCTTCTGCGCTTAAACTTTCTGAAGTTTTCGCTGTGTCCGAACTTCTGTCCGAGCTTTGAAGTTCGGACACAGCCTTCTGCATTCTCTGATTTTGGCTTCGACTTGTGTCCGAACATTGATGTCCGGACACAAGTTCGGACTCTCCACGTGTTTTTTCCGAAGAATGTCCGAACATCCGTCCGAACTTGGATGTTCGGACACCTCTGACTCTCCATCTGTTTAAGGTTCGACTTGTGTCCGAACTTTGAAGTCCGGACACAAGTTCGGACATCCGTCTGGTTTTGCCTTCTGCGTCTCGACTTGTGTCCGAACATTGATGTCCGGACACAAGTTCGGACAGGCTACTGTTTTGACCATAACTTGCTCGTTTGAGCTCCGTTTTGACTTCTGTTTGCGGGGTTGGATTCCCCTTCTGATTTCCAAGCTATCTATGGGCTTCTGGTGCCTTTGGTGCACATACGCTTATCTGTATTTAAGCTTCTGTTTTGGGACCTAGTTATCTCTGTGTCTGAGCCTTTGGATGGCTGGTTACGCTGTCTCGTAGCGCGCTATGTAGGATCCTTCTGTTCACGGGTGATGTTCCCCGTTCTGTTCACGGGTGTTTACGCCTGTTCTGTTTACGAGTGAGGTTTCCTCGTTCTGTTCACGAGCTGGTTGCTCGTTCTGTCTGTATGCTGTGATCACTAGTGTCCCACTCTGTTTTCTGCTTCTGTCTACTTCTGCTCTGTTTAGTCCCTTAATGATTGGACTTCTGTTTCTGATTTCTATATTTGTGGATTCTCTTGACTCCTTCTGATTTGTCAATTTTCTGTAAATGTTTTGAGCATGCTGGTTGATGAAGTTGGTCATCTACTGGGCATAGGTGTGCTCATTCCCCTACTTCTAACGCTTTTGCAGATTGATTAGCGAGGATCGTCTCCCTCAGCTTCTGGAGTTTTGTTGCTTTGTTTTGAGTTTCTCTTGAGACTTTGTATTTAGATTTGAGCCTTTGGGCCTCTTTGTTAGTTTCCGCTTCTGATATTAGTTTGGTGGGTTCTGTAATGACTTTTGGGGATGTTTTAACATCTCTTGTTTTATACTTTATTTAAGTATTCCGTTTGGGCCTTATTTGACTATCTGTTTAAGTTCGTTTATTAGAGCCTTGCGTTATTATGTAATAATACGCGGCGTGTAATACCCCTAACTCCTAGGCCAGTGTTTGGGGGTGTTACACTCAAGCTCTAAGTGACTACTATCAACCATGCACTGAGGGTAGAGCTTCAGCCATAGTCCTTCCAGAGTTAACACCAGAGGAGAATGGACAATGGACATTCAAAACACACTTCATTACGGTTACCCGAGACTTGGGAAGGTTCAGTGGAGCGAATCCAGACGATGCACCAAACCACTTGAGCCTCTTCCTCGACTTTTGCAATTCTTTTGGAAAAACTGGTGCCGTAAAGGAAAGGATAAGACTACAGTTATTCCCTCACTCTCTTCAGGACTCAGCTTCAAGATTGTACAGAAGCCTCCCCTCAAAATCTATCCACACTTGGGCTCAGATGGCTCAGAAGTTTCTTGCAAAGTATTACCCAACCAGCAGAACAAGACAGTTGATTGGTGAGATAAATACTTTCACTCAAGAGCCAGGGGAAACATTATATGATGCATGGGACCGTTTCAAAGAAATGTTGATGAATTGTTCTCCTCACGGGCTAGATGATCAGTCTCTTTGCCTTTCTTTCTTCAATGGGTTGGACAATACTAATCGACTCCTTGTGAACTCCTCGGCTGGAGGAAGTTTTATGAACAAATCACCTCAGGAAGCGATGGAGCTCCTTGAGACCATGACCAACAACACAAGGCAGTGGGCGAAGAACAAAGGTAGAACTCCTAGGGCAGCAGGCCTACTCCATGTTGAGCCTACTGATCACCTCTCGGCTCAGATCTCCTCTCTCACTAAGATGGTCGAAAAATTAGCAACTGCCCAGAAAGAAAGTGTGAAGTCCGCAGATTCTTCTTCCTCAAATCAACCTATGGAGGGATGCGCCATTTGTGCGGGTCCCCATGAAACTCATCATTGCGAGGGGAAGAGCTACGTTAGTGATCATGAGAACGTGAGCTATGTTAGTAACCGTCCCATGAACTCATACAGCAACAACAACGCCCCATGGAGAAATCACCCAAATTTTTCATGGAGGAACAATGATCAAACCCAAGGAGGACCGAGTAATACTTCCAACAACTCAATGGGATATAAACCTCAAGAGTCATACCAAGCAAACAACTCTCAAATGGGGTATAGACCTCAAGGTGGCCCACCGGGGTTCAAGCAACAACAACAACAACCTCCCTCTTCTTCTGATGGTAACTTAGCTAGGATGGAAGCCATGATGCAAAACATGCAGAGTATGACGATGAACTTCATGTCGACCACCCAAACTAAGTTCACCGAGCAGGAAGCCTTCAATGCCAACCAGACACAATTCAACCAGAGTCTCAAAACCCAACTTGACCAAATCTCAGAACAACTTTCTCAAAGGCCACCTGGCACATTTCCAAGTCAGCCCAAGCAAAATCCGAGAGAACATGCTAAAGCAGTGACTTTGAGAAGTAGGAAGCATTTAGAATCACCATATCCACAAGCTGAAAACGAGGATCAAGAATCTCGAACAGTTCAAGAGGAAGATCAAAAGACTTTTGAGGAAACCCCTCCTCCTACGAAAAATACTTCCAAGGAGAAGGAGTCTCCTGAAACTTCTACACCCTCCATTCTCACTAAGATTCTTCCTCCTCTTCCTTTTCCGAACAGGCTCAAAGATAAATATTTAGATGAACAATTTGGAAAGTTTTTGAGCCACTTTAAGAAATTGACAATTAACATCCCATTTTCTGATGCATTAAAACAGATGTCGATCTATGCAAAGTTTATGAAAGACATCATCTCCAACAAGAGATCGTTGCAAGAGGTTGAGACAGTGCATCTTACACAAGAAGTATCAGCGGTGCTGCTAAAGAGCTTCAAGAACCTACCTCCAAAACTTGGAGACCCTGGTTTGCCAATCCTACCCTGCTATATTGATGATATTGATTGTGGTAGTGGACTTTGTGATTTAGGAGCTAGTATTAATCTCATGCCACTGTCAATATTTAATAAGCTTGGAATTGGTGAATGCATGCCTACTTCAATTCAATTGCAATTAGCTGATAGGTCCTTAGTGTTCCCGAAAGGGATAGTGGAGGACTTGGTTGTGACTGTTGGAACCTTTGTGTTCCCTGCTGATTTTATTGTGATTGACATGGAAGAGGATGCTAGGGTACCATTGATTTTGGGTCGTCCTTTTATGCGGACTGCTAGGGCTCTGATAGATGTTGAGAAAGGAAAAATTATACTGAGACTTCATGATGAAACAATAGAGTATGACATGTCTAAGGTAGTAAAGAAACCTGCGCATGTGGAAGCTGTTTATTCTACAGATATTGTTGACTCTATTGTGCAAGATAATTCCTCTTCTCTAATTTGTTGTGATGTTCTTAAACTTGCTCTGCTTGAGTTTCCTGATGAGCAGGTGATGGACCGAGAAGTAGTAGAGATGGTGGCAGCCTTGGACAGTAGAAGATCTTATGCCATGCCACGCTACCCACCACCAGAACCATTAGATCGGTCTGCCCAAAAGCCTCCACCATCGGTTGAGAAGCCTCCCATCGTGGAGATGAAACCCTTACCTTCACACTTAAAATATGCTTATTTGACTGACCCCTGTGTTCTACCTGTTATTATCTCCTCCTCTCTAACAGGTGCACAAGAGGAAAGTCTTTTGAAGGTGCTTCGAAGCCACAAAAGAGCTATTGGCTGGTCCATATCAGACATCAAAGGTATTGACCCCCGCTTCTTCACTCACCACATATATATGGCGGATGATTACAAACCTTTGGTCCAACCGCAGAGAAGACTGAATCCTAACATGAAAGAGGTGGTGAAAGCTGAAGTCCTGAAACTGCTAGACTCTGGGATAATCTACCCCATATCTGACAGCAAATGGGTGAGTCCAGTTCAGGTTGTGCCAAAGAAAGGAGGCATCACAGTGGTCCCCAATGCGAAGGGTGAGTTGGTCCCCCAAAGAACCACAAATGGTTGGAGGGTGTGCATTGACTATAGGAAATTGAATACTGCCACCCGTAAGGACCACTTCCCTCTGCCCTTCATCGACCAGATGCTTGAGAGATTGGCCGGGCAAGACTACTACTGTTTCCTCGATGGCTACTCAGGATACTTCTAGATACCCATTGCCCCAGAGAACCAAGAGAAGACTACTTTTACATGCCCATATGGGACATTTGCATACAACCGGATGCCGTTTGGTTTATGTAATGCTCCTGCAACCTTCCAGAGGTGTATGATGTCCATTTTCTCTGATTTTCTAGAGAAGAGCATCGAGGTGTTCATGGACGACTTCTCAGTTTTTGGTCTCACCTTTGAATCTTGCTTAGATAATTTGGATGACATTCTTGCTCGGTGTGAGGAAACTAACCTTGTGCTTAACTGGGAAAAATGTCACTTCATGGTCAGAGAAGGGATAGTCCTCGGGCACAAAATTTCTTCAAGAGGTATTGAAGTCGACCAGGCCAAGGTCGAGGTCATTGAAAAACTGCCACCTACCTCTGTCAAGGATATAAGAAGTTTCCTTGGGCATGCAGGGTTTTACAGAAGGTTCATCAAAGACTTCTCAAAAATTTCGAAGCCTTTGTGTGACCTCTTGGCCAAGGATACTAAGTTCAACTTCACTGAGGAGTGTATGCAAGCCTTCAATACCCTTAAGGAGTGTCTCGTCTCAGCCCCCATCGTAGTTTCACCAGATTGGAGCCTTCCATTTGAGATTATGTGTGATGCTAGTGACTATGCAGTGGGGGCAGCCTTGTGTCAGAAGAAGGAGAAAATTTTGAGGACCATCTACTATGCTAGCAGAACCCTCAATGAAGCTCAGAAGAATTATGCCACTACTGAGAAAGAGCTTCTAGCAGTGGTCTTTGCTTTGGATAAGTTCAGATCTTACCTTCTTGGGAGCAAAGTGATAGTCCACACAGATCACTCTGCTCTCAAATATTTGTTCACTAAGGAGGATGCCAAGCCCAGACTTCTCAGATGGATCCTCCTGCTGCAAGAATTCGAAATTGAAGTCAGAGATAAGCCAGGAGTGCAAAATGTAGTGGCTGACCACTTATCTCGCATAGAGGCACCAGAGGATGGAGTGCCCATTAATGAATTCTTCCCGGATGAGTATCTCTTCATGCTTGGCCACACAGATGATCCTTGGTATGCAGACATGGCAAACTATTTGGCACAGGGAGTAGTGCCTCGTAAAATGACTTATCAACAAAAGAAGAAATTCTTTGCAGATGTGGAGTTCACCATCGATTTAGCGCCAGAGACTCAGCCCATCTCTAGGGCCCCTTACCGTATGAGTCCGGCGGAGTTGAAGGAGCTAAAGGTCCAGCTTCAGGAGCTGTTGGATAAGGGCTTCATACGCCCTAGTGTTTCGCCTTGGGGAGCGCCAGTGCTGTTTGTGAAGAAGAAGGATGGGACCTTCCGTTTGTGCATCGACTACAGGGAGGCTGAACAAGGTGACCATCAAGAATCGCTATCCCCTTCCGCGCATCGACGATTTGTTTGACCAGTTGGCGGGGGCCACAGTGTTCTCGAAGATAGATCTTCGTTCAGGCTACCATCAGTTGAGGATTAAGGCCGAGGATGTGCCTAAGTCCGCTTTTAGGACTCGTTATGGTCATTACGAGTTCCTAGTCATGCCGTTTGGTTTGACTAATGCTCCGTCAGTATTCATGGATATGATGAACCGGGTTTTCAAACCCTATTTGGATCAGTTCGTAGTGGTCTTCATAGATGATATCTTGGTGTACTCCAGGAGCGCAGAGGAGCATGAGGAGCATCTGAGGATTGTTTTGCAGACGTTGAAGGATCATGAGTTGTATGCTAAGTTGAAGAAGTGCGACTTCTGGCTTGACCGCGTAGTATTCTTGGGACATGTGGTCTCGAAGGACGGTATTTCAGTGGATCCTGAGAAGATTAGGAGCAGTTATGGAGTGGGCGAGGCCCACGAATGTTCCGAGATTCGCAGTTTCCTTGGGTTAGCTGGGTACTACAGGAAGTTCGTTGAGGGGTTCTCTAAGATTGTATCCCCGCTGACCCGTGTTGAGGAAGGAGATCAAGTATGAGTGGAGCGAGGCTTGCGAGCAGAGTTTCCAGGAGATTAAGAAGAGACTGACGACGACACCTATTCTGACTTTGCCTTCTGGGACCGAGGGGTTCGAGGTCTTCTGTGATGCGTCCCATAAGGGACTGGGATGTGTTTTGATGCAGCAGGGTAAGGTAGTGGCTTATGGCTCTCGACAGTTTAAGCCCTATGAGAAGAACTACCCTACCCACGATCTGGAGTTGGCAGCTGTAGTGTTCGCGCTGAAGATTTGGGACATTATTTATATGGAGCGTCGTGTAAGGTTTACACTGACCACAAGAGCCTCAAGTATTTGTTCACTCAGAAGGAGCTGAACTTGAGACAGAGGAGGTGGTTGGAGCTACTTCATGACTATGATTTAGAGATCCTCTACCACCCGGGTAGAGCGAATGTGTTGCAGATGCCTGAGCCGGAGAGGGCTTCGGGTGTAGCTTGTGCCTTGTCAGGAGTTCAGAGGTCCGCCTTAGAGCTTCAGCGTATGGGAGTTTGGGTAGTCAGACCAGCCAGTGCCAGTGTGATAGCAGCGCTTCAGGTGCAGTCTTCTTGGTCGACAGGATCCGGGTTGGTCAGGAGTCAGACTCAGCTTTATGTCGGATTAGAGAGGGCTGTCTACAGAGAGTTCAGATTTCAGTGTCCCCAGCGATGGTTGTCTGCGTTTCAGAGGCCGTGGTATGTGTGCCAGACGATGCAGTGCTGCGCAGAGAGATCCTTCAGGAGGCCCATGGAGCGCCTTATTCAGTTCACCCAGGAGGGGTGAAGATGTATCGAGACCTCAGACAGTCATTCTGGTGGTCTGGGATGAAGCGTGATATCTCAGAGTTTGTCTCGAAGTGCCAGACCTGTCAGCAGATTAAGGCTGAGCACCAGAGGCCAGCGGGTTTGCTTCAGCCCCTTCCCATTCCTGAGTGGAAGTGGGAGAGTGGGGATGGATTGTCGTCATGGGTTTGCCAGGCCTTCGGGTTGTGATGCTGTTGGGTGATAGTTGATCGTCTGACGAAAGTCTGCTCATTTTCTGCCGGTGAAGAAGACCTTCAGTCTGGAGGCCTAGCTCGTTATATCTGGATGAGATAGTGAGGCTTCACGGTGGCCTACTACTATTGTGTTGATCGTGACCCTCGTTTTGTTTCGGATTTGGCGCAGTTTGCATAAGGCCTTGGGTACGAATTTAGCATTCAGTTCAGCTTACCATCCTCAGTCGGATGGCCAGACAGAGGAGAGGACTAATCAGGTTTTGGAGGACATGCTTCGTGCATGTGTCCTGGACTTGGTGGTAGCTGGGAGCAGCATGTGACTCTGATTGAGTTCGCTACAACAAAAGCTTTCAGGCGAGCATTGGTATGCTCCGTTGGAAGGTTGTACGGTAGGAGGTGCAGGTCCCCCATCTGTTGGGATGACCTGAAGGAGAGGGTCTTGGTTGGACCCGAGCTGGTACAGGGAGCGGTAGAGAAGATCAGGACGATTCGGGAGCGTTTGCTTGTTGCTCAGAGCAGACAGAAGTGCTATGCAGATCAGAGGCGCAGGCCGCTTGAGTTTGAGGTGGGAGATCATGTCTATCTGCGAGTGTCGCCGGTCAGAGGTGTGGTCCGGTTTGGGAAGCGTGGAAAGCTTAGCCCAAGGTTCGTTGGACCGTTTGAGATTCTGGAGAGGATTGGCCCTGTGGCTTACCGTTTGGCTTTGCCACCTGCTTTGTCTGCTGTCCACGGAGTTTTCCATGTGTCTATGTTGAGGAAGTATCTGCATGATCCGTCTCACGTGATCGACTACAGCCAGCTTCAGCTGAGAGAGGATTGCAGTTTCGAGGCGGTGCCTACTCGCATTTTAGCCAGGGATGTCCGTCGGCTTCGTAGTAAGACCCTGCCTATGGTGAAGGTCCAGTGGTCAGATCAGCTAGAGAGTGAAGCGACTTGGGAACTCGAAGATGAGCTGCATGTCAAGTATCCCTCTCTGTTCGAGCAGTAAGGTGAGTTAATCTCGAGGACGAGATTCTTTTAAGGGGGAGGTGATGTTATAACCCGTTTAATTGCAACCTTATTTTATGTCCGGTTTATATAATGATCTAGGTTGGATTACATTTATTATCAGTTGGGACACCGGCGGCATTGTTTTAATTGCAGAGGGCAAGGAGGTCCATCTATTAAACAATTAAGGTAATTGTTTTCTTTAATTAATAAGGAGTGGGAGCCTTATTTAATTATTCTTCATCTAATTTATTTTGCATCACGATCGGTCTTCCTCCATCAGTTGTCATCGTGCGTTCAGAGCGAGCGTTCTTCCTTTCTTCTCTCTCTCTATTCTCTCTGTCGCTAAGGATCGTGAAGGCTGCTGCTTCAACCGAATTGGAGGGTCTTGCTACTGTGTTTCTCTGATCGGTTCAGGTTTGTGTTCAGGAATTCGGGTCTGCGTTGATGGTTTTCTTCTCTCTCTGTTTTCTGATTTTGAGCCGTTGTTCTTGATTAAATCAGAAGGCTTCGTCGCTGTTGAATTGTGATTGTGCGGGCTGTGGAACTGCTGCAGATTGTGGAGATCTTTCACTTTGAATCAGGTTGGTGTTGCAGATTTTGGGTTTGGATAATCTAGGGTTCTTCTTTTCAGTTTCTGATTTTGTGTCAATTGGTTTGGTTAATCAGTGGCTGTTGATCTGTCCGGATTGTTGCTCTGCGTGGATTGTGCCTGCTGCCTCAGTTCGTTGTGGTTTCGGCTGATAATTGAGGTAGGTGGTTACTCGATTCGGTTTGGAAGTTCAGCCATGGGGTGTTGCAAGAGCGTTGTCTGGTTTTTGTGTGTGATTCTATTAGCGTTTTGTTGTGATTTTGGATGGCTAAACCCCCATGGTTTCCTGTTTTAATGTCTGATTTGGTGTGTGTGCTTTATTGGCATTTTGAGGCATTGATTTGTGTTGTTTTTGCTCTGTTCGTCTTCTGGAAATTGCATTTTTCGCACTGTCCGAACTTCCGTCCGAGCTTTGAAGTTCGGACAGTGCGTTTCTGCCTTTCTGATTTGCGAGTTCGGGGTATGTCCGAACATCTGTCCGAACATGGATGTTCGGACACACCCTCAGGTTTTCCCTCTGGTTTAAGTTCGACCTGTGTCCGAACTTCGACGTCCGGACACAAGGTCGGACCTTCCGCGTGTTTTCCCGTAAAACCTGTCCGAACATCCGTCCGAACTTGGATGTTCGGACATGCTGAACTCCTCTATCTGATTTCAACTCGACTTGTGTCCGAACATTGATGTCCGGACACAAGTTCGGACATTTGGCTTTCTCTGGTTTCTGAGTCCCGACTTGTGTCCGAACTTCAATGTCCGGACACAAGTTCGGACACCCCTCTGTTTTCAACATAACTTCTTCGTTTGAACTCCGATTTGAGCGCCGTTTGCGGCGTTGGTTTCCTTATGATCTGTGCTACTGATTTATGAGTGTTCTGGCATATTTAAATGCAACTTTGCTTCTGTTTAAGCAACCTTTCTGTTTTGGGACATTGCACTTTGTTTCTGAGCCGTGAATGGCTGGGTCGAGCTATTCCGTGGTATACCATGTAGACGTCGTTCTGAGTGTGGGTCATTCCCTTTCTGTTCTGTGGGGTTGACGTACCCTTTGGCTCTTTCGAGTCATTTCTGCGTTGCCGAGAGACCTGGTATGGTCTATGGGTCTTCGACCCTTCTGAGTGTGTGCATTGTGTTTTGTCCCCTTTCTGTTAAGTGCTCTGACTGTTTCTGAAATGGGAATCCCTTGTGTTCCACTCTACTTCTGTTTCTGAAAGCTTCTGACTATCTGAGAATTGTGCATAAGATGTTTATCTTCTCTTCTTCTGATTTCAATTGTTTTGAGCGACCTTGCTGATGACGGTCGCTGCTTACTGGGCATAGTTGTGTGCTCATTCCCCTACTTCTAACATTTTTGCAGATTGATCAGCGAGGATCATCTTGAGTTCTGGAGCTGTAGTGTTTAGCTCATTTGACTGTTTAAACTTTTGTTATGACGTTGTAGCCTTCGGGCCTTTCTCTGTTTTGAGTCTCTGACTCGGATATGTATTTGGAATCCGTTTACTTCCGCTGTATTTGAATACTTTGGTTTACAATGTTAAGTGAACTCTGTTTTGGGCCTTTATTGTTTTTGATCGATTAGAGCCTTGCGTTATTGGTAGTAATACGCGGCGTGTAATACCCTTAACTCTTAGGCCGGTTTTAGGGGTGTTACAGGATTGGTCACTAAAGCTAGATGATGCACTATGGGCATATAGGACAGCTTATAAGACTCCCATCGGCATGTCTCCATACCGACTTGTCTTTGGAAAAGCTTGTCACCTACCAGTGGAGTTGGTGCACAAATCATTCTGGGCTGTGAAAGCATTGAACTTTGATCTGATGAGTGCAGCTGATAAAAGAAAATTCCAACTGACTGAATTGGAAGAGTTTCGAGAGGACGCATATGAGAACAACCGCATTTATAAGGAGAAAGCCAAGAGGTGGCATGATAAGATGATCCTTAGGCGGGAGTTCCATGTGGGAGATTGGGTTCTGCTTTACAACTCCAGGCTGAAGTTGTTCCCTGGAAAATTAAAATCTCATTGGGCTGGACCTTTCACTGTCTCAAATGTCACTCAATATGGATCAGTTGAATTGAAGAACGCAAAAGGGCAAACCTTCATGGTGAATGGATCGAGGCTAAAGCATTATATGGGAGGTAATCTTGAGAAAGTCGAAGCTCGTGCCATCATTCTAAGAGACCCTCAGGTTTGATCTATGCTTACTGTGTCTAGCCAAAGACGTTAAAGAAGGGCAGCTCTCCGGGAGGCAGCCCGGATTCCATTTCATTTCATTTTATTTTCATGTCTTTTTCGTTAGTTTAATAACTGCACAATATTTTGAACTCTTGTGAGTTAGCGGGCTTTTTGAGCATTCCTCGGAATTGCATTTTTGTGCCCAATTGGTATTGTTTGTGTTGTGAATATTTTGGAAACATGTGTACCCCTCTGAAAAAGGGATGGATTTAAGAACAATTTCAAAGGAAACTCTGGCGAAATTTTTCCAAGGACCTTCATCTCCAATGATCGAAGGCTGCGCCTCATCGACCCTGGACACTCTCAAGTGTGGGGGAATCCCGTCTTCAGTCCACACCTTATCAGGGGAGTACTAGTTTCACCCTTCTTTTTAATTTTGCACAATACATATCATACACACTTTTTGTTCAACTCTATGCAAGTGCTTTGAAAAGGTCTTTCGTCTCTCCCTTCGTTATTCCTTGAACAATGAGGACATTGTCCCATTTAAGTGTGAGGGAGACGACCTTTTCGTTTTGCGCACTGCTCAATTTCCTTATGCTTATCTATTGCTTCCACTTAGGAGTTACATTTAAATGTAAGCAAGTTTTTCTTTGAATTCTTGGGATTTTTCATCAAAAAAAAAATTCAAAAAATTCTCTCTTGAGGAGCATGTATATGCAGTGCAACCATAAAACCTTATCTTGGTGAATTTTTTATTGCTTAGGGGTTCTTTCTATCTTCTCTCTTAGGGATTGCTAAGGGGTGCTTCTTTGTGAAAATCTAAAAAGGGACTTGTGAGACACCATTGGTAACCAACAAAATGAGAGTTGAGTGTTCTTTAATGCAAAGGCTAAAATGCCTAAATATATCTCCTCATCTCTTATGCAAAAGTGAAACAAATGCATACATCTATTTTTCCTTTTGTTTTCTCCTCAATGCCCATTCTTGAGAGAAGTTGGCCATGGTAAAAGTTCTTCAAGTTACCTAATCTTTATAATTTTGAAGCACTCTAGATCATACCCCGAAACTCTATCTTTTTATTTTTACCCGAAGCACACCCACGTCACCATGATGAGGTTGGTTCGCACTCCTCATGAGTTTTCCACCATTTTGTTCACTGAAATCCAAGAATTCATTTAAACACTTGCTTGCTTTAAATATTCCTTCTTCTTGTGGGTTCCTAGTTTTGCTTGAGGACAAGCAAAAAGATAAGTGTGGGGGAGTTGATAAGTGGTGAAAATATATATTTGTAAGGGTTATTTCCGCAAGTATTTTACATGATTTATAACATAATTTCACCACTTTATAGAGTATTTTATTTATATTAGTGAACTTACATATTTTTATTATATTTTAGGTGAATGCTAAATTTGACATTAGCTACTTGCTGTAAGCAAACAAGCTACCTGCTGCAAGCAAACAAGCCGGCTACCTGCTGCGAACAAGCAAGCAACCTGCCAGCTTGCTCCTTAAACTCACGTCAACAATAGCTCCAGCATGCGAGTAAAAATTAAACATGCACGCGAGATTTCAGAAACACATGCTCAAGGAATGCATGTATGACATGCATATAATTCACATGGGCTGCTTTAGTATTGAATAAATACGTGGGCTGCCTGGGTATTAAATATTGGGCTTTGATCAGAAGAGAGGCTGGACTTGATTGACTGTAAAATATTGAAAACGGGCGGCATTTCATTCACCGTGGAGGAAATTGAAGACAAAAATGTTATTTGTCTGTCGATGTTGAAAAAAACTGGTAGGGAGACTCATATAAAAAGAAAGAGAAAGAAGACAGAGAGGGGCAGGAGGGGACGGACGGACTCGATGAAAGAAAAAAGAACATAACAGAAAAGAAGAATAGAGAGAACAGAGGCAAACGAGGAACGCGACGAAAAACGGGAAGAGAAGAAGAAAGGGAAAAAGGACTATCTCTAACCCATGGCTATTTCTTTTACTCTTCTTCTTTGTACTTCTTTAATGTCTGAGTAGTCCTATTTTGTACCCTTGGGATGGGGTTTGACCCCAAATCCCCAAGCTAGCATGTAAAACTTAATTTGCTTAAATATACTCCCTCCGTCCTGAATTGACCGTCCTATTTGCTTTATGGCACGCTTTTCCACTTCAATATTAAGCATATAAAATAAAATAATTTTATAAAACTAAATTTTATAACATATAGTTTATCATGTAAGGAATCATATGCAAAACTTAAATTTTCAAAATTAATTTATCTTATATGTTAAAAATTGAAGTCAAACGACATGTCCAAATAGTAAACAGGACGGTCAATTCAGGACGGATGGAGTAGTTGTTTTGTCTCTCTAAATTTAATTAATGTGCTAGATTGATCACCTTTGTGCATTTGTGGTTTCTTCTAACTTCATTCATATGTGATTTAGAGATTTTGGCCAAGAGAGAGACAAACCCTAGATTTTTCCTTCTTTAATTAGTTGGTGGATTTAGGGCTATTGTTAAGGGCTTGTGTTTAATGCTATCTAGTGATGTTTATCCAACCTAACCGAAAGGTTTATTTAACTAGATAAGAGTTGACTTTCACTAGGATTTTAGGGTTAGTCATAACTTTAGTCCTAATAGACAACTAGAGCAAATTGGGATAAAATGTTATGTTTGGGAGTATTTGGGTGATTACACTTTCCCGGGGTACATCTTCATTTCAATTCATTAAAATACAACTTTAGTTTAATTGTTTTCTATTGTTATTACTAAACCGAATCACTAAGCTTGCCTCCGGCTAAACCCATATTTTTACCGTTTCTAATTAATCAATTAAATACCGAGACTAGGGAGATAGACCAATTTCCTTGTGGATACGACACTTGTTGTACTACATCGAATAGGTGCACTTGCCTACTCTTTGCACATATTTATATATTTTTGTGATATATATTATTTGCACAACATGTCGCGGTCAGATACAATGGTTTTTGGGACTCCGTGGTGTCGGATGATCTCCTTGTCGAATAGCTCCGCAAGCTTCGCCACCTTCCAGGTGTCCTTCATCGGTATGAATCGGGCAACCTTGGTGAGACGATCGACTACTACCCGGATCATGTTGAGTCCTCCCCTAGCAGGTGGGAGTCCAACAACAAAATCCATAGAGATATCATGGAATTTCCATTCCGGAATGGGCATGGATTGCACCATTCCTCCCAGTCTTCGGTGCTCGAACTTCACTTTCTGGCAAGTGAGACACCTCAGAACGTACTCAGTCACGTCGGATTTCGTCCCTGACCACCAGAAGTATCTCTTCATGTCTTTGTACATTTTAGAGGCTCCCGGATGGACATGCAATGTCGAACAATGTGACTCTCGTAGAATGCAATCCCTTAGCTCAGCATTGCTTCGTGGGACGCATAATCTGCCATTCAATCGGATCAGACCATCTTCATGCAATTTGAAGTTGTACTTTCGGCTCTCGAAGGTACCATCTGTGATTTTCTGTCTGATCACTGTGAAGTAAGAGTCGCTCAACTGAGCGTCTCGCACCTCGTCAACCAAGCTAGAAGAAGCGAGTAGCGAATGGAGCGAGTGTGCTCGACGACTCAGGGTGTCGGCTACAACGTTTGCCTTCCCTTCTTTATACTGGAGGTTGATGTCATAATCTGATAGAAACTCTATCCACCTCCTTTGTCTTAGATTCAGTTCTTTCTGGGTAAATACATACTGCAAACTTTTGTGGTCGGAGTAGATGGTGAGCTTACCCCATAGAGATAGTGTCGCCATATCTTCAAGGCGAAGACAATGGCTCCTAACTCTAAATCATGTGTCGGGTAATTCTCCTCATGCTTTTTCAGCTGGCAGAGAAGCATAGGCTACTACTTGCCATGCTGCATGAGTACGCATCCCATGCCCTTACCCGATGCATCACAATACACCTCAAATCCCTCTGTGCCCTCTGGAAGTGTGAGAATTGGCGCTGAGGTCAATGAGTCTTTCAGTTTCTGGAAGGATACCTCGCACTCGCTTATCCATACAAACGGTGCATCTTTCTTCATCAATGACGTCATGGGCTTAGCGACTTTTGAGAAGTCCTTTACAAACCTCCGGTAGTAACCGGCTAAACCAAGAAAGCTCTGGATGTCGGTAACAGTCTTAGGTCTAGGCCATGATCGCACTGCTTCGATTTTGGATGGATCTACTGAAATGCCCGCGCTCGAGATGACATGACCGAGGAATGATACCTGATCTAGCCAAAACTCGCATTTGGAGAATTTCGCATACAGCTGATTCTCGCGCAGTGTCTCAAGTACTCTTCTCAAGTGGTTTTCATGTTCTTCTGCTGACTTCGAATACACAAGGATGTCGTCGATGAATACTACTACTGAAGTGTCCAGCTGGTCACTGAATAACCGATTCATTAGGTCCATGAATTTGGCTGGTGCGTTAGACAAACCGAATGGCATCACCGTGAATTCGTAGTGGCCATATCTTGTTCGGAATGCTGTTTTCTCAATATCTTGCTCTTTGATAGCAATTTGGTGATATCCGGATCGGAGGTCAATCTTAGAAAAGACAGATGCTCCCTTCAACTGATCGAACAGGTCATCGATGCGTGGTAATGGATATTTATTCTTTACTGTGACCGCATTCAATTCGCGGTAGTCGATGCAGAGGTGGAGACTACCGTCCTTCTTCTTCACGAAGAGGACCGGTGCTCCCCAGGGTGATACGCTCGGGCGTATAAACCCTTTGTCGAGTAGATCACGTAATTGCTCTTTTAACTCTGTCATTTCTGCTGGTGCCATACGGTATGGTGCCCTAGCAATGGGACCAGTACCAGGTACAAGGTCAATTTCGAACTCTACCACTCTCTGTGGTGGCATACCAGGTAGCTCTTTCGGGAATACATCAGGGAATTCTGAGACTACTGCCACATCATCACTGAATTCTGGATCTCTCTCCAGGTCTTGCACATGGCATAAATACACTTCATGTCCCTTTCTGAGCTTCTGATACATTGTCATAGTGGAGATGACTGTAGTTGAAGGCTCTCTCAGTCTCTGGCGGTATGAAACAGTGACCCTAGATGGACTCCTGAGCAGCAATCGATGCTCGGCGCATAGGATCCGTCCTTTGTGCCGCTCCAACCAGTTCATTCCAATTATCAAGTCGAATCCCAATCCGTTGAATTCATGAAAGGAAATAGGAAACTCTTCACCTTTGATTTGAATGGTGGCGGTGTGGTAATACTTAGTACACTTTACCCGCTCCTTCGACGGGAGAGTAACCAAGAAGTTTGGTAGCTCATCTGCGTCTAGCCCCAACCTTGTAGCGAATGATGGCGATACAAAGGTGTGAGAGGCGCCGGAGTCGAATAATACTGAGGCTTCGATGCCATTTACTGGGAATGTTCCCGTTAGAATGGTGCCGCTTCTGCCGGCTTGTTCTTCGGTGAGGATACTCAGGTTACCTTCGGTACCGAGTCCACAACCTATTGATTCATGAGATTATAAGTAAAGATGGTGGAACGCAAGTGGAATTTAATAACCAACACTGCTTTTATTGAATGACCAACCATCATACATACTGTGTCTCTAATACACGTTACTACTGGATTACATGCTACTACAAGTTTAATACTTTCTAAAGGTGAGGTTCAAGCGTCCTGGTTTCATGTGTGTGGCATTGATTATCGCCGGTGGTGCCGTATTCAACTTGATCTTCTGGATCCCGTGATACAGCAACCTTGATTCTCCACCCATGATTAGGACATCTTCTGATCTCAATACCAATTTCTTTGCACGGTCCACACGCTTCTGCTCGCTATACATAAATACGGCGTCATCACCAATGGACCAAGACACTACAGGCACTCCTAGTTCAAGAGATTCCGCTGTCTCGTCCTTGTCTTGGTGTAAGCCAAGTCGTCCTTCTTTCTCATAGAAGTTGACAATACATACATCCGCTTCAAGTGCAGGAATTGGTTCATCTTCATACTGTTGTGCAATTTCTACAGCTTGTGTGACAAGCTTTTGGAATTCTGGGGGTATTGGTGGAGGTGTTGCTCCGTCTCCTGCTCGCGTTGTTTGGTATGTCTTGGTATAAGGGTTCCAATCCTTTCCCAAGCATATCATTTTCAGCTTCATTGTAGCTCCACCGGGGAATTTGGGTGTATAAAATCCTCCTAGACCCATCCTATTCTAACGTGCACGTCGGATGATTGAAACTTGTGCTTCGGGTGTCAGGTATCCTTTTAATAAGATCATACCTGGGCGGATGACCTGACACTGTTCGTTGTTGAAGTGGCGAGTGGCGATGTCAGTCTCTTCATGAGGTGAGTTCGAAGGTATTAGGTAACAGATAAGGAATTTCCCTAAGGTGGTAATCACATCTAGGGTGAGTTCTAGGCTTACTAATTCATTTCATGCTCAATACATACTTCCATGTTACTTACTCATGCTCAATTTCATACTTCAAGTACTTACGCATTCATACTTCCATTCATACAATTACTTTTAATACTTAATCATGCTCTTCAAGGATTAAAGGTTATGGTAGTTACCTGGGCCGGACTTAGTCCCGGTCCCATCACGATCTATGATGTGTAAGGCTGGCTGCCTCTGCGGTGCGCCCTTCTGCGGACCTCGGGATCCCTGTCCCTGTGAGGTATGCTGGGCATGAGCATCGCCAGATGCAGCTTCCTTGCCCTCACGCTGCTTGTAGCCCTGATAGTTGCCCTTGGGCTTAGAGTTCCCTGGGCATGCATTAGCACGGTGCCCTGGCTTCTGGCAAGTGTAGCAGCGGATCTCCCTTCCTTGGCAATCTGTGCCGGGATGATCCTTGTTGCAGTTACGGCATATGTAGCTGCGACCATCAGATTGGTTCTTGCCTTGGCCAAATCCAGAACCTATAGCTTCCAAATTAGCAAGGTTCGGTATACTTACAATACTCCATATACATACAAATTCACAAGTGTACTAATTCGGTTTCGGGTTCTTACCCCTGTAGGGCTGAGACCTCAGTGGCTTCGCTGCCACTGGTGCGGTGTAGGCAAGCTGTAATGGTTCAGCTGCCTTGCCCTTCTCAGCATGGGCACCGCCGTCTCCTGTAGTGTTCTTCTGATAGGGATGCTTCCCTTTCTTCTTCTTCCATGGTTTGGATGGGTTTTGGTCATCGGAGGTGTTCTTGTTGCTTGCCTTGCGCTTGAGCGCTTGATCTTCATCCCTCAGCTGGCATGTGATCTCCACTCGGGAGGCAGCATGGTAACACTCCTGAATTACTTAGGCATTAGGTTACACTTACATACGGGAATACTAATTCACATTACTCACGGCTTTTGAGGGTTCAACGATGTTTACCTGAAGGGAGGTAAACCGTGTGAAGCCCATGCCATACCGGAGTCGATGGCTCAATCCGCCGTAGAACGGTCGACCAAGACTTGGCCGGTATACCCGAGGTCGGGTAGGAGTCTGAGAAGAGAGGTGAAGGTGCGGTAATATTCATCAACCGTCATCTTCTCGGTCATTTTCAGCGCATCGAGCTCAAGCCTTTTCTTGGTCTTGACATGCTCGGGGTAATACTTAGATCGGAGAAGAGAGGTGAATGCTTCCCATCCGAATGCAGGGTCGGCTATGTGCTCGGCCTTAATGAGCTTCCACCAGTCCATAGCCGCGTCTTTGAGGTAGTACGCAGCTATCCTCACTCGAACTCCAGCGGGAGTCTCAAGTGTCTCGAAGGCTGTCTCCACCTCAGAGAGATAAGCCTCGAGCTTGGCGGGGTCGCTCTTGCCTCTAAAGCATGGAGGTCGAAGGTCGGCGACTGCTTTTACCCAATTCGTTTCACGGGGATGAGGTGGGTCGGGCTGCTGTTGTTGTTGCTGCTGTCGAGTTTGTTGTGTTTGCTGTACAGCATTAATTACTTGCGGTAGCATCTGCGCTACCGTGGCGGCGACGATCTCAGCTATCGTTTGCGCGCCCGGTCCTTCGTTGCCACCTCCTCTAGGTCGGCCTGGACCTCTTCCGGACATCTGAACAAGTGTGGATGACATTAGATGTTGTGATACTATGACCTCATGGTCTTGATTCAAACAATGGTATCGTCTTTGCAGACGTTAAGGGTATCCGTTGTTAACAACGGTAGTTCCTAGTTAGGTTTCTAATTATCCGTCTTAAGACGGTTGAAATCCTAACTCGGTAATCACTACACTTAGGATTCTAATCATTATCGCTCTGATACCACTTTTTGTAACACCCCAACCGCTAATCCTTCCATTATCCTCTAATCATTCCCGTACTTACCTTACTCGCAGCGGAATACTTACTTACTCCCGGCGGGTGATACAACGCCGTTAACCATCCAAGGTTAACGAGGCTACTACTACTTACCGTATCGGTCTGACGATTAGAATAAACCCAATACATACTACTTACTTTACAATACCAAATACTTAACTTACATTTGATTACCGAGTATCCAAGTTATACGAATTACATTCCCAATGCTACATCCCAAAAATGAAGAGTTTATACATCCTCTCCTTACGATCCAATTATGAATTCATTATCCAAAAGGTGTATCACATGGTACACCGGCTACTCAAAATGGCCTTAGCCGTGTACAACTCGGTACACCATCACAATCTACTAACTATACCAAAAAGAGTTACATCCCGTCCTTACTCTACCTTCATGCCTCGCGTGTGTACCTGTGGAGTAAAAAACATTCCCCCTAGGGGGTCAGCTTACGCTGCATATGATAACCGCATACCCCGCGTGCTAGCGAGGGTACGCCAACTAATTGGTCGAGTCATGTGGTTCATTTCATTCATACATACATACATGCTTTATACATTACAATTCAATACATTCGTTTCACAAAGCATACATACATACAATACATACAAGGAAGACAATTCAAGTCAACCGTTCATACTTACCCATACTCACCGCATTACGGAGATATAATTCTCCAATACATACAAGGTCTTGTTAGCCTCATTACACACCCGGGTTAATCGGGTGTTCAATACTCTTTTACTCCGGTCAATGACTTACAATAGTCAAGACCAATACAAATACAATACTTATTTCTTACATACTTTACTTCCAGTTAAGTCGGTATGACCTCCGGGCAGGGATTACTACATCCCACCACCGGGCTTTGGGGTGACCCACTAATCCAGGATGCTACCCATTCAAGGGGATTGGTCCAAGGAAAAGATTATAGCTAGGATTCGGATTCAACCTCTTGTGTTTCCTTATCCTCACGCGTGGCCGAAACTATATCGGGCTTCTACTCATTCCATTATACTCATTACTCATGTTAGGAGTTAGATCGTTAGGAATTAATAGAAGTCCATACTTACTTTCCATACATCCATACAATACACAAATACTCGTCATGTACACATACACTTCATTCTCATTCATTCATTTCAAGAATTATACAAACTAAATGTTCAAGAGCATAAGACAAGAACAATATAGTTAAAACACAATTAAGTGCAATAAAAGTCCGATTCATGCATTTATCTTATTGGTGATCACATAAGCACACAAATCGGGGTAACCAAGTTAGGATACAGGGCATGAAGAAATCATACGTTCACCGTCGTATACGTACTACCGGGTTCCTTCGAGGATCAACTATTTGATTCCTATACATACATGAAGTAGTATGATCAATGATCTATTATTGATCTAACTTACTCCTTCATTGGTACTTTCAATGTATACTACTACTCCTTACATTCATACTTGGTTATAAAACCATTCTTTTCCTTATTATCTTAAGCCTGCTTCCTTATTCATTTTCTTACTTTCTTACCATTATTACTTCATTAATGGTGTATTACTACATATATGCATATATGTATAGGCATAGAGATATATGTATATGATTACTATAATCATATAATTAAAACTTTTTTTTGACTCGATCGGACTTGCGACCGACCTTGCAAGTCCGGTCCATTCCAGTAGCTATCAGTACGGGAAATTTTCTGGCGACCGAACTTGCAGTCCGGTCGCAAGTTCGGTCTATTCCAGAAGCTTCATCTGTGGAATTTTTCTGGCCGACCCGACTTGCAAGTCCGGTCGCAAGTTCGGTCCATTCCAGAAGGTTTCAGACGGGAGAATTTTCTGGTCCGACCGAACTTGCATGTCCGGTCGCAAGTCCGGTCGATTCCAGAAGGTTTCCCGTCTTTGTAAATCTGGGCTCGACCGAACTTGCAAGTCCGGTCGCAAGTCCGGTCCGGCCCAGTACTTCAGTTTTAAAATCAGTTTTTGGGTGTTTTCTTTACCCATTGTTTCCCCAATCTTTACCAATACTTCCCCACATGATTTAGCACTAATTAAGCCCTCTAAATCACCTTGGTTCATCCACCAAACTTACTACTCAATTCCTACATTCACTTACACAATCTTTCTTCACTTCTTTCCAACACTTGCATCAGTTTTCATTTTACTTATGCTACAGATTTTTGTTTTCCTTCTTATGCTACAGATTTCCACCTTAACTCTTATACTCCATTACTCCCTCAACTAATGCCACTATTAGCATCTTCAATACATTAGTTCACAACCTAGTTTCATCCCATTTACAATCTCATATCAAAATCTGTTACAAGATACTAAACACTCCTTTTAAACTCTCCAAATACTTCCTCTTCTTAAACAACTTAAGTCCTCTCATTCCTACACAAAATTTGACATAGTCTCCCCTATAATTCTTACTTTGCTCACACACTATTTCAGCTCACAATTCCACATTCTCACAACCTGTTTATACAATACACTATACTCACATTTCAATACCACTACAACAATAATAAAATCCCGCACATACACATTCAATACCCCATGTTTTCCCAAGCTTTTAAAACTCATTTAAAAACTTCAAAACTGTTGCAATATCATTCCTCATTATACTACAACATACTTACTACTCATTACTCAATACCTTACACATTTTTACTACTCAAAATCTGTTACATTACACAATACAAAACTAGTTCAAGGTAAGAGCAATTACCTTGTCTTGCTAGTTTTTCTTTCTTTCTTTTCCTTCTCTTCTTTTCCTTTTTCCTTCTTCCCTTGTTCTCGGTTTTGTTCAAGAATGGCAATGCTACAGCAAGCCATACATACCCATACTAGTTTAGCACCTTAACTTAAACTAACCCTAGAATTTAGATGTTTTAGGGTTTAGAGAAAGAGTATTACCTTCCAACCAATGTGTGGAGTTCTTGTCTAGCAAATGAACAAGATTCCTAGCCCAAATGAGTAGCCAAAATCGGCTGGAATGCAAGGAGTAAAACAAGACTCACTTTGAATTTTCGTTTTGCATATAAGGGCTAGAAAAAGATAGGTTTTCAAGAATATTTTTACCTCAAAATGACAAGGAGGTGAAGGTGCTTCTAATGGTGGTACTCAAGCTTCAAATGGAGAATACCCATGGATATGAAAACGGTCGTTTTCGATTTTTGAAAGGAGGGATGTGTTCTCCTTTGCAAGGGGATTCCAATGGTGTAATTTTTGTTGAGTTTGGAGAAGATTTGAGTGTTCAAAGAGAGGAGAGAAGGAGGGAGTTGAGTGGGTTCTTCATATCCCCATAGCCATCTCAGGAGGAGGAGAAAAATCAGAGAAAGAAGAAGGAGGGGAACCGTGAGGGATGAGGGAAAAGTGAGAAGAGAGAGTTTCTTTCTTTTCTTTTTGCTTTTACTGAAGTTGTTTGTGTTTTAGCACATTAGAAAGAAATAAAGAGAAGGAGGGAGAGAGCTGGCCGCCCCCTACACACACACACTCTCATTTTTATTTTTATTTGCAAAGTGGACACACTTAGTTTGTTTATTTGCATTCTTACCCCACAACTTCCCGGTTGTTACAGTTTTCACTAACCGGTACCCGTTTACGGAATTTTCTCGTTTAATTAATTTTATTGGTTCTAAAGCTTCACTAATATTTATTAATGATTATTTAGTTGACCAAAACTGTTACGAGTCTATTTGACCCGCTTAAAGTCGCGTTTTCCCGGTTTCCTCGAAAAACGCGCTTTAAGGTTCGTTTATGCTTTTAACCCATTTTAAAGGTCTGTTTTCTTCGGGATTTGTTCCCTCGTATTTATTTAAGTGTAATTAAGCCTTTAAAATATAATTAGCCTAATTAATCACTGTTTTTAATTACGGGGTATTTCATTAATAAATCGATAAAATTTATTAAAAAGGTGAGAGATAAACTTTAATCGTAACAAACTGTATTTATTTTAACCGGTAGAAATATAGATTACATAATTAAACAAATTACGGCCAAACCTTCGCCCGGAGTAAATCCTCTTAGCCCAACATAATTAAAAAGACAGAATGAGAAGTAAAAGAAATCATCTGGGAAAGATAATTAATTCAGCACCACTATCTTGACTGCTAATATTTGGGCAGAGGTTGGACAGAACAACGGTATGGAAATGGAATGTTTTTATGGAATGAGGTGTTGTATGGATTTTATGTGGATAATATGTGGATGAGATGCATGATTTTTGGAGAGTTTTATGGTATTTTTATGGAGGAAAAATGGCATAAGTTTGGGGTGGAATGAGATATCATTTAATGGAGGTTTGGAGGTGTATTTATAGAGAAATATAGGGTAAAGGGGGTGGGAAGGCGGTGGTATTTTTATCTCTTCACACGGCTGCGCTCTGTATGCTGGCATAACACGTGCGTCCGGACCACTGTCCGGACCTGTGTGGTCCGGACATGTCGATTTCTTTCTCGGGCGCGCTGGCATGTATTGGTTCGGACCAGGTGATCCGGACACTGGTCCGGACCAAAGGTCTTTTGCCTCTAAAATGTTCGTTTTAGCTCCGATTTGATCCCCGTTTTCGCCTACGTGTTCGTCTCTTCGTGTACTTTGCTCCTAGCTTGGTTTTCCTCATGTTTAACCAATAAATTTGTGAGATAATCAATAAAACATAACTAGGGGAAAAACTAACCAAAGTGGAGAAATGAGCAAGAAAAGTGCTAATATAATATATGAAATACACCAATAAAACATGCTCATTTGGATACTTATCACCTACGTATTGTAGTTGCTTGATAGCTTACAAGCCGTATTGCCTAGAGCTCTGCTCATTATAGGCTGTTCACAAGTTTCTGCTTCTCCATATACCATCAAATGACTTGGAGGTATTATTGGGCTCCATGATAAGCTCGCCGTATCACGCTTCCGTTCATTGGAGACCCTTTTAGGCATTTTGATACCGTTGGCGTCATTTGTCAATTTAGGGTATCCCCTGTCAAGTGGGATCCCTTCGGTGTTTTAACCGAGTGTTCGTTTTAGCTCTTGTGATCTTATTACAACACTTCGTTTAGTTATGTTGACTTTGATACCCTTCATGGATTGCTCCTAGGTATTGTTAAGTGATGCCATTTCATTCGGCTCACAATTCGGGTATGTTCAGTTTCTTACCCCGTTTTGCGGTTCTAGATTTCGAATTGTTCCGTTTAGGGTTATAACGTCTCCCGTTCTTAGGGTAGACTGTTGAGATTTTCTTCTTGTATTCTTGACCGGGTTTATTATCCTCTTGGTGAAGAGTAATACCCCGGGTAGTTATGGTGGTTGTTCTGGGAATCCCATCCCGTTCATTGAACACTAACGTGTTAACGTTAGGCATTTGCCTTACTGTGTTTAGACTGGGTATTCATTCCAGCTAACATGCTTTGTTTTAATATCCTTGTGACATATCCAATGTCTTTGCTCCATTACTTGTGCTTCTTGCACTTCCTAACTCTTAATCATCCTCCTGGAGTGAGTTCTTGACTGCTTTAGCTTGTGAGCTTATTTGAGCTCTTTCGATCGTTCGAGGTGTCCAGCTGTTCTGGTTTGAACTTATCTTATGGTCCGTAGTATAGAGTTGACTACTTCCCGTATTTCGTACACTACTTGTACACATACGTGGGGTACCTTACTGGTACATTACTACTTACCTGACTAACTCATAAATATGTCTGTCAGGCCCACAACCTCACTCAGAGTGCGGTCGTCCCACATCACGTTTTTGGTACACCCGTAGTGCTCGTCACACGCCTAGGTGAAGTATTCTATTGTCAACTCCTCTTGTATCATTCTATGATAACTTACCATGATTCCTCTGGTTGGGTTTTAAAATTTGCGGTTTAAAAGAAATATTTGGGTTTGAAAGAAAAGTTTTGAGTCTGCAATAAAAATTTTGTGGTTTTACCATGTCTGGGGGTCTTGACCAGGTCTAGCTTCTTACTGACTGGTGTGTTCTTTAAGGCGATGGTCAGGCCGTTAGGCCTTTCCAGGGTTTCGTCCTTCCGGTTCTTAGGATTGGTGATCCTATATTTGCTTCACTGTCATGGTGGTACTCTAGTAAGTACTTGTTGGTCGTTGAAAGTTTTCCAAATAGTCCCGTTATTGCTGCACTTGCCATGGCAAGTGCGCAGGTAGGTTGGTTTTCCGGGTAGCGTATACCGGTTACGATATTGTTTCCATCTGTATTTGGTGGTTTTGTTGTATCTTCCTTTGATCTTTTGATCTTAGCGATCAATCTCCTGAGTAACTTCTCAGTGTTCTGGACATGGTTGTCATTAATCCGGGTGTTCCTCTATTCTTGGGAACCCCTGTTTGTTTAGTTCTGTGTCTTTCCTCGTTGCTCGTTCCTACACCTTCGCTGTGGTTATCGAGACTTAACTTGTTTATGCTCTACTTTGTAGTCCTATCGGTAGGTATCCCATAGGTGTTCTCGTAGTTTACTGAGCTACGTTCTTTGGGTATTACTGCCTCTTGGGGTTGTAGGTTTGGAGTTATTCATCCTTGACTAAGTCCATAGTCGATTTGTATACCGTTGACGGTATTATCAAGCATTTGCAACCCGCAGACTTTATTGTCTCAGTTTAATTACTCCGCCTTTTTCGCATTATTGTGCGGTTGTGTTTTCCTTCTTGCCGGCTGCGCATGGTTCTTGCGACTGCGAAGCACGTCGCCCTAAGGTGCCGTAAATAAGTGCGGTTGTCGTCATTTGAACGGAAACCATCTCCGGGATTCCCAGTTCTTGGAATCTACCGTATGACCGGTTCTTTCTCTTACAAGATTTATTTGCAACGGCCAGATCGGGTTTTCCCGAGTATGAGCGGTCTTTCCATCTCTCTAGCGTTCTTATCCCAACTTTATAACGGGATATATGGAGGGCGGGTATGGTTATGTAGGTTTCCATATCACACTGGAAGTTCCTAACTAGCGTACCTCTCACGCTATCACTCAGCCCCTAGCCCTAAGTCTCTAATTTCTAACTCGGTATTTCGAGTTATCAGAGCGATACTTCACTCTGATACCACTTTTTGTAACACCCCTACCGCTATTCAAATCATTATCCCCTAATCCGTCTCAATTACCAATACCAAAGCTGCGGAAATTCACTTACATACGGTGAGTGATACAATGCCGTTAGTCACCCACGTGACTAACAAGGCCAATCTAAATACAAATCTTCTATCGGTCTAATGAACATGAATACTGAGTACTCTAAATCTAATATTACATTCCATACCTTAATCAAATTGTAATCCAAATACAAACTTCAAATCAATACTATACCGAGTCTCTACAATCATCGAGCTTGTCGATACATTTCGGACTTACAATTCAACATTACAAATAAATACAACTTTCATTAATCAACTACCCATGCTTATACAGCAACCCCGTCCTACTCTCTAACGGTATTCGGCTTCAAGGTACCTGGAAGATGAAAACGGAGCCCCAAGGGGCTCAGCGAATTGCTGGTATGAAATTCGTATACCCCGCGTGCTAACGGGGGTACGCCGACTACTTTGTCGAGAACATGGGATTCGTTTAATTCAACAATCATGCTCAATAACAATACATTATACATGCATAACAGCACAAGTATTCAACATTCATTTGTGGAATACAATCCCTAACTAACACATCAAGGTTGTTAGTTCGTATTACCTTACCCCTAGGCCTTGAGGGTTTCTACCTCACTATTGTCTTAGTCACTCATTCATTGTCTTACCCATTCTCTTGGGTTACTCCTATTCAAGCTCTCTTATTCTCAATCTCGTTCAAGTTATACAATACTCAATCTAATCCTCAACTCTCAAGTTCTCAATTCTCAACTCAATTCTCAATTATCAAATTCAAATACTACAGTTCTCAAATTTTCAAATGGATATCTTTTAAGTCATTACCCATGACCTCCGGGCAGAGTCATACACAAGACTCACCACTGGGCTTACAATACTCATCTTACTCCCCTGGCTACAACCCTACATCGAGTCTAGCATAATGGAGAGGTTCAACTATCAAACATAACTATACACCTAGCTCTTCAAATTTACAAATGTCTGTTTCTCTACCACTACTCAAATTCCCAAAACTCCTCTCTCGGAGTTATTTCACATCTCATAGATTAGCCTAGATGTATCTCTCTCGATAACATCTATTAGCTTAGGGAATCATTTCAATTTCTAGTATTCTCAGATTTAAGGGTTTCCCCAACGTTTCGAATACTCTTATGTTTGGGACATTTCCTCATACTAGGTCGGATCCTCATGTTGTAGGTCGACGATTTTCTAAGGGAGTTTGGTGGTCCCTTATCATTCCCTTACTTCTCTCAAGGTTCATATCCTTGAACTATCATTGTCCTCTAAATAGAGGTTCATTACAAGTTCCACTATTATTTGTTTCGTGGATTATTTCAATTCGGTTCTCTAACCGTTATCGGGAGTTGCTGATCCCGTACAACTCTCTTGCGTTTAGTGAGTTCATAAGTTTGGGTTATCGTTAATCTTCAACCAATAGTTTCTCGCGCTTCCATGTTTTTGTTAGTTTACGAAACAACTCTTTCTATGAGTCCCTAATCAAACAATGCTCATCTATGAGCCGGTCTATACCACTGAGTAAGTCCACACATTCATTCAAGTATGGTTAATTCATACATCATTCCTCCAGACATACACATCAAATGCGATAAACCATTTTCAAGCTTTTATCTTGATTAGGTCGGCACACAAGCACACAACACACAAATCAGTGTAAACCGGTTAGCATACAAGACATGAGAAAATCATACCTTTCACCATGGATTACTTTACTGTGTCACCTCACGTTCTTTGGTTTAATCTCGAACCACTAATCACACAACAAGTGGTACTATTAATTTTGATATCATACGGTTTGTAACTACTCTTACTCCCGTACTTACCCCGTTATCCCGTAACTTCTCCATTTTACTCAAGTGTTCTTATGTGCATATTATTTTCTTCTCACCATCATTACTCTCCCAATAGGTTACTACTTAAGCCCCACATTTTTTTTATTTGACCCGACCAACCCAACCCTGGGTCGGTCGGTTGCAGAAGACATCCGGTTCAAAATTTTCAGCTCGACCGACCCATCCTGGGTTGGTCCCCTGGATCGGTCGGCTGCAGAAGATACCCGACTCAAAAATTTCTGCCCGACCGACCCAGCCAGGGTGGTCCCTTGGGTCGGTCGACTGCAGAACCATTTTCTCCAGTTTTTAACTTCTCACTTTGAACTCTAAACTTACCTTAATTCTCACCAAATCTTTTCCTAATCTTTCCACATGTTTAACCACCTTAAAACCCTTCTTAAACCTTCCTAAATCATTGGTCCAATCCTTACTCCACTCCTTGCTCAACTTCTACAATTTCAATTCTTATTTTTTGCACTTATGCACACTAGTGCACTTCTAAACTTCTCTTGATACTTTACACATTGTCCTCACCCATTTTGACCATTCCAAATCCTTCCTAGACATTTACATTAACTACATCCAAGTCCTTCCAAGATAAATGCAACCTTATTACTCAAGCTCACTCAAATTCACAAGGTTATCACTCTAATTCTTCTCTAACATGCCCAAGGCACTTATCCACCATTTTTGCTATAGATTTTACACTACTTTTACAAATCCTTCAACCACCATTTAAAGGTGACTAACTATCTCAATTAAATCTTTTACAACACCTAGTAATTCCTTAGGTCATTCTTTGCTCATAATAACACTTAACCCACTTAGATTTCTACACAAATTTTGCCATAACTTACCTACAATTCTAACATTCCCAAATGCAATATCTTCATCACCTAGCTCCAATTCCAAACCAACCAAACCCATAGTGGGTTCTACCAGCACACAACTCATCAAAATTTCCATCCATAATTCTCCTAAACACAACATAATACATAAATCATAAAATGCATGGCTCTTAGGCCCCTAATTCACAATTCATTCACAATTCTCTCCTCAAACTACCAAACACATTTCTAGCACTATTCTTTTGGGTTCATTCTTTTTATTACCCATCCCAATATCCTAATACATATAGAATATGCATTAAGGTAGGTTTCTTACCTTGAATTCTCAAATTCTCTTTTTAAATTCTTCCCTTCCTCTTCTCCACTTCTCTTGACTCAAAATCGGCCAAGGCTATGTAATTTTCCAAATTCCAACCCATCACCCAAGGGAAACACAATGAACAATAATTAAACTCCTAAACTCCTTGGAATATTTCTAATTCAATGAAAGGCTTAAAGCACAAAAATCTAGGGTTTTACCTTTAGAGTTCTATGAGGGGTTTTAACCCTTGAATCAAGAGAAGGGTTCCACCACCATTGGTGAGTTGAACCAATGCTCAAACAAAGAGAAGAACAAGGTACTAAACGGGGTGAAAATCAGCCAAGACAAAGGATGAAGAAAAATGAGTTTTTCTTGGATATTTTTACCTTGAATGAAAGAGGGGACTCCAAGCTTCAAGAATCTTTAGCTTTCTCTTCAAATGGGCTATACCCATGGAGATGAACTTCAAGCTTTGTTGATTTTGAAAAGAGGGAAAGATAGAGCTTGGTGAGGGGAGTTCAAATATGTGATTTATTTTGCATTTGGAGCTCTGATGTGGCTTGAGCATAGAGAGAAAGAGGAGCAGCCATGGAAGCTCCAAAAATCGCCAGCAAGGGGGGGGGAAAAGAAATGCTGCTGGCTGGGAAGGAGGAAAAGGAAGAAGGAAGGAGAGGGAGAAGAAAAGTGAGGAGAGGGTAGAAAAGTAGCTTTTCTACTTTTTCATTTTTTCCCTTTTTGTCTTCCTTATTTAACAAGAGTCAATTAAGTCAAATAGAGAGGGGTGAGTCAACTTAAAAACCGGCCCCCTATTATACATGGGCAGGGGTGTTAAATGAATAGGCTAAATACATTTTACTATTGATATTGAAGAGTATTTATAGAATTATGTACAGAGACTATTCTTTTAGAATATACTAGAATATACTAAATATACAAGATATACAAATATATTAAATATACTCTAACATCCCCCCGCAATCTGAAGGGGAGACGAACACACATTCAGATTGGAGCGGAAATCCTTAAACAATATAGGCGAAAGGCCCTTAGTCATGATATCAGCAAACTGCAATGAAGAGGGAACATGAAGAACCCGAATGGCACCGGTAGCAACTTTTTCTCGAACAAAATGCAAGTCAATCTCAACATGCTTGGTACGTTGTGTCTGCACAGGACTAGATGCCAAGAATATAGCACTAACATTATCGCAAAACATAAGAGTGGTGCCAGATACTTGGTGTCCTAACTCAGACAATAACGAATTAAGGGATACCACTTCAGAGACAGCATTCGCAACAGCACGATACTCAGCTTCAGCACTGGATCGAGAAACAGTGTGTTGTCTTTAAGAAGACCACGAAATGAGATTAGGACCTAAAAACGCACAATACCCTGAAGTGGATCGACGAGTATCTGGACAACCGGCCCAATCTGCATCAGAATAGGCTATCATCTTATCAAGAGAGCCCGGACGAAGAAGAAGTCCATGATCAAGAGTACCACGAAGATAACGCAAAATGCGCTTAACAGCCGGCATATGACTAGTGCGTGGAGCATGCATAAACAAGCAAACTTGTTGAACGACAAACGCAATATCAGGTCTAGTAAATGTTAAATATTGAAGTGTGCCAACAATACTCCTTTATTTTGTAGCATCTGAAAGTAAATCACCATCATTTAAGGAAAGCTTAGACCTAGTGTCGACTGGTGTAGAAACTGGATTAGCCTCACCCATAGCACACCGATCAATAAGAGCTTGCGTGTACTTCCCCTGAGACAAAAATAAACTTGTGGAAGTCCGAGCAACAGAAACACCCAGAAAATAATGAACATCCCCAAGATCAGTAATATCAAATTCTGATTGAATGGGAGAAATGATAGAGTGGAGCAAAGCAGCCGAAGAAGTGGTTAGAACAATATCATCCACATAAAGTAGAAGAATAACCATATCTGACCCACATCGAAAAAATAACATAGTAGAGTCTGCACGACTATGGATAAAACCGTGGGAACAAAGGAAGGTGGTAAAGCGTAGATACCAAGCCCGAGGAGCCTGCTTCAACCCATACAAAGCTTTATGCAACTTGCAGACATATGATGGATGCTTAGTACTGACAAACCCAGAAGGCTGCTTTAAATAAACAGACTCTTCCAATGTACCATTAAGGAAAGCATTTTTAACGTCAAGTTGACGCATAGGCCAACCACGAGACAAGCTAGAGAAAGAACAGTGCGAATAGTAGTGGGCTTAACCACAGGGTTGTATGTATCACCACAGTCTACTCCTTGACGTTGGTTGAAGCCTTGGGCAACAAGTCATGCCTTGCACCGTTCAAAAGAACCATCAGCCTTTTGTTTTGTTTTAAAAACCCATTTGGAGCCAATAACATTTACACCAGGGGGACGCGGAACAAGTGTCCAAGTGGTATTGCGTTGTAGAGCCTTGAATTCCTCCTGTATAGCTTGTAACCACATAGGATCCTCCAAAGCTTCCTTAACCGTCTTGGGTTCCTACGGTAAAGCATTAGCAATAATACCATGCAACGAATAAATAGAATTGGGTTTCCGAATACCAGTCTTAGATCTAGTAATCATAGGATGTTGAGGTTTAGCATTGGATGTTTGGTGATCTGGTGAGGCAAGAGCATTTTGTGGTGGAGGTTCATTTTGTGGTGGAGATTCATTTTGTGGTGGAGAAGCATGCGGTGGTGAAGGATCACTTTGGGGGGAGGATTCAATTTGTTGTGGAGTTGCATGATGAGGTGGAAGGACATCCTGTGGAACAACAACATTGGTAGGCGTGGAAGAGGTGGGATGACTAGGTTGGGGAGTCGTATGGGAGGAAGAAGGTAGCGGTGACGAAGTGGACAAAATGGGAGGTGCACGAGGAGAACGAGGCGATGAAGACACATGTTTAGCTCTAGATAGTAAACCAGAGGAACAAAAGATAAAGGTGACTGAAAAGAAGTACAAGAAGGAGAAGAAGACACTGGTACAACTTTCTGAGCGAAAGGAAAAGAAGTCTCATCAAAAGTAACATGACGAGAGATGATCACTTTCCTAGTAGCCAAATCATAACAACGATATCCTTTGTGATTGGAAGGATAGCCAATGAAAACACACAATGAAGAGCGAGGTGACAACTTATGTGGAGCTTGGGCAAACAAATTAGGATAACACGCACATCCAAAAACCCGAAGATGAGTAGAAGTAGGAGGAGAACCATAAAGCATCTCGTGGGGAGATTTATAAGATAATAGTGATGTGGGTAACAAGGTAAGAGTATGACAAGCAGTGTAAAGAGCTTCAACCCAGAAAGAAGGTGGCATTGAGGCTTGAAAAAGAAGAGTTAGAATGATATTTCCAAGAGTATGATTCAACCTCTCAGCCTTCCCATTTTGTTGAGAGGTATATGGACAAGTAAAACGAGCTTGGATTCCATGTATTTGAAAAAAAGAAGTGAAAGACTTGTTGTTATACCCAAAATTTCATCCCCCCCGGAAGAGAGTCTCTACTAATAGGCTAGTAGCGAGGGTTCCCAGTTCGATCGGCACATTTCAGAGTACTAGGGACAGCTTAGTCATCTCCAGGGGCATTTTCGTAATTTTTCAAGGCTCCTGAGCCCCCTATAGGCTTTCTCTCTCCTCCAAATAAGGGTCAAATCAATTCAAAATTCTATGAACTTTTAACCCATGGTAGAGGATGACATTCTAAGCTTAATGGCGTTGGAATTTTGATTTTTCGAGTTTCCAATAATTTTCTAGCAATTTCTGATTGAATCTGACGAGAAATTGAATTTAAAAATATTCCAATATCCAAAAAATTCGATTCCACTTTAGAAAAATCATAAATATCATCCTTTACCCATGTGTGAAATTTCATAATCAAATTCCTTTTGGAAGCCCTTGAGTTAAAACGTCGGTAAATCTCGGTTTTTACCGGATTTTTCTATCTTTAAGGAAGCCTATATAAGGAACCTTATCCCATGATCAATCAGAACCTCAAGAACCCTAGACTCTCAAAGAAGGCAGCCGTCTCTCTCTCTCTCCACGTTTTGAACTCCAGAGCCACAGTCGAACATGTTGGAGAAATATGTGACTACTTCTACCACTTAGGCAGTGTACCTAATCGTTTTGCGGGATAGTGGATTCGTGGGGTTGTCGTACTCTTGGGGACCTCGCTGTGGATAACTGAAAGTGGATTAAATTTACTGAGACTTCTAATAAATAGATTTTATCATTTTTTAGGAAAAGAAATAATTACAAACTTAAACAGAACAGTAATAAAAACAATTAAAACAGAATAAAAATAGAAATTATAAATCTTTTTGTTTTTGAGAAAGCACCCCGGGTTGTTCTGCTCACCTATTTTATCAATTATATTAATATTAACTTTACCACTTAAGTAATAAACTCAGAAACTATAAATAATTCGTTGACGACTAAATCTAACGAACCCTAACCAGTTGCTAGAACTAGCAGCAGACTAATGCTCTAATCCGGACACAACCAATCGCATAAAGAACAGCTTCTATTTGAGACTAATTAACCTATAGGCCGGATCATGCTTCTAGCTGTTAATCAGGTTTAATTTCCTATGTCTTGTTATCTATCTCAGCTCTCGCATATTGATTAGAAAACTACAAATATTGCTTTAATAATTGATCAGAGAATTAAAGCAGATGAAGAACTGGAATTAAACTACTACTTTAGATAAAATCATAGTGGAAAGCTTAACATAACATAATTATATAAAATAGGCTCGCATCCCAAACCTGGGAGGGCTTAAGTTTATTATTAAACATAACAACATTTTAAACAAAATAAGAGAAAGGGTAGAGAAAACTCCAGCTAGCAAGTTGACTCTGAATCCTAGCTCCGCCTTTGTATCCACGTCGTACGTAAAAATAATAGTAATTAATGGCAGAGATGTGGTGTGGTGGAAAAACAAATATAAAATGGAGAAAACGGGGAGAAGAGAAATGGATGTGGTCGTACGTGGTGAGCGAGTGTGGTGAGCGTACGTAATGAACTTTGGATTTTAGAAGGGATGAATAATACTGAGGATGGGCGTTGGTTTTTATAGGCAGAAGAAATGGGAAGCAGACAAAGAGCAGTCAGGACGGTGCAGTCGGTGTGATTAAATGGCGGTGGAGTTGGTGAGCAGATCGTGGGCAGCAGCAATCATAGAGGCGGCGTCACGCGTGCACAAATTAAGGTGGGCACCGAAGGAGTCTGCAATTAATGAAGAGCAGTTCGAGTGCGGCGCCGCGAAGAAGGAAGAAGAAATCGCCGCGAAGAACGACCCGTCGGATTTAATCTCGTCCGCTCGAATACAGGCGGACTCGTATGAGTCCTGTCCGCTCCAAAACAGGCGGACACCTCTTGTGTCTGCGCCTCTCTTGTCCGCTACTTATCAGGCGGTTGCGCCTCCTGTGTTGTCCGCCTCGTATCAGGCGGTCGCAGCCTTCTCGTGTCCGCGCCTTATCAGGCGGTCGCAGCTTCCTCTTGTCCGCCTCTTCTTGTGTCAACATGTGGACGTGTATATTTGTGTTGCCATTTTTGACCGGCTCTAGATTCTTCGTTATAAGTCCGTTTTACTCGCCGTTTGTTGCGTTGGAAAGCTCATGAGATCATCTATCCATTTACATGGCTTTTTCCTACATTTAACACATAAAATATATCAATTCATATCAAAACATAAATCTAGGAAAATCGTAAGATAAGTGAGAAATACGACACAAATTGCTATGAAAATAGGAAGAATTAAAGCCCTAAAAGTAGATGTATTTCTCGCTTATCAAACTTCCTCACACTTAGCTTTTGCTTGTCCTCAAGCAAAAAGAGAATAAATATATCTCTAAGGCCGTAGTGTCAAACCTCAGGATTAAACAGATGCAAAACAGAGCAAGCAAAGTGACAATCAAAAGAATAGTTCTGCTCCTGGTTGTAGGTTTTCGCAAACAGTGAAAAAGAATTTTTTTTTTAAAAAAAAAGCATGGATAAGTTAGACTACAAAATCTGAATGTAGATTAACTTGGGATCTTCCTCCATTTCTTTCCTTTAACCTTCGGATGACAAGGGGTGTGAAGTAACGCCTTATTCCACGATACCTTTCAACACCACATACTCATGATCAAAAACAAAAATTAAACTGCAATTAATTCTTTTCGTATGTAAAAACATTCTTCTTCAAGAAATATATACAACACAATTGAATAATTGCGAATTGCAGAGTTTTTTCCGTAACCCAGACTTTTCTCTCTATCCTTGTAGCGGTGTTGGGCCAACTATCCCAGATCACGAGACCTTAGGTAGATAGGTGTTAAGGCACCCCCAGGACTTAATAACCGGATAGACGAGGCCTGCTTTTGTTAGGAAAAATTTTTATCAGCGGAGTACCTTGCCTTATCCTTTCATTCCAAACTTTCATATCATTTCCAAAATCCCAAGATAAACTAATTCAGTTTCCCTAATCAACTTAATCCACCAAAATTTTGGGAAAACAGATTCATTTGAATAAAACTATATATACAAATAACCTAAAGCAGAAAGATTCTTGAGGTGGTCACCTGGCTTCACTTCAAAATTTATGCAAAAATTTCACCCAAGAATTCAACATTTATAAGCACTCAGAGCAGTGATTCCCTCAATGCAAGAAGACAATTAAAAACATGTGTGGCATTAAGTGCAACTGGCATATTTTCAGGGAAAGGTCTAAACTTCCTCACACTTAAGAGGAGCAATGTCCTCATTGTTCATAAAATAATCAAGAAAAGACCTTTCAAAATATGCCAGACTCATGAAGAATTTCATTCAGCACAATCATGGACTGATATAATAATATTCATTAAGCGTGATAGTCTGGACACAAACATTTAAAACAAAGAAACTGAAACTCCCCTGATATCGTAGATTGAGGAAGGTGTCCTTCCTCACACTTAAGTGCGAACAATGGGGGTAGTAGCGTTCCTCACACTTGCGTTCAAGCAAGTGTCCAGCCTTGGAGTTCTTCAGATACCATGATAAGAATTTCACCTGCACACACTACCCAAAAATAAACGCTAAAAAGCGTTGCATGAAAGCATAGACACCATTTCCACTTCTTTTCGTTAAAAATTAAAATTAAAATAAAATCATAAAAATAATAATAATAGGATAATAAAGTTTAACCACTGGGTTGCCTCCCAGTAAGCTGCCCGTAGTTTTAGTCTTTGGCTAGACTATCGCTTCGTTATCCTGGATCAAAAATAAAAGTAGACAATACCTTTGCCAGGAAAACGAAGGTAGTAATAGAAAGCAAACCACCTGGATCAAAACAAAACGTTACTTCGGCAAATAAAATTGGAAAATGAATACTCCACAAACCCTGGTGTTTGAGGAGGTACTGCCGGTAACGTAGTTGTAACAGGAGACCAGGTGGTGATGACTTTTTTTTTCTCAAATTGGAGGATGTAAACATCCTCCTCTTGCTGTTGAGGCTTATGGAGGCAGGATGGAAGTTGATGAGAGACCGGTGGTAGTGGTGTTCCTTCCTCAGATTCGAGGATGTAAATTTCCTCTTCCGATTGGTGAGGCTCAACAGGATAGCACTCTTCCAGCTGGTTGACCGGCTTAGACACAATATCTTTGAATTTTAATTGCTCCTCCTGTGTTGGGGATGGAGATGGAGGAAGATTGTAACTCTCAGACATTTGTTCTAACTCGGCGTCGGTGAAAAATGTCTCGAGAAGTTTCTTTATCTCCTCATCAGAACTTGTAACTTCAATAATATCTGGCTCGAATTGGTCTTCACTCCTTGGAGTCACCACTGGAATCTCTTCTGGTGGCTCGACCTGACTCAGGAGAATTCGTCTAGCCTCTTGTAGATTGTTGTTCTGATTGAAGTAGTAATACCCCAACTGAGTTTCGTTGTACTGTGCATTAACCTGGTCGACTTCCCACCAATACGGCTCTCGATTTGATTGTTGAGGTGGTTGATAATCCTTGACCAATCTTTGATATGAGGATATTTCCTCTTGCATTCGTGTCCATTCCAGATTGATCAACAATCTTCTCACCTCATCGTGGCTGCTCTCCATTGTCAGTAATTATCCTATAAAAACAAAAATAAAAATACCAAGTAGAAAAGAAATAGAAAAAGAAAATAAAAATAATAAACAAAATTAACTAGATAGAAAAACAAATCAGAAATATTATAGAAATACAAGAATTTTTTTTTGTTTTAGTAAAATTAAAAGCGAAAATAAAATAAAATTAAATAAAAATAGAAATCCTAATAAAATTTAAAAACTATCAATTAACCGTGCTGGAGGTCCCCGGCAACGGCGCCAAAAACTTGTTGGAGAAATATGTGACTACTTCTACCACTTAGGCAGTGTACCTAATCGTTTTGCGGGATAGTGGATTCGTGGGGTTGTCGTACTCTTGGGGACCTCGCTGTGGATAACTGAAAGTGGATTAAATTTACTGAGACTTCTAATAAATAGATTTTATCATTTTTTAGGAAAAGAAATAATTACAAACTTAAACAGAACAGTAATAAAAACAATTAAAACAGAATAAAAATAGAAATTATAAATCTTTTTGTTTTTGAGAAAGCACCCCGGGTTGTTCTGCTCACCTATTTTATCAATTATATTAATATTAACTTTACCACTTAAGTAATAAACTCAGAAACTATAAATAATTCGTTGACGACTAAATCTAACGAACCCTAACCAGTTGCTAGAACTAGCAGCAGACTAATGCTCTAATCCGGACACAACCAATCGCATAAAGAACAGCTTCTATTTGAGACTAATTAACCTATAGGCCGGATCAGGCTTCTAGCTGTTAATCAGGTTTAATTTCCTATGTCTTGTTATCTATCTCAGCTCTCGCATATTGATTAGAAAACTACAAATATTGCTTTAATAATTGATCAGAGAATTAAAGCAGATGAAGAACTGGAATTAAACTACTACTTTAGATAAAATCATAGTGGAAAGCTTAACATAACATAATTATATAAAATAGGCTCGCATCCCAAACCTGGGAGGGCTTAAGTTTATTAATTAAACATAACAACATTTTAAACAAAATAAGAGAAAGGGTAGAGAAAACTCCAGCTAGCAAGTTGACTCTGAATCCTAGCTCCGCCTTTGTATCCACGTCGTACGTAAAATAATAGTAATTAATGGCAGAGATGTGGTGTGGTGGAAAAACAAATATAAAATGGAGAAAACGGGGAGAAGAGAAATGGATGTGGTCGTACGTGGTGAGCGAGTGTGGTGAGCGTACGTAATGAACTTTGGATTTTAGAAGGGATGAATAATACTGAGGATGGGCGTTGGTTTTTATAGGCAGAAGAAATGGGAAGCAGACAAGAGAGCAGTCAGGACGGTGCAGTCGGTGTGATTAAATGGCGGTGGAGTTGGTGAGCAGATCGTGGGCAGCAGCAATCACAGAGGCGGCGTCACGCGTGCACAAATTAAGGTGGGCGCCGAAGGAGTCTGCAATTAATGAAGAGCAGTTCGAGTGCGGCGCCGCGAAGAAGGAAGAAGAAATCGCCGCGAAGAACGACTCCGCGACGGATTTAATCTCGTCCGCTCGAATACAGGCGGACTCGTATAAGTCCTGTCCGCTCCAAAACAGGCGGACACCTCTTGTGTCTGCGCCTCTCTTGTCCGCTACTTATCAGGCGGTTGCGCCTCCTGTGTTGTCCGCCTCGTATCAGGCGGTCGCAGCCTTCTCGTGTCCGCGCCTTATCAGGCGGTCGCAGCTTCCTCTTGTCCGCCTCTTCTTGTGATGTCAACATGTGGACGTGTATATTTGTGTTGCCATTTTTGACCGGCTCTAGATTCTTCGTTATAAGTCTGTTTTACTCGCCGTTTGTTGCGTTGGAAAGCTCATGAGATCATCTATCCATTTACATGGCTTTTTCCTACATTTAACACATAAAATATATCAATTCATATCAAAACATAAATCTAGGAAAATCGTAAGATAAGTGAGAAATACGACACAAATTGCTATGAAAATAGGAAGAATTAAAGCCCTAAAAGTAGATGTATTTCTCGCTTATCAGAACACCGAAATCTCACCGAAATCAACACCAAAACACATTTTTCAACTCCCACAACATCATCCATCATCAAACCCTCACCAAAACAGCACCAAAACGTGAAGAACATCAAGAACAGCAAGGAGTCAGAAGCTCGGTCCGAAGTTCTTCCAGATCCGCCATCAACGAGGCCTCCGAAGAATCCCGATGTGAAGAAACACCACGAATCTGAAGGTAAAACCGGTTGCAATTCTACTTTTCTAACTCTCCACGACCTTATTAACTCTCTGTCAAATTTTGGGTTCAAACTAACCTTTTTACGCTTATGTATTGCTAATTACTTTTGTTTCTGCATTGTTACTTGTTCGTCAAGTTTCGTACATAATTCGACTTCAAACTGCAATCTTTCAATTACTAACGAATTGTACACCTTTCAGGCTACACGTGCATAAATTTTGAGCCGAACACACCTTCGGGAACCACCATAAAACCCCTGTCCGTGGGTTGTCCGGGATCTCGGACCTATGGTCCGGGACCACGGACGGGTTGTCCGTGGCCTCGGACGCCCACGGACGGCGGCGGGATTTTAAAATTTTCAAATTTAGGTTTTCTAAATAATGTCCGGGCCCACGGACAGCCTGTCCGTGGCCCCGGACTTTTCAAACTTTTGTTTTTCCTCAAATTCGACTTTTCTATATAATTAGGTTAACTGGGGTCCGTGGTCTCGGACATGGTGTCCGTGGCTACGGACGTAAACGAAATTTGACCTAATTCTGCCTCCGAAACCCTAGTTTAGGTAGCTTTTAATTTCACTTTAATTTTCTATCAAAAAATGCTAAAAAACACAAAAAAAAAGAAGCTTGCGCACTTAGGTTAAAACGACTCGTAATAAGCCGTAAATAAACCAAGTAGAGGAAAAACGACCTAGGAAGGGTAATGAAAGCAATTTGAACCCTAATTAAGTCGAATATCAAGCCCCCGAACCCGAACTCTCCTTTCCTAATTTGACCTAGGTTAAAATTAGGTGGCGACTCATAATAGGTTCCAGTGAGCTAGCTTAGGTTTTAATAATTATTGTTATATGACATGGTTATTAATCTTAGGTTATAAGTGGACCTAAAACCCGGTTAGATCCTAATCAGCTTTAATCAACACAGGATAGGGTTTAAAATCGAGGCTCACAGATTGGCGACTCTGCTGGGGACAAACTTCTTAATTTTAACTTGTTTAATTTTAAGAAAGAGGGCTTAACTCGAAATTGTTTATTTATGGCTTTATTACTTTGTTTGTTTACTCTTGTGCGCACTTTAATTTCTGTACCTTTGTATCATATGAGAGCGAGGGTCCACACAAACCGATTTCACCCCGGGACCCATTTGAGGGTCCCCTGTCAGGGACTCACACCTTTAGGTGATGTGAATAAGCGGGGGAAAAGAGGAGGATGTCGTCTAACCACATCCCCTTAATACCTGGGCTTTAGCCCCAAGCGTTTTCCTGGCAGTGTCCTTACCTAGCCCATTGTTTGGTCAGTCAAAGACCCGGCCGCAGACGCACACCTTCAGGTGATGTGAAAAAAGTGGGGAAGCCCAAAGAGAATAGCGTGCAAGCCCTATTCCTTTGTGGCGACCTGGGCCCAAGCCCCAAGCACCTCTCCGGATCGATCCATACCCAAATTGATTTAACCGTCAAGTGAGGACATGTTGAATTTGTGTGGGCCTTGTTTGCTTGTATGATCGGCCCATTACACAGCCTAGAGATTGATAGGAACTTCTCCTACATTAACCTAGCCCAGCCGAATTGGCGGCTCTACTTGTTTGTGGCCCAGAGGTCCTGTTTGGTTTATGTGAGTCATTCGGGCTTCGGCCCAAAAGCTTAGACTTAGGTGATTTCTCTTCTGGCCCAATTTGAATTATCCAATTAGTTCTAGGCCCCAAAAAAAAGAAATCCACCTGAACTTGAAATAACCCACACGTTCTGAAAATAAAATCTTTTTCTGCTTAGCAACCATCTTCTCTGGCCCAAAGAAAGTTAGGCCCATTTGTGATTTAGAGACCATTCCAGCCCATGTGCTTTACTCCAGGCCCAAACACATTCCGGCCCAAGGGCTCATTCTAGACTAGGTAGACTTCTTATTCGGGCCCTAGCCCCAAACCCTAGATCTAGGTGTCACCTCTCAGGCCCAATCAAAGCCATCTGTCTAGATTTCAGCCCAAGTGCTAGTTCGTAGTCTGAAAGATACTCCAGCCCAAACACCTCATTCTCTGGGTATCCTGGCCCACTTGCTTTCAGCCTAAGTCTGTTTCGATCTATCTGTGAAGCGTCATGTTTCAGCCCACTTCCTTTTGTTAGCTAATAATGGACACCTTGGACACAGGTAGACTCAAGTCCTAAGTGCGGTCCAATCGACATGGAAGCCCAGCTCGCAATTTTGGAACAAAAGCACATGGCCACCATTGAAGCCATGGAGCAGAGGCATAGTTCTGCCATGGACGCCGTGGAATCTAACTACGTTGTTGTTATCGAAGAGTTGAAAGCAAAGGCTCTTCCCTCGAGTCCGAACGTCAAACTCGGGATGAGTTAGTGGACAGGCTTCTCAACACCCTTTATGACTGCATTGAAGTTGGCTCCATTAGGGTCCGAGGATCGGAGGGGAATGTCAAAGAAATTGCTACAGAACTCAGGAAAGTGATCAGACAACCAGGAGCAGAAACTTGCATCCAAAGCTGCACCCGTAAGAGAACCAGGCAACATGAGGAAGACAGTGATCGACAGTCAAGAGGACCTGGTTGGAGCGTTGGGACAGTAGAACCATCCCGACGGAGTCTCGACAGAGAGAGTTTACAGACATCGGCCGAACACCAAACAAGCACTTGAAGAGCTTCGAGGAAGATATCCGATGCAACCGCTCGCCCTGAGGCCAGGAACTACTCATTTGGGGAAGGATATTAATCAATTTTGTCACTTTCATCAGCTGCCCGGTCACGACACTGACCACTGCAGAGCCCTACAACACAGAATCCAGGATCTGATTGACCAAGGGCTCCAATTCTAAGAACATGGTGGGGAGCGCAGAGCACGCGTGCCCATGCATCATCAGAAATGTTGTTTTTTAGTGTTTTTCTCATTAAATGCATTTCTTTTCCTGATTAGTTGTCTTTCAACTTTTGTAGTAGTTAGTTCCCTTGAATCATTTTCGGTAGTTTTCCTGAGTTTGTAATTTCCAACATTATTCTTTTTATTGAATAAAACATAATTCCTTTTTCATTTATTCGAAAAAACTTTAAAAAAAAGAGCACTCACGTCTTTCAAGGATCACGAAGTAATCATTTTCTGACTATGCAATGGAACGACTTGTCTCTTGTTTCTAAAAAATTGAACATGCCTAACCAAACACCACCACTCACCCCATAATATCCAAACAACCCACAATAAGGTTCAAGGCCCATATCTATCAAACTGTTGTCACAAACCCCAAATCAATACTGGGGGCAATCCGAGTTTAGGATCATTGTCTTCGAATCTTTCGTTTAAGCGTGTGAACTAGTCTCTGAGTGAAATTCACGAGAGTGTCTTGAGCGGAAAAACCATGAGTGAACGAGCGTGTCATTTTTACACGACTCCGGGGAGGCCACGTTCAAAGGTGAGGTAAACGGCATAACTCTGACCGAAGGAGATAGTTTGTAAATTTACCCTTAGACCTACGAAAAGTAACAACGAACGGATACACAACTATCAGGAATGACGAAGCACCTAGGTACAACACCACATAGCTAAAAGCTTGTAAACCCTGACATTAAACCCTAGGCACCCCCGCTGAGCCTTTCATATATCCCTTTTCGATGTTGCAAAGCTCCACAGAGCAAGCCGGCCCGTGATGAATAACCAACCCGGTGACCAAAGGAAGCGAGGAGCCTGACTCTCAGATAACGTTTTCATCAGTCCAGAGAAGCAAAGCCGCTATCAGCATGACGAAGTGATCCGCAAATGGTCCCAAAGTGACACAAGATCAAAAGAGCTCACATCAAAATAGCTCTCAAAACTTAAAACCGGGAAACACAAGAACCCCGAAGGCAAAGTCAAGAAAGGATCAAACAAAGAGGAAAAACCGAAGTGCCTCGAAGAAATCCAAAAGACGAAAAGAGAAATGGTGTAAAGGACAACTTCAAAAGTCCAAGTCCAGAAGCTCAAAAACAACGTCAACATGAAGCGGTTAGACGACTTCAAGACAAGGAAGATGAATCTGAGAGAAGACGCAAGTTGCAGCTTTGGTCACCCACTTAAGCTCCACATACCTCAAATATCCCTTCATGGTCCCGTTGTCCTTCATCACACCCCGTGGCCACGTTATAAGCTTTAAAGACTTCCGACTTGATAGTTGTGTGTCCAATCACGTGAAAGTAACAGATCAAATGCGTAAATCCATCAAATATCGAATTCAATGGTCTAGAAGTTGTGACTGTAGGTGAGGAACGAGTGCAAGCACCAAACACGCCGAGTGTAGGTTAGGAAGCACCACATAAAAACATAAGCCCTGACCCTGTGAGGACGAGACTCGTTCACACGTTTAATAAAGGAAATACTGGGGGCAATCGATCGGAACGATCGATTGCCACGAACTCTAGCTCAGATTGTCTTAAGGGAAAAATACTGGGGGCAATTGTTGGTTCCAACAATTGCTATGACAACACCAATTGGAACCCAGAGCTTAAACATCACCACCACCATCACGCACCACCGGCCCGCATAAGCCCTTACCTCCACATCAAACACCACAGGCCTACATAAGCCCTTACCTTTACATCATACACCATACCCCACCGATGGCATGTTCATCTCCTAGGAGATAAATTACAAGTCCGAAGTCTATGGTTAGGAAATGATAATTTCGCTTTCCTTTTCATTAAACAGATTATTCTTCAAACACTACCACGTTTGGCACCTCTTTCAGCAATTTCTTGTTTTGGACAAATTTCCTACATACACTTTGATCGTATTTGACGTGCACATCCTCATTGCCACGTTTGGCACTTTCATAATTAACTTTCATCATGACCATTGCATCTATTCGTATGAGACTCCTCGTCATAATTCAGGGATACAGATTCTCAGCTGAAGATACAGATTCTTCAGGGATACAGATTCTCAGCCGAAGATACAGATTCTTCAGGGATACAGATTCTCAGCCGAAGATACAGATTCTTCAGGGATACAGATTCTCAGCCGAAGATACAGATTCTTCAGGATACAGATTCTCAGCCGAAGGTACAGATTCTTCAGGGATACAGATTCTCAGCCGAAGATACAGATTCTTCAGGGATACAGATTCTCAGTCGAAGATACAGATTCTTCAGGGATACAGATTCTCAGCCGAAGATACAGATTCTTCAGGGATACAGATTCTCAGCCGAGGATACAGATTCTTCAGGGATACAGATTCTCAGCCGAGGATACAGATTCTTCAGGGATACAGATTCTCAGCCGAAGGTACAGATTCTTCAGGGATACAGATTCTCAGCTGAAGATACAGATTCTTCGGGGATACAGATTCTCAGCCGAAGGTACAGATTCTTCAGGGATACAGATTCTCAGCCGAAGGTACAGACTCTTCAGAGATATAGATTCTCAACCAAAGATTCAGATCCACCAGAGTAGCAGAACTCACTAGAGCAGCAGAACTCACCCGAATAGAAGAACTCGACCCAACACCAATTTTCAATCACTGATAGGTAGTCAATGCCTCAGAATAGCTTGACATCATCTCATTCATTATAGTTAGTCAACGCCTTAGAATAGCTTGACATCATCTCATTCATTATAGGTAGTCAACGCCATAGAATAGCTTGACATCATCTCATTCATTATAGGTAGTCAACGCCTTAGAATAGCTTGACATCATCTCATTCATTATAGGTAGTCAATGCCTTAGAATAGCTTGACATCATATCATTCATTATAGGCAGTCAATGCCTTAGAATAGCTTGACATCATATCGTCCTTATAGGTAGTCGGCGCCTTAGAATAGTCTGACATTACTTCATTATTACCTTTAGGTGGTCGACGCCTTAGAACCGCTCGACACCCTTCCACTTTACTCATAGGTAGTCAGCGCCTTAGAATAGCTCGACGCAACTTGTCGGATTGCACGTGTGGTCTTTTAAGATCCAAAATTTAGGGGTATCACTCAAGCATCAACTAGCCTTTTCATTTCCATTACAAAGTCTAGTTGACGGGGGGCAATCTGTTATACCCAAAATTTCATCCCCCCGGAAGAGAGTCTCTACTAATAGGCTAGTAGCGAGGGTTCCCAGTTCGATCGGCACATTTCAGAGTACTAGGGACAGCTTAGTCTCCAGGGCATTTTCGTAATTTTTCAGGCTCCTAAGCCCCCTATAGGCTTTCTCTCTCCTCCAAATAAGGGTCAAATCAATTCAAAATGCTTTGAAATTTTAAACCATGGTAGAGGATGACATTCTAAGCTTAATGGCGTTGGAATTTTGATTTTTCGAGTTTCCAATAATTTTCTAGCAATTTCTGATTGAATCTGACGAGAAATTGAATTTAAAAATATTCCAATATCCAAAAAAATCGATTCCACTTTAGAAAATCATAAATCATCCTTTACCCATGTGTGAAATTTCATAATCAAATTCCTTTTGGAAGCCCTTGAGCTAAAACGTCGGTAAATCTCGGTTTTTACCGGATTTTTCTATCTTAAGGAAGCCTATATAAGGAACCTTATCCCATGATCAAATCAGAACCTCAAGAACCCTAGACTCTCAAAGAAGGCAGCCGTCTCTCTCTCTCTCCACGTTTTGAACTCCAGCCACAGTCGAACACCGAAATCTCACCGAAATCAACACCAAAACACATTTTTCAACTCCCACAACATCATCCATCATCAAACCCTCACCAAAACAGCACCAAAACGTGAAGAACATCAAGAACAGCAAGGAGTCAGAACTCGGTTCGAAGTTCTTCCGGATCCGCCATCAACGAGGCCTCCGAAGAATCCCGACGTGAAGAAACCACGAATCTGAAGTAAAACAGGTTGCAATTCTACTTTTCTAACTCTCCACGACCTTATTAACTCTTTGTCAAATTTGGGTTCAAACTAACCTTTTTACGCTTCTGTATTGCTAATTACTTTTGTTTCTGCCTTGTTACTTGTTCGTTAAGTTTCGTACATAATTCGACTTCCAACTGCAATCTTTCAATTACTAACGAATTGTACACCTTTCAGGCTACACATGCATACATTTTGAGCCGAAAACACCTTCGGGAACCACCATAAAACCCCTGTCCGTGGGTTGTCCGGGATCTCGGACCTATGGTCCGGGACCACGGACGGGTTGTCCGTGGCCTCGGATGCCCACGGACGGCGGCGGGATTTTAAAATTTAAAATTTAGGTTTTCTAAAATAATGTCCGGGCCCACGGACAGCCTGTCCGTGGCCCCGGACTTTTCAAACTTTTGTTTTTCCTCAAATTCGACTTTCTGTATAATTAGGTTAACTGGGGTCCGTGGTCTCGGACATGGTGTCCGTGGCTACGGACGTAAACAAAATTTGACCTAATTCTGCCTCCGAAACCTTAGTTTAGGTAGCTTTTAATTTCACTTTAATTTTCTATCAAAAAATGCTAAAAAACACAAAAAAAACAGAAGCTTGCGCACTTAGGTTAAAACGACTCGTAATAAGCCGTAAATAAACCAAGTAGAGGAAAAACGACCTAGGAAGGGTAATGAAAGCAATTTGAACCCTAATTAAGTCGAATATCAAGCCCCCGAACCCGAACTCTCCTTTCCTAATTTGACCCAGGTTAAAATTAGGTGGCGACTCATAATAGGTTCCAGTGAGCTAGTTTAGGTTTTAATAATTATTGTTATATGACATGGTTATTAATCTTAGGTTATAAGTGGACCTAAAACCCGGTTAGATCCTAATCAGCTTTAATCAACACATGATAGGGTTTAAAATCGAGGCTCACACTTGTTGAGATATTCACCTCCATTATCACATTGAAATTGTTTAATGGTGGTGTTGAACTGGGTTCGAACGTAAACGTGGAAATTTTGAAATGTAACAAAAGCATCGGACTTATGTTTAAGAGAAAACACCCAACAATAATGTGAAAAATCATCCAGGAAGGTAATGAAATATCGGAATCCAGAATGAGAAGCAATAGGAGAAACCCATATATCCGAATGTATTAGTTCAAAAGGAAATGATGTATATGATGTAGAATGATCAAATGGCAAACGAACATGCTTTCCTAACTAACAAGCATGACAGACACACGTGTCCAACCGATCAGACTTATTACAACTTATGAAAAAGTTTTTAGAAAGATAAGAAACTATTCTAGAGCTAGCATGGCCTAAACGTCGATGCCAGGTGGGGAAGTCAACTCGTGCAGCAATGAGAGCCGAAGGAGATGGTGTTGTGGATGGTCCATGAAGAGGATACAGGCCATTTGTGCTAGTGGAGCTGAGAAGTGGTGTCTTCGTATGAAGATCCTTAACACAAACACGAGAGGGAAAAACTCAATACTACAATTATTGTCTTTAGTAAATTGACGTATGGATATCAAATTTTTAGTAAGAGCAGGGGATACCAAAACATTGTTAAGAATGAAATTACGAGAACCAGATGGCAAGACTGATGACCCAATCTTATTTATAGGAAGCATATCACCATTACCAATGCTAATACGAGCAGTACCAGTATAAGGAGAGCTAGAAAGTAAGTTACCAGCATGATTCGTCATGTGTGAGGTGGCACCGGAGTCAAGAATCCAAGGATCAGTGTCGAAGTGTGAAGCAGGATAAACTGAGAAGGCCTGGAGAGTTCCATCTGTAACTTTTGGTTGTGATGGACAAAAGCGACCACCATGACCGAATCCACCACAAGTGTAGCATTGAATCGGATTTCGATAATTTTGCAATCCGACGGGACAATATGGCTGGCTGCGAGGTGTAGAAATTGGCGATGGTCCAAGTAAACCAGGAGAAGATGATTGTTGGGGTCGAAAGGGTTGAAAAAAAGAACGAGTACCGCGACCTCCGGTACACCCTCCACGACCCCCTCTGTGGGTGCGACCACCACCACGACGTTGTTGTTGATTCCCACGATCTTTACTGATGACAGACTCTGCAGGGGATTCCTGCGGTTGAGCAATAAGGACTTGGTCAGTGCGAATAGATACTTGGGGCTGTTGATTTTTCAGTTTGGATTCCTCGATGAATAAAATTGACTTCATCTGCTCAAACGAAGGTGGCGGTTGCTGACTGAGAAAAATCGAAGTGATAGCATTGTAATCACGACCAAGGCCCATCACAATCTGAAGCAAAAGATCTCTGGAAGTAACAGTATCAATACGACAATCATAGATGTCCTTAAGCTTGGATAAAAAAATCCTTCATGGAAGAATCCTGTTTCGTTCGACCATAGAATTCTTGACGAAGTTGAACAATTCTAGATTCAACATGATCGCGAAACATCCGCTCAATTTTTGTCCAAGCCATGTGAGCTGTCATACGTTGTTGTCCTGGAGTAATAATGGATTGGAGAATATCACGAGACAGTGTGGATTGAATCCATGATAAAACCAGGTTGTCTACCTGATTCCACTGAACATATTCCGAAGACTCTGGAGAGGGAGCAGCGGTGCCGTCAATATGATCATAAACTTCGTAACCATGAAGCATCGGAATAAACAATTCACGCCATAACAGATAATTACTATAATCAAGAATCTCAGTGACAACAGATTTGATATTAGACATGGACAAAGCGGGATGCTTTGATGGCTAAGATGGTGCTGCCGGTTGTGCTTCTAGACCAGCAGTGTTGCCGTTATCACCCATGTTGAAAAACAAACTGTACTGTACCGGTCGAAAGAAGTACGCTCACAAAAATAACAACCAGTGATCAGACCAACCTGGAGTGTTTGTTGATGGTGAGGGTGGACGGCTGATGAACAGTGTGGTGATGGTATGGCGTACGGGGTCGAGAGTGAATAACACACAAGAAACGGCGCTGGAGTGGATGAATATGTGAACGGGATGGTGGGTGGTGATGTTGGAAGTAAGTGGTTGGCGATGGATGGTATGGACGATGATGTGCAGCAACTTGGAGTATGCGGGTGATAGATGATGGGGGCGATGGTGCAGTCTGCAGAGGGTTACGGCTGGAATCCGATGGAATAGTGCGGCCCTGAATTCTCAATAGAATTGTGGAATCCGATGGAATAGTGCGACGAGAGGGTTTGCGGCGGAAAAAAAATGTTTAGGGCAGAACTTGGCTCTAATACCATGTTAAATGAATAGGCTGAATACCCTTTACTATTGATATTGAAGAGTATTTATAGAATTATGTACAGAGACTATTCTTCTAGAATATACTAAATATACAAGATATACAAATATATTAAATATACTCTAACAAGGGGCAGTTTCGTCTTTTCGCAATAATGCTCGTTAATTACCCGGTTTTAGCACTATTCACCAACCGGGCCCGTTTTCTGGATTTTTCTTGTTTCTTTAAATTTAATGGTTCTTAAGTTCCCATTAATGGTTAATTATACTTATTTGATTGACTATAATTTTTACGGATCCATTTGACCACTCAAAGTCACGTTTTCGGGTTTTCTCGGAAAACATGCTTTAAGACTCTGTTGGCGTTTTAACCCATTATTTGGATCTGTTTTCTTCGGGAATTGTTCCCACACATTATTTAGGCGTAATTAAGCCCTAAGAATCCATCTAGGACTCCAACCGAGGTCATATACCTCCTATGGTTGCGTAACGCTCATTTTTACAATTTACGCTTTTTAAGCGTTTTCTCTTTTTTTTTTTGCTTTATTTTCTTCACTAATATTCTTTAGGCACTATTAGGCCCCAAAATACTGTATTAGAATAAATTAATCACCACACTTAAGTTTGGGGTATTTCGGCTACATACATGTACATTTGTTCTTTAAATACTGTACAGTTGGTAAATAAAAACTATACGGATATATATGTAAAGTTATACAATGAATTCTGATATTACTAAAATTATACTAGATGTACATACTAACTTCTTAAACTGTACAATAAACTTATAAAACCGGTAATACAATACACAAACTATATAATTTTAAATATAGTTAAATATAGATACATCACCTTGTAGCCAAGAATCATCGCTCTATTTACCTTTCCTTCTCTTGATATTTGCTTTTAGTATTAGTAGTACTGTGAGTGCCACTTTACTTACCCGCCGCGAGTTCTCTTCTCGCTTAAGGTTCCTTCGTCCTACTTTTTGTTTTAGTACTGTGAGTGTCACTCCCGCCGCGAGTTCTCTTCTCGCCTAAGGTTCCTTCGTCTTACTTAAAGTTATCGAGAAACGAGGGATCACCTAAATCATCAATCGACGTCTTTGTATTTGCCTTTTTATTTTCTCTGTCAGCATTTTCAAATTATAAATCTGGGACTGGGAGTACTCCACACACTTCTCTTCCCTCGCCTAGCTCTCTCTCATATTCAAACTTATTACTACTTCATTGCTGGTCGATCAAGAGCCCTAACAACAACTATGGGAACAAACATAATGAATCCAAGGGAGCACATTGAAAAGATCAGGAAAGAAAAGTACTGGATCGGGGCTGGTAGCACTAATCCGGTGAGCAAGGATCTTCGGATGGCCGTCAAGTACCTGTCGGCTGAGCTCTACTCCAAAGATGTCCATTTCCTCATGGAGCTCATTCAGGTGCGTTGATTTGTTTTTACACATGCATAACTAGCGCTTATTGACAATACCGGTCAATCGTTTCTTCTTTTGTGGTCTAATATTATAGACATTGACTTGAACACTAAACGTGCATGCAGAACGCGGAGGATAATGAGTACGCGGAGGGAGTAAACCCAACGTTAGAATTCCTCGTAACTTGCCGAGATATCACCAAGACTGGAGCTCCAGCTACGTTGCTGATCTTCAACAACGAGAATGGTTTCTCTTCCGCCAATATCGATTCCATCTGCGCCGTTGGCAACTCTACCAAATCTGGCAAGAGAAAGAAGGGTTACATCGGGGAAAAAGGTACATATTACAGGGTTTCTCTGTACATTGGATTCTATAGTTAGTAGTTAGTTAGTAGTCGAACTAAGAGAGGCGACGACCAAATGCGGAAAACAGCGAGACTAGAGAGACTAGTCAGTATTGGCAACCCGAATGCGTATCATTCTGTGTCCCGCTTTCGGTATATCTGATGATCAAACAGATAACCACTAACGATATCGTTATCTACACTGTATTCTAGAGATGCTCCTACTCTGATTTTTTTTTTGGGTTCAAGTTTACTCTAAGAACGTTAAAGATAGTATTTTCTCCATACAAATTCGTTTAGGAAAACAAATCCCTAGTTTCATCGTTCTTCTGTAGATTCTTTCTGCATAGCTCAAGATGTCTTCTACAATTTTTATTTCGTACTTTTACTACTCTTCGACATTTTGGATTCCTTACGCAACTATTTGATATTCAGGTATCGGGTTCAAGAGCGTGTTCTTGCTGACATCTCAGCCTTACATATTCAGCAATGGTTACCAGATCCGGTTCAGTGACAAGCCTTGTCCGGAATGTGACATTGCATATATTGTGCCTGAATGGGTCGATGAGAACCCAACTGTTTCTGATATTGAACAGATCTATGGTGGCTCTATCCCAACAACTGCCATAATACTTCCACTTAAGGCAGATAAAGTCCACTCTGTGAAGGGGCAGCTTTCTACCCTTCATCCCGAGATGCTGTTGTTCCTTTCTAAGATCAGACGGCTCACTGTGAAAGAAGACAAAGGCAATAACACAGGGCTCAGTTCTGTGCAGTCAGTGTCTATCTCTTCAGAAAAAGATTTTATTCGAAAGAGTAGCATGGATGCCGAGTCCTTCACGCTCCATCTTGCCATAGATGAAGATAGCAGTTCTAAGGTCTGTACGGGTGAAACAGAATGCAGTTATTTCATGTGGAGACAGAGGTTTCCAGTCAAGAAGGAGAACCAAGTTGAACGGAGAGCAGAGGTGGATGAATGGACAATCACTCTGGCATTTCCTTGTGGCGAAAGACTAAGCAGGGGAATGACCTGTGCTGGGATCTATGCTTTTCTTCCCACAGAGATGGTGACCAATCTACCATTCATTATTCAAGCTGATTTTCTATTGCAATCCTCGAGAGAAGCTATCCTCATGGATGATGTTTGGAACCAAGGGATTTTGGACTGTGTTCCAGCTGCTTTTGTCAATGCCTTTACGTCACTGGTGAAGACAGTAGAAGGCGCTCCGTCCTCAAGCTTGGCATCTATGTTCTCCTTCCTACCTATCAAGGAATCATCTTTTGCAAAGCTGAATGTTATCAGGGAAACAATCAAGAATAGGGTTCTTCTGGAGAACATCATGCCATCGGAGGACTTCATTTCTAACCAGAGGTTCTTTTACAAGCCTTCGGAAGTGAGTCGGCTTGATCCTTCTTTTTGGAGCATATTGCATAAGGCAAAGTACCAAGGGATGAAACTGCACAGTTTATCTTCACATGGGAGATATATTTTGAGTTCTTCCTTTGACAAAGTGGAGTACAATGACATGCTTAATTTCTTGTCTATAGATTATGTGGACTGTGATTGGTACTCCAAGTGTATAAGGAGCTCTGATATGGTGCTGGGTGTGAATGAGGAGACGTATTTCGATCTTCTCAAGTTTGTGGCTGGTAATTGGACACTGTTCCATATAACCAGGATGAAGGAGGTTCAGCTACTGAAGCATATTGGCACTGATGGAAAACTATCCCTTTTCAGCTTAGTTGATGTCAATGTTTCCGGAGGTCCCAAATTGTGCCGTTCAGCAGATTCCACATACTCTGACTGGTTGATCAGCTGCAGCAGGGAGTTCAATTCTGCTGCCAATTTGTTTTTCTTGCCCCAAGAAACACAGAGGATGTTGTCTAGAAGTGAAATTGTGCAGAGTTGGTTGAAAGACAAATGCTGCATGGATACATTGACGGTGTATGAATTTGCAAAGTTGTTATGCAGTCGTGTGCGCTTTAATGGCAAGCTTGCTCTTGCATTTGCTCAGCTTATGTATCACTCTTATGCCAAGCGCTGGCTGGTTCAATCAGATATCAACGGTTTGTGTGGTTTGATGCCACTTGTGGATAGTTATGGAGCCTGCATAAGCAGTACTACCAGGAGCACAGTTCTTGTCCCAGCAAATGGAAGCAAATGGATAGAATTACTTGGGTCAAATCCATGGAAAAGCTATGGTTATATTGAACTATGGGAGAAGTACACTGCGTCGGGCACATTCTGTGGGGAGTTCACCCCTGCAGGAAAGTTGATTAGTTTCTTTACAGATTTTAAAATTGCAAAGGACCTCCCGGACATACATCCTCCCAACTCTGCTTTGCCAAGTGTTTACTCTCCATTAAGAAAGGAAAATGTGTTCTTGCTCTTGCGTTGGATTAAAAAGCTGAACTCCTTACCCTGTAACTTTTTACAATCAATAAAGTCCGGGAGTTGGATTCGAGTCTTAATGAGTGGCTCCGCTTCTTATCAGCCTCCATCTCAGGCTTTTCTCAGCAGTACATCAGGGGATGCTCTCCTTCAGAAGTGCTGTGTTAATGTCGACATGCCAATCATCGATGAGGAGTACTACGATAAAAAGATAGGCAAATACATGAAGGAGCTCAGATTTATTGGTGTGAGGTCTGGGTGCCAAGATGTGTGTGAATTCATCGGAAATCACTTAACTTCATTGGCAAATCACTCTAGCTTCACGAAGAAACAGTTGCTGGCAATCCTTATTATGATACAGTATCTGGGTCAGCAGGGTATGTCTCCTAAAAAACTCATATCCAGTGCCAAACAAGGACTGGTTAGGACATCTCAAGGTGACAAGTCGACTAATGGATGTGTTTTGTATGATGAAGAATGGAAGTCTGCCTCTCTGGTGTGTAACATTCCTTTCATTGATAAAAGGTACTACGGAGATGACATACTTCAGTACAAAACAGAACTTAAGCTGCTTGGTGTTGTGGTGGGAACCGACAGTCAATATCAGATTGCTGGGGACCTATTAAAGACTTATACTAGCCTTGCAAACCTGAGCGCAGAAGCATTTTTCTTTCTTCTCAAGTGCGTACAGAGTGGTGCTTCTTCTTCACTGAAAGTTATCGATTCTTTGAAGGCAGCTAAATGTCTTAGAACAGCCAACCGCCGCTATCTTTCTCCGGGAGGCTGCTTTCTCCCTGATGCTGAAACGGGACAATTTCTCAGTGTATTTGACTGCTTCTCAGTAATTGATATCAATTTCTACAGCCCTACCATCTTCTTTTACAAGCCTGAGCTTGAAAAGCTTGGCGTGTTTGTTCACAGTGAAGATGCAACCAGAGAGTTCTTGAAAGTTTTCAAGCAGAAAGTCAATTCACTCTCCTTAGCCAAACATCATGTGTTGTCGACCCTTGCTTGTCTAAAGAAGGTGAATGCAATTAGTGGAGAGCAAATTATCAAGGAAGTTAGTGGAGTTAAGTGGTTTTGTACTCGGCTAGGGGATTTTAGATCTCCATCAGGCTGCATTTTGTTTGGCTCAGACTGGGAATTTGTCACTCGGTTCACCATGCTGCCATTCATAGACGATAGTGATTCTGGGTATGGATCAGGCATCCATGATTTCAAAGCCGAACTGAAGAGAATGGGTGTAGTGACTGATATAGAGAAGAACCATGGCTTTGTGATAGAGCACCTGTCCATCAAAATTGAAATGGGTCCATCTGACATGCTCTCTTTGCTTGGATGCATTAAGAAAGTATTGCCTGATGCAGGACTAAAACCTTTCCCAGCATCGTTCACCAAGGAAATATCCAAGAAATGGGTGAAGACTAGTTTTGGTTACAGGTCTCCGCAAGAAGCATTCTGTTCGGTGCCACCCCTTCTTCCTCCAGAGAGCAAACAAAAAAGTGGGCAGATTTCTTCCAGTGCAGTGACGGCCCATTCATTGATGAGCAGTACTATGGATGTGCGATCTCTTCTTATGTCAAAGAACTTAAGGCAATTGGTGTTATTGTTGACCTTGCTGATGGGGCTACTTTGATCGCTAAACATCTAAAATCATTCTCTGATTTTGATTCAATCAAACGGGTCTACCATTATCTTGACCATGTCAACTGGAAGCCCGAGGAAGGAGCAACAGCAGCAGCTTCCCATGTGATCTGGGTACCTACAGCAGATTCAGACCGGGAAAATGCGGCTGATGGTTCGTGGGTTAGTGCTTCTGATTGTGTGCTTCATGATGCGGATGGGATGTTCTGCTCAAGACTGATTGTTCTGGAGGTTAAAGGGTTTGATAGAAAACTGCTGAGCTTTTTCTCAAGAGCTTTCAGGGTGAAGTCTCATCCTTCCTTCAATGATTACTGCCAGCTTTGGAAGGAATGGGAAAGCTCAGATCACAAGCCCTCACATGCTCATTGTTGTTCCTTCTGGGCATATGTTGTAAACCACTGGAACTCAAAGATTGTCGAATCCCTCTCCAAGTACCTGACCAAAGTTCCTTGTTTGTCCGTGGACTCTGGTGAAATTGTCTTGGTTGAGAAAAACGAAGTGTTCATACCTGATGATCTTCTCTTGAAAGACCTGTTCTCCAAGTCAACTGCACTGCCTCTGTTCGTGTGGACTCCACGGCCTAGCCACCCTTCCATTCCCTATTCAAAGCTTTTCGAAATCTACAGGGCAATTGGGGTGAAGACCTTATCAGAATCTGCAGTTAAGGTGGATTCATCTATCCCAACCAGAGATAATGATACCATGAGGCCAACTAAACTTGACAACGTTTTTCTTCGCCGGGGTATGTTCATGCTCGTCCTTGGCTTCCTTTCCAGCGATGAACTTGGCATGGACTCAAATCGCAGGCATGAAATCGTGAAGAGTCTGACGCAAGTCACTGCATATGAAACAGTGGAACCTATTAAGGTGTGTTATAGCTTGCCTGTGTCGGTTTCTTCTGAGGGTAATAATGTGAATGTGAAGGCCAGTAGGATGGTGAGATGGGAGAAGGAGAAGTCTGAGTTCTTCGCACAGAAGCTGGACTTGTCGGTTGTTCGGCAAAAGGATATTGTTGAGTATGCGAAGAACTTTTCGCAGGTGGTATCTCAGGGTCTGCTGTGGAAGATGGAGGAGCACATTCCTAGACTGGAGAAACTGCTCACTGTTGGGTTTTGTGTTCATTATGATGAGGAGGCGGTGGCGTACTATATGAAGGCGGAAAATCTTCAGGTTTTCATGGAGGATGAAGAGTTTCTAGCCTCTGTTTTAAAATCGTCATCTTCCAGTTAGTTTTTTTCTGTGATTTTCATTCTGTCCGTGCTGGATCAGCAGTACTCTATATTTGGTATTTTGTTTTTGTTTCCACGGGGGTGCAAGTATCTTCTACTGGATTTTGTTTATCTTTTGGTGGATCACAGTCTACTATTTTACGTATTCATCCTATAAGGTGACTATTTATAATATATATGGAGTTGTCTTTCTTAAAAGTGAGCCGTTGGACAGTTAATAGTGGAACTCCTCATTGCGTGGTAGTTGGTAACGTGTAAGATGTTTAACTCCATCTCCGATTCATATTTGAAGTTTGTGTTGTTCAATTTTCTTGCTTGTGTTTTCATGGTCCTAAAAGAGCAGCTCATTTTATGTGCGTGCGTAATAAGATGTTAAAAGAGCAGACCATGAATTGTCATGAGCTTTTATGACATAGAAAAGTTTTGTCGTTTATTTCCTCATTGAAAAAATATTTGACCAGGCAAAGGTAGTTGGTAATTTTGCTTCTTTCTAGATCTATGTCATTCTGAGATGTCTGTTTCCAATCTCTTGTAAGAAGCCTTGCATCCATAACATCTTTTTACATGCTTTGGTAACAACGATATACTCTGCATTAGTAGTTGACAAAGCAACAAATTTTTAGGACCATGATTGCCATAAAATAGCTCCCAGCTGCACAAGTAATCAGATAACCCAAGATAGATTTCTTTGACTCAACATCACCAGCAGCAAGGTATGCATTTGTGTATCCCTCTAACACAGTCTCTGCTTTTCCAAAGCATAAACACCTTATAGTAGTGCCTCCAAGATATATAGGAAGATCCATTTCAACGCTTAACAATGCTCTTTTCATATTCAACAGAAACCTGCTAACAACTCTGACTGCATACATGAGGCTTCCCACAGCTCTAGAACATGGCACATTTTCCATATCAACATTATATGTTGATGATCTCTGCCCTGATTTCAATTGAAATGGCTAGCTAATGGTGTGCTCAAAGCCTTGACTCCATGTTAAAGCTTTCAAGAACTTTCTCAATGTATTGTTCTTGAGATAAACATAATAAATTCTTTGATGTGTCACGAGTAATTGTCATGCTTAGGATCTTCTTTGCTGCTCCCAAATCTTTCATAACAATGATCCAGCAGCTATTTTCTTTGGATCCTGACCAATCACAAACAGATCTTTCTACATAAAGAAGTAAAATTATGAACTCCACGCTTAAATACCTCTTTGTGAACACGTAGTAGTGGTCGGTGAGGTTTTCTGAATCTGTGATCAATCATGAAAACTCAAACTTTTGATACCATTGTCTTGGTGCCTGTTTTAACTGTAGGGGCTATTGTTAGCTTACACCAAGGTGTTTGTTCCTCGAGAACTCAAATCCTCCGGGATGATCTTCATGTATATCCTTCTTCTAGGTCCCATGAAGGAATGTCGTCTCCACATCCATCTGCTCAATCTCTAGATGTAGACAACGACTAAACAGAGTACAACTCTGATGGATGAATACTTTACCACTGGCGAAAATATCTCTTCAAGCCTATCCCTCTCTTCTCGCTAAAGCCTTTTGCATCCCATCTGGCTTTATATATCAATTTTGAGCAATTATCTTTTGTCTTCAATCGAAACAGCCAACTGTTTTCAACGCTGGTATGCCTTTGGGTAACTCAACCAGCTCATGCGTTTCTAATGGAAGGATCGGATTTCTTCTTGCTTGGTGTTGGAGCATGGAGGTGTTACTGAGATAGTTCTTCGGTCGAACGAGTCAATCAACAAGAGAAAAGTCCGTCATTGCTAAAGATTGAGTGAGTCCTTCGGCCGAACAAGTCTCCGTCTTTACTAAAAAATCAAGTGGGTCCTTCAATCGAAAAAGTCTCCGTCTTTACTGAAAGATCGATTGAGTTCTTACATCGAACGAGTCTCTGTTCTTACTGAAAGATCGAGTGAGTTCATCCATGTGAATTCATCAATTAGTGATGAAATTTAAGGAGCAACATCCACTAAACCACAACGGTCCTCAACTAGCATCCATGGGCCGAAATTCATGAAAAATGTGAGTAAAATCTGATGCGTTGACTTCTGATAATTCGAGAGAGTCCGTCAATCAGTTGTGAAAATTAAGGAGCAACTACAGCAACTACATTGACCTTACAATGGTCATCAACGTTCAGACGTGGACTAAAATTCTCTCTCAACGTGGCAATAATCAAAAGACTTGGCCCCAGCTTCCGAAATTCAAGGAAAGAGTCATTAGTTCCTGAAATTTAGGAACTAACTCTCTCCAACGTTCAAATCCTAACAACTTTATAAGAGACTTGTCATTTCGTTTCTCATTGTAGCTTTCCTGAGAGATTTTGTTAAGAGGAGTTGTGTTAGAGAGTTGCATCCATTTTAGAGAGAGAAAAGTACTAAAGTTAGTTAGCGCCCATTGATAGACTCATTCTAGGTAGGTCCTAGTCTCACTACACTTGTCATTGAGCTGATCAGAAATTGTGTTGGGTACGTGAGTGAGAACACTAAGTAAATCTCTTCTACTTAGTGGCATTGTAAGTTATTTTGTTTGACCAGGAAATAAAATAACTTATATTGTGTATCTTGCTGAGTTCTACTGAGTATTTCCATCTTTCGAGTATTCTCTCAATTAGTTCCTCTAAGTCTTTTGAGTTCAAGTAACCGCTTCCATGCACTTAGTTTGACAAAGTGTTTCCACATCATCAGTGCTTCCGCATACTTAGTTCGATTGAGTAAACCATCTCACAGACTCACACCTAGAGTTGGTTTGAGTCAGCTGTTCGATCCTCATGTGGTATCAGAGCCTCATTTAGTTGACATCCAATTAAGAAGAAATGACAGACCTCTTCGCAAATCAAAACAACAAGATGCACTTCGAGCATCTCAGACTCACTTCCACGAATTACGACCATTGGAAAAATGAGATTGAGCAACACATAGAGTCAGTCAACTCTGAATTATAGGAGATAGTCATTGGAGGAGATCTCGTAGTCAATCCAGACCGATCCACTTGGACTGCGGCAGATCACAAAAGGTATGACACTAGTAGAAAAAAGATTTTAAATGACAGCCTCTAAACCATGGTTAAGTAAATAACCGTCGTTTAAACTTTTTAAACCACGGTTTAAAGAAGAACCGTCATTTATGTTGCACGGTCTAGAAGATAAATGACGGTTCTTTATGGAACCGTCGTTTATAGTTCACGGCCTTAGATAATAAACGACAGTTCTACCTATAACCGTCATTTATAGTGGGACGACTTAGCATATAAATCACGGTTCCCACTAGAACCGTCGTTTATGGGTTGGCGCCAAATGTTATATACTACTTTTGTGTGCAATCTGTTTTTGCCCGTCAGTGAAATGACATTTTAATGTTTTTGTATCGCAGCTCACAAATCAAATACAGTTTGGAAAAATGCATCAACTTGTGCAGTATTTTGCAAGTACTTCATGTTATAACCATCTTAGATGATAGCAAAAGTGGATGGTTCATTACATAAAAATTTAGTAACAAGTTCATAGTGACGGCATATTATTTTAACTTGTGCGTGTTACAACCAAAACACCCTCATTAGCAATATGGAATACCATTTCCTCAAATCTAGGCATCAACAGATACACAACATCGTCACTAATAATACACTTTGTGCTTTAACGCGACTTCGTTCCAAATCTAAGTAAGTATTTCCAGTACTCCTCATCAACACCGGGGGGTTGGGTCCCCTGAAAGGATTTCCATCAGAGTTGGTATCCTCTAGTTCCGCAAAGTTGTCATCCACACCCTCGATCTTCATCTCCACTTTTACCACAATATTGTATGACTCCTGTGTAACCTCAGACACAATCTGTTCGCTTTTAACCTCTTCCTTCACAGTTGTGGACGACCATTGTTGCTGCTGTTGCTGGTTGTCAACAATGGACTGGTTTTTTGTTTTCAATTTTGCATTCAATCTTCCCCGTGTCATTATCCTGCAATATACAACAAAGTAGGGAACACATTAAATAAATCTGCTGCTGCATATGTATGCAACTACAAAATACGCAGTAGCACAAATTTGTCATTCATTTGAACAAACCCACGCTCTGCAACACTCCTACTTTGTGTACGGTATAAAATGTATTATCAGCAAGTGTACTGGTCTATCGTAGCAAGTTTTCCTAGGTAGTATTCTCTAGGTTATCGAACCAAAGGAGGCTGTGTCTAGTTTGAGTCTTTAATCTACTATCTAATAAACTAAAGAAAAATAACAACAAAACTTGGGGGTTTGGTTGCAGAAATTAAATAAACAATAATAAAAACAATTAAAAGTGAGTTTCTAATAAATCTAAAAAGCGAATCCTGGTTTACTACTTCTCCCTAGTTTATCAATTCCCTTCCTGGGTGTTTTCTAAATTCTAGATTGCAACCTTAGATCTAAATTAATCTAAAACCGGTCTCCCGCAAGATAGATTCTTACTAGCAATTCCCAAACCCTAACTCTCTTTACGAATTTACAAACAAACTAGTAGCATTAACAAATCATCTGGTTTCTAGTCAGCTAATCCCTAGGAATTGCCATCTGTAGTTTCACTGGTAATATTCCTATGGTCTAATGAATGTCGTAGTTCTCACTTATAAGCAATTCATACCAAATAAACTCAAGCAATAAATAATCACAAGGGAATTCAATAATAAACAAGGAATAAAACTACGATCTGAATAGAATTTATATTTAACAACTCAGGAAGCAAAATATTAAACTAGTTATCCATAGCAAACCAGAAATCTAATGACTACTCAGACATCGGAGACAAAGAAATAATAACATTAATTAAGAGATTAGAAACATCATCTAATTATAGGACGATGACGAATTCGGTCTCTGTCTTCTGCTCCGGTCTGTCAGAAGTATCGTTGTTTCCCTCTTCTGTCTCGAACTCTCTGACTTCTTTCGAACTGTTGCGGCTAGCCTAGGTCTAGGTTTAGTATCGTTCTGTCCATTGTGTCTATATGTATTGCTCTGTTATAATATCAAGTTAAAATGAATTATATTCAACGTGAGGCTTCCTCCGAGTGCATGCGCCTCTGACCAAATTTGGCCTCTGTCGGTTTGTCTCCAATAATGTCTGCGCCTCCCTATACAAAAGTAGCCCAGCAGAATAAAGTGTCTGCGCCTCTAATTTTTGCTTTGTCGGGTCCAGTCCAAGATGAAGACGTCACGCCTCTGAATGCTCCATCAGCAGCCCATGTGTATGAGACGGAAGCAGCCCATGTATGTATACTCGCGAGTCCATGCATATGCATGCCCACTGATCTATATAAAATGAAAACGAGCCCAAGTCTTCAACATTCAAGACGCGAGAATGTTATAGCTGATCCGGTAATGTGTTAATCTGTAAACCCCGACGGTAGCCAATTTTGTCCAGTAGCTTTGTCAGTTGGTTGGTCCGGGTATGTAAATCCGGACACATACCCGGACCACCCTAAAAATATACCAGAATGATCATTCTTGGTTCCAATTGGTCTCGGTTTAATCATTAAGCTTTTGACATGTGTTTTTAGACCTTTTCTCAAGTGTTTTTAAATGTTTTAGCATAAAACCACAAGTGAGGAGTAATCTTAACATTTAACATAACTAAGCACTTAAGTGGGGAAATATATAAAATTAAAGATTAAATTAATAAACAATGAAGCATATAAATATAGATAAATTCCCCACTTATCAACTACCCCACGCTTAGCTTTTGCTTGTCCTCAAGAAAATAAAGAATATAACTGCTCCAAACCGAAACATCAAACTCCGGGATCAAACATAAGCAGTAGGAAAACAAGCAAAATGGCAGTCGGAAAAATCAATCTGCTCTAAGCTATCAGTTTTCACAAACAGTGAATAGAGAATAATTTTAATAAAAGCATGAATAAACTGAATTGCATAAACTGAAACACATATAGCTTAGGACTTTCCACCAATTTCATTCCATTACCCTTTTGGATGACAAGGGGTGTGAAGTAACGCCTTATTCCGCAATACCTTTCAACACCAGGCACTCATGATCAAAAACTAAAAAACCTGCAATTAAATATTTTGTATGCAAAAACTTTTCTTCGTCAAGAAATAAAAACAAACAATTTATTTAATTAATTGCATAATTGTTCCTTCACCCAGACTTTTCTCTTTACCCATGTAACGGCTTTGGGCCAACTATCCCAGATCACAAGACCTTAGGTAGATAGGTGATAAAGCACCCCCAGGACTTAATAACCAGATAAAAGAGGCCTGATTCGGTTTAGGAAAATTTTGATCAGAGGAGTACCTTGCCTTATCCTTTCATTCCAACCATTCATATCATTCCCAAGGTCCAAAGCTAAATGCATTCAGTCTCCACAATTAGTCAATCCATCAAATTTGAGTGAAAATAGAGTAAATTTAAGATTAACAATTCCGGAAAGACAACTTTTAAGCAGAAAGATTTTTAAGGATGTCATCAGGCTCAATTTCAAACTCCCACAGATATTTTCACCCAAAATTCAACATTTAACGGCATTAGAGAAGCATATTCTTTATCACCTGAAAACAATCAAAAACTAGTGGTCTGAAGTGATAACTGAAGGTCACTCCCTACCCCACACTTAAAATTAAACAATGTCCTCATTGTGTGACAAGGCAGGAGTGAAAAACTCAAAGCTCATAGAAAAACATTTATGTCCGTAGGAAACACAGCAGAGCAGTCATTAACAAAAACTAAAAATTTAAAACAAAACAATTAAAACTAGAACTCCACTGGATTTTGTTGTTGTAATATGTAGAACGACCCCACCCCACACTTGAGCGTTGCTAAAGTGTTGCAGCCTGGTTGTAGTATCCACATGAAGCATTCATCTGAAAGAAAGACACTAAAAACAACCAAAAACTACAAAGGGAGTTAAAGATTAATTAACAACAAAACCAGGAAAATAACAACAAAAGGAAATTAAAACTGAAATTAAAAACTAACAAAATAAAATACTGGGTTGCCTCCCAGCCAGCTGCCCTTCTTTAATGTCTTTGGCTAGACCATACCTCCCTGAGGTCAACCAGGATCAAAAATGAATGTCGACGTTGGTGCCAAAGGGTGGGTGGGGCGAGCATCAAATATCTTCATAAAACGACCCCGATCAAATGGAAATAAAACCTCAAAACTCCAAATGTAAAAGTGTACACTCCACCGATCATGCTTCAGGTGGTTGTGTTGAGGTGGGTGATCGATGTGAAAATCACACTTTGGCTAGTCCTCCTTCTCAAATTCAAGGATGTAAATATCCTTATCATCCGGTGGAAGCTCAAAGGATGACCGTGTAGATAAATCAATTTCAACAGGAATCAAAGGCTCTTTGAAGTGTATGAGATAACTCTGCTCTGATGGCTCATCAGTAGGTGCAGGAAGGAAGTCAACTGGAAGACTCTCTGACTTAGGTACAGGTGTGTCTGCAACTTTAGGGATCGAATGATCAAGCTGCGTATCACTCCACTCAGCTACTGCAGTAGGTTGTTCGATCTCAGGAACCGGTTCACATCCAAGATTTTGTGATATTTCATCTAGATGGGCTAAAATTCTTGCATTACTTTCCCGTATCTCCTTCATATCCATCCTGAAGGACTCATGCCAACCGGGGTTTGTTTCGCCATGTTTTTTGTTAAAATCTGCAAGACCAGCTACCAAGCTAGATACATTACTTTGACATTGTGAACTCTCATGATCCCCTCCACATGTCTGGCAGATAACCCACTGGTTGTAACTTTGTGCAGGATAATAGTGTTCAGGAGACTGTTGTGCTTCAGGAGGGCTAGACAATATAAAACTTCTTAGAGCATCCTCCAAACTAGAAGAAACAACTGGACAATGAGCACGGTCGTGGTCTCCTCCACACCTTTCGCATACAACCCATTGGTTGTAATATCCAGGCCAACCTCCTAGCGGATTGTAATATCCAGCCATCAAATCAAAGTACCCCAAAAGAGAAAGAAAAATAAATTATATACATAAAGAAGAAAAAAAATATGTACATAATAATAAAATAAATAAAAACAACAATAACAAAAAGGTAAATTAAATTAAAATAAACAAATACCTATAAATTAAAATAAAAGAAATAGAAATAACAAAAATAAACAAATAAAAGAAAAACTATAATTAAAAAAATCAAAAAAAAGAACGCAAACAAATAAAAAAACTAAACTAAACTAAACATAAAATTAAACTAATCTAAAAATAAATTAAACGAACAAAACAAAATCAAAATAAAAGAAGAGGGAAAAAATACGAACCAAATAATCTAAAAATAATTAAACAAAACAAAACAAAAATAAACTAAAAGAAACTAAACAAAACAAAATAAATAAAAGAAAATAGAATAAAGACTAAACTAAATAACCGTGCCTCCCCGGCAACGGCGCCAAAAACTTGTACGGTATAAAATGTATTATCAGCAAGTGTACTGGTCTATCGTAGCAAGTTTTCCTAGGTAGTATTCTCTAGGTTATCGAACCAAAAGAGGCTGTGTCTAGTTTGAGTCTTTAATCTACTAACTAATAAACTAAAGAAAAATAACAACAATAAACTTGGGGGTTTGGTTGCAGAAATTAAATAAACAATAATAAAAACAATTAAAAGTGAGTTCTAATAAATCTAAAAAGCGAATCCTGGTTTACTACTATTCCCTAGTTTATCAATTCCCTTCCTGGGTGTTTTCTAAATTCTAGATTGCAACTTCAGATCTAAATTAATCTAAAACCGGTCTCCCGCAAGATAGATTCTTACTAGCAATTCCCAAACCCTAACTCTCGTTACGAATTTACAAACAAACTAGTAGCATTAACAAATCATCTGGTTTCTAGTCAGCTAATCCCCAGGAATTGCCATCTGTAGTTTCACTGGTAATATTCCTATGGTCTAATGAATGCCGCAGTTCTCACTTATAAGCAATTCATACCAAATAAACTTAAGCAATAAATAATCACAAGGGAATTCAATAATAAACAAGGAATAAAACTACGATCTGAATTGAATTTATATTTAACAACTCAGGAAGCAAAATAATAAACTAGTTATCCATAGCAAACCAAAAATCTAATGACTACTCAGACATCGGAGACAAAGAAATAATAACATTAATTAAGAGATTAGAAAACATCATCTAATTATAGGACGATGACGAATTCGGTCTCTGTCTTCTGCTCCGGTCTGTCAGAAGTATCTGTTGTTTCCCTCTTCTGTCTCGAACTCTCTGACTTCTTTCGAACTGTTGCGGCTAGCCTAGGTCTAGGGTTTAGTATCGTTCTGTCCCATTGTGTCTATCTGTATTGCTCTCTGTTATAATATCAAGTTAAAATGAATTTATCTTCACGTGAGGCTTCCTCCGAGTGTGCATGCGCCTCTGACCAAAATCTGGGCCTCTGTCGGTTTGTCTCCAATCATGTCTGCGCCTCCCTACTCAGTAGAATAAAGTGTCTGCACCTCTGATTTTTGCTTTGTCGGGTCCAGTCCAAGATGAAGACGTCACGCCTCTGAATGCTCCATCAGCAGCCCATGTGTATGAGACGGAAGAAGCCCATGTATGTATACTCGCGAGTCCATGCATATGCATGCCCACCGATCTGTATAAAATGAAAACGAGCCCAAGTCGTCAACATTCAAGACACGAGAATGTTATAGCTGATCTGTTAATCTGTAAACCCGGACCGTAGCCAATTTTGTCCAGTAGCTTTGTCAGTTGGTTGGTCCGGGTCTGTAAATCCGGACACATACCCGGACCACCCTAAAAATATACCAGAATGATCATTCTTGGTTCCAATTGGTCTTGGTTTAATCATTAAGCTTTTGACATGTGTTTTTAGACCTTTTCTCAAGTGTTTTTAACCTGTTTTAGCATAAAACCACAAGTGAGGAGTAATCTTAACATTTAACATAATTAAGCACTTAAGTAGGGAAATATATAAAATTAAAGGTTAAATTAATAAACAATGAAGCATATAAATATAGATAAATTCCCCACTTATCACTTTGCATCTGCAGAAAGTTTTTGCGGTAGACAAGATTGTCACAAGTAAACGATTTCGAATCAACAAAACTGTGGTACGACGCAGTGGAAGTGAAAAGGAATATGCATTCATACCTTGGTTTGGATTAGGGACTCCAAAAGACCCCTTCGAGACGCGACGACAAAAGAAGATGCTGACTGAGGATAAGGTAGGGATGTGTGGTTATGCGTACAAGTATTATATATATAGGGAGAAGTTACTCAAGAGCCATATTAAAAAATAAAAAAAACCCTTATGTTACAGTGCTGACTGATGTGTGCGCATATGTGATAGCATATGTAACAAGGGTATGTGTGTCTGATGTTATTCAGACTACCTCATCGCACTTGTCCAATATAAACAAATAAAACTCATGAAATATTTGCGATGTGAGTCGCGTGATGAACTAACCAAAAAGAACGAAAATAACATCTGTCATTGTTGTTCCACCTTTTGGAATTGAAAAACAGCAAAAAAACAACACACAATGCAAGGTGTAGTCTACACGTTCAAGGGAGCCACATGGCTGACAATATTGTGTGCGTATGTAATTATTCAAACTAGTGGATGACAATTGCACAATATAAAGAACTCAATTTTAATACACTACATCCGATGTGGGAATGGCAATCAGGGACTCACTGCTGTTGTTTGAAGCCACTGCCCGTAACACTCAGAGATGACGAATATTCAATTTGAGATCATTATCACACCGCATTTAAGCACTGCTAAGAATCTGTAAATTGCAAGCAGCACTCATCAATCTGTCACAACATGCACTGCACACACGCAAAATGAATGATACACCACCAGCTATAGTCATTGACATTAACCTTGGTGTTCAATAACTAATCAAAACATTACACCTTCATGTATCAGCATACACAAGCATAACCAGTACAACAGATTCAGTGTCAGCTGGTACATGAGCACATTCAAAACCACAAAAGTTAATAGTGATTCTTAAGTCATTCTTTTCCGCTTCTTGCTCCAACCATCTGCTGAGTAATTGTCTCTTTCAGTAGCACCATTTCAGCAGAACCATTCTAGGTAGAGCTTGAAGAAGTGTCGGCACAATCATCGTCTTCTTGTTCAGGGACAAAATAAGGTGTAGCATCGAGTATTTGAAAACAAGGGTCTCCATACTTGCTCATTCTGATGAAGTTGTGAAGGGAAAAGCATGCATTGACAATTTGGATTTGCTTCAGTAATGGATAGCTTGGGACTTTCAAAAGTATTTGCCATCGAGACTTCAGTACTCCAAAACTTCTCTCTATTGCAGACCTTAATGAAGAGTGACATTTTTGAACAGCTCTTTACCATCTCTAGGGTTTTGTGCCCTAAACTCTGCTTGATGATATCTTACTCGTGTGTGGGTGTCATCAAACCTTCTCTATCTGGGTAACCTTTATCACCAAGGTAGTACTTACCTATTTCATAACCACAATGTCAAAACCAGTTTGAACAATAACAACAAATGCAATAACAAATAGGCTCTCTTAAATTACAATGCAATAGTACCTGCCGGTGGCTTTGGGAATTTCTGTTCAGGTTCATTTACACAACTAAAATAGACTCTACTGTCATGGGCTGAGCCTTCCTAACCGACACACAAATATAAATAGAAAATCAAAATCACAAACAAGAACATTAGTACTTGTGACCCCCTTCCTGTTGATAATCTCATTCTTTCTTTCTCGGGCACCATTAGTTCTACATGACATCCATCTAGTGCGCCAATACAATTCTATGATAAGATATAGACAACATGTTATAGTTGCATTTAGAAAAATGCAAGGAAGTATGAGTTCTAATAACATTTTGCTCCTTGTACCTCAAAGTATGGGTGGTATTTTGTGCTGTTTAATTTGAGGTGGTGTTGAACGAAACAACGCATCTCGTGGCCTTACCAAATCCCTACCAAGTCTGCCTATAGCTTGAAGTATGTCGCCAAAGTGATCTGAGACCGATGAACCAGAATACTGGAACCTTTCCATCGTGTCTCGATTTGCACACCGATGGCTAAGAGTCCTCAAAAACCATGCTACTCTTTCTGCAACTAATATGTATGCACGATTGTTAATGTAATACTTACACTCCAGCATGTTACATAACATTACAAATGTATCTCGGTTCATTCGAAGGGCGTTGAAACATCTAACTTCGTGACTATTCATAAGTTCATTTATCCAATTTGTGCCACTAAGCGTTGACGTATGCATAGGACATTTAACAGGAACATTCAACTGCGCAGCTATTTCCTGAATCAACTTAACAACCCGTCTCTCAATTCTCATCATTTCGGGATCTTCACCAATTCTCTGCATTACCCTCCTTAACTGTTGTGCAGACAATCTGACCATATTCTACAATATATAAAAACAACAACTTGATAAGGACATTATGTAACTATATATAAAAAAGATTGCTGAAGTAGGATTGTATCATTACATGACATGTAAAAATATATGATTACCTAACATACTACAACTAGTTATCAGACTACAACCCTTACACAACTTAGTAATCAAACTTTAACTGTCGGTTTACGATGACTCATTTGCATTTTCATCCTAACTACGTCAATGAACAAAGATTCAGGTATAGCTTCAAACAAGTCTCTGTTATCATAGTCTTGTATCATGCAGATTGCGAACTTAAATTCCTCTTTAGTGAATGCCTTTATACGCCTGATCTTGTCGACCGCCATTGATTCAGTTAACTTCCCTTCCCGTGATAGGATGAGCTCATAGTTTGGTTTCTTACTACCAACGATCATGTCCTCCACATGATTTACTAGGGAAAAATTCCAAGCCATCTTTGTTTCAATAAACATTAAAAAGATTTTGTCTATGAAACCATTCCTGTTACAGAAGTCACACTCATGCGGCTTTCTCTTCTTCCCCTTTTGTTGCTGAGCACAATGCCTCATATGTGCCATCTTGTGACGTGCGAGTACACGGATGAATTGTGTCTGATAATTATCCACTGCTTGGAGTAGCATAAACTTAAAAAGATATTTTCTACTTTCTCTCAACCTCTTTGACACTAGAGTGATGATTCTGTTTCTGTTGCGGTTGTGTTCCATCCTAATGAAAGTGACCTAGTGAGTACAACACACAATACAACATACTGAAGGGTTCATATTAATAACTTCACTTCTGGTGCCATACAAAAAGTAGCCATCAATGCACCTACACTAACATTGACACCCTTAACCCAGAACCAAACATTAACCTTGGTCATACTATTAAACAACAACTACCTACTAGAACAGACTACAACTGGTGTACCACTTAACATAAGGTAGACAAAAAGAGCAAGCACCAACAATACCAAAAGATCAAAATGTACCAGTGTTGCTACCCTACTGCCGCTAATTAGGTAAAGCACATATGTCATGGTTCAGACATGAACATAATACGTACCATAGCACATCAGTGCCCAAAAAATATGCTACCCACACACATCTCCTACCCTACTGATCACCATGATCACGCCTATATATGTTCCGCACCCATTCAACAATCTCTTCTTCATCAACAAAAGTCATTAGAACAGACCTGTGGCTTCTATCAGCTAGCAACATCGAAACATAGGTTAACTCACTCCTGCTTATACCGGGTATTGCACGAAGAATACTAGCTGCTTTCTGGACTGATATAACAGCATTTGAACCATGACCTTCCATAGCATCAACACTCTTGATCATGTCATCAAAACGTGATACAGTCTCATCAACACCAGTTTGCAATCCTTTCAGCTCTTCCACAAGCACTGAAGTTTTACCTCTGCTCCCCTTTGATTTCTTCTTTACCTCGGTAACTTCATACTGTTGTTTCCTTTTACCACCATGAGGAACAACACCAGCTGTTGTCATCATCAATTCATCCCAGTTCTGAGGTTTGGTGGCAGTACCACTGTTGTTCAGTTGTTGTGCAGACGGCGGAAAATTTCCAGGGCCACCTAATGAACCAGCAACGATGCCTGCATATTGGGATCCTTGGAAGGCGGCTGCTGCGAGGGTAGCTCCATATGTAGCCGCACCAGTGAGATCAAAGAAGGGAGCATTTGACTGACCATCACCCCCAGGGAATGGGGCACTCACCCTGTTTCTGGAGGATTCAGCAGTTCTGTTTGTGTTGTTGTCATGCCCCCCTAACATGTCAACATATAAATCCTTCTGTCCTTCAACTGAGAAGTCCTTGTACTCATCATGCTTGCTGTATGTACATTCAAATGGCTCATCATCGTCATCTAACTTCTCATACTCCACTGGTGCAGTCCCTCTAGGAGTGATCCTTAATTCACCGTTTGCATAAGACTGGCCCCAAATGAGCTCCATTTGATCAACTAGGTATGCAGGCCACTTTGAAGTTATCATCATGCATGCATGCTATATTTCATTATGCGATTATCTAGATGATAGCATACGCAGGTGTAGGTTAATGTTAAAAAAATATTTAAAATGTAATAAAAAAACGTACTTGTGCTTTCCTTACCACCCACTCTGGTGGGTAAGTGCAGCAGTTATTTGCTTCATCCCAACCTAATCCTGTTTGTTTATGAGTGAGATCCTTCCACTTTCTCCATCCTCCCTTTAAAGTGTCACCTTTATTTTTCAGCTGGGCCTTGTCAACATCTGGTAACCCATCCCTCCTGCTATTAAACTTCTCTGTAATGTTACCCCATCGGTGCAATAAACATACAACATGCTCGCATTCACAAGTATTCAAATATAGGAATACAATCACAAAACTAACATATTAAGTTAGTTATTTACATTTCGTACTCTTTAGGCTTTGAGAGTTTCTACCTCAACAACGCCTCATTCTCATTGTTCAATATCTGATCCATTCTCTTCATATACCTTTCTTGTTCTCTTAGTTCTGTATACATACATGCCTCAATCTTACTTTCTCAATTATTCCTCTCTCGAATAATTCTTAAGTCAATACACATGACCTCCGGGTAGAGACATTCACAAGACTCACCACCGGGCTCTAGCGTTACTAGTCTTACTTCCCCAGTTTCGTCCCACTACCGGGTCTACCACGGTGGGAAGGCTCAACTAGAAACCAGAACTACTCTCTTAGTTCCTTATTCTCACAATCATCCGTATCTCTACCGGACTTCTCATATTTCCAAATACTCCTCTCTCAGAGTCATAACATATTTATGTATATTAGTCTAGAAGAATCACTCTCGATGTCATCTAATGACTTAGGGAATTTTCTCAAGTTCTTGTATTTTCAGAATTAAAGGTTGCCCCAACATTTCGAATACTTATACATTCGGGTCATTTTCTCATACCGGGTTGGATCCTCTTATAGGAGGCCGACTATCTTTGGAAGGGAGTTTGATGGTCCCTTATATCTCTTTTTACTTCTCTCACGAGTTCATAACTTTGAACTATCGTTGTTCTCTTAATAGAGGTTCTTTATATTTACCACTATTAATTAATTCGTGGATTGTTTCGGTTCGGTTCTCTAACCGTTAACGGGAGTTTACTAGTCACATATAACTCTTTCACATTGAGTGAGTTCATAATGTTTGAACTATCGTTGTTCTCTAGTTTATAATTCTTATGTGTTTTCCATGTTCACATTATTTGTGGGACGACTCTTTCTACGAGTCACTAACCAATCATTACTCACTTACGAGTCGGTCTACAACTCTAAGTTAGACCACGCAATCAAACATCGATGGTTGGCACATACAACAAGCATCAAGATACATAACAATGCAATAAACATTTTTCATGCATTTATCTTGTTAGGTCGGCACACAAGCAAACAACACACAAGCCGAGAGGACTCGGCAGGACATAAGTTGCAAGAAAACCATACCTGTCACCAAGGATTTACTCTAGCGCGTCATCTCACGCTCCTTAGTTAGTTCTCAAATCTCTGATAACATTTCGAGTGTTTCTATTAACATTAAGGTAATACGGTATGTAAACGACTAATACTCCCGTAGTTAACCCCGTTATCCCGTTAATCTTAATATTGCTCAAGTGTTCTTAAGTTCTCACTTACACATTCAATCTCACACTTGTGCAATCATCCTAATGACCTTCCATGTCACCAACAAGGCCTAATCATCATCTAATATCATTACCATTCAATTCCCCATCTTAAAATGTCATTTTTCAACATTCTGAAGCATTTTTGGGTTGGTCCGGGTTTGTGTCCTGGTTTGTAAACCCGAACCAACTCGTCGCTCAACTTACTGCCATGATTTTGTGTTGGTCTGGGTATGTGTACCGAGATGTAAACCCGGACCAACACCTGCGGACAACATTCAGCCTTGTTTTTAGGTTGGTCCGGGTTTGTGTACCGGTTTATAAACCCGGACCAACCCAGTTTTGTTACATTTGACAGTTTTTTAAACCTCTATTTCAACTTCAATCTTAACCCAATCTTTTCTTAATCTTTCCACATGTAATCTAGCATGTTTTAGCACCTTAAACAATCCTTAAACCTCCTTAAATCATTGATCAAACTTATCACTCAATTCTTGCTCAATTCTACAATTTTGAACTCTCATTTTCTCATTCTCTGCACACCATGCACATCAGTGCACTCCAAACCATTCCCATGACAGTTTTCACCCTCTCCCAGCCATTTGACCATACCACATTCATTCCTAGTCTTTTGCATTTCCAATGCCTAAGTCACTCACCATTCACAAGGTCAAACACATTAAGTCCTTTCTAGATATTCCAAGACACTTCAACAACACATTCGCTACAGATTTTTGCACTACTCTTCACAATCCTTCAACTACCGTCTTAAGGTGATTAATCCACCCAATTCATCCCTATAAAGTTTCTAGTTAACCATAGGTTCTCCAATACCCCCAACATCACCTAAACCTCCTAATTTCTACAAAAATTTCGCCATAACTTCCTTACAAATCTAACATGCCCAAATGCATCATTTCATCCTCCTAAATCAATTCAACTAGCCACATCCCTAATAGATCCTACCAGCACACAAAATTCATCCAATCTCATTAAACACATTGTAGTGCACTCTTGGCTCTTAGGCCCTTAAATCACACACCAATTCACCATAGCATTAGGCATTAATCATAATTCTCTTTCAAGTCACCCAAACATATTTCTAGCATATATTTGTTCATTCATTTAAATTTCCCATCCCATAATCCTAAGACAACTAGGATAGATATCAAGGTAGATTGTTTACCTTTAATCCCAAGTTCTCATTCCTCTTCTTTTTTCTTCCTCCTCCTTCCTCTTGATTGAAAACCGGGCAAGGGCTATGGAGTTTCCCAACTCCAAATCGGTACCCCATGAGGAAATTAGACCAAGCAAGACACTTAGAGTCATTAATTGCTCTAGATTACAAAGGGGTGTTTAAAGCTCAAAATTTAGGGATTTACCTTTAACCCTAGAATTGGCTTTGGTCATGAATCATGGAGAGTTCCAACCACCATTGGATACTTGAACAAATGCTCAACAAAGAAATAGAGCAAGGCACATGAGAGGCCAAAATCGGCTAGGTCAAGGATGGAAAGAAAAACGAGTTTTCTTAGATTTTCTTACCTTAAATGAAAGAGGAGGCAACCTAGCTCCTTAAAATCTGATTTTCTCTTCAAATGGGGCTATACCCATGGAGGTCAACTTCATCCTTTGAGATTTTGAAAAGAGAGGAAGATAGCTTGATGAGGGGAGCACAAATATGTATTTGTTTTGAGTTTGGAGCATTAAAAGCTTGAACAGGGAAGAATGGCAAGAAGCCATGGGAGAAGCTTCAAAATTGGTGGGAGGAAGAAGAGGAATGCAGATCTGGTTGGGAGGGGGAGTCATACGGCTGAGAGGAAAAGAAATGTGAGGAGAGAGAGGGAACGAGTAGCTTTTATTCATTTTTCACCTTTTTGGCTTTTTACTTTATTCTCTTCTCTCACTAATTAGTCAAATTGCAAAAAGAGAGGGGGTGAGTCATCCCCAAGAAACCGGCCCCCTTATTATACATGGGCATGGGCATTCTCGTCTTTTCGCAAGACACGCTACTAATTTTCCCGGTTTTGCCACTATTCACTAACCGGGTCCGTTTTCTGGATTTTTCTCGTTTCTTTAATTTTAATGGTTCTTAAGCTTCCATTAATGTTTAATTATAGTTATATGGTCAAATATACTTTATATGAGTCCATTTGACCACTTAAAGTCATGTTTCCGGGTTTTCTCGAAAAACATGCTTTAAAGCCTCATTTGTGTTTTTAAACCGCTATGTGGATCCGTTTTCTTTGGGAATTGTTTCCACATATTATTTAGGCATAATTAAGCCTTAGGAATCCATCTAGGATCCTAGTCGAGGTCATATACCTCCTATGGTTGTGTAACACACATTTTTACGTTTTATGCTTTTTACACTTTTTCTCTCTTTCTTTTGGTTTTACTTTCTTCACCCAAGATCTTTGGCATCATTAGGCCTCTAAATATCATATTAAAATAATTAATCACCATATTTAAGTTCGGGGTATCTCAATTTCTTTGGAAAATTATGCAAGGTATTGTTCCTTGTTGAGTCTCCCTCCGAAAGAGATGTATTGACATACTGTCAGATATCTGCAACTTCCGTGGAAGTCCTGAGGACATGGCCCAAGTCTTCATCCATTACCCCTGAAAAAAATATGGTGGAAAGTAGCTGGCCTGGATTGACCTGATATGGCAATGATGATGGCTCGTTGAGACTAGCTTATATCTGTTATTGCGGTAAAGTCATTTGCCCACATTGGTATTGTTGCATCTCTTCTTTGGAAACTCCTGAAATACCCCAAACCTAAGTATGCTAAGTAAACATCAAGTTATGATGTAATAAGGCTAAAATATGCCTTAGAAACATTGGTAAACAATTTAAACCAAGGAAAACACAAGAAAACGCCTAAAGGGCAACTTAGGCAAAAATGTGCTCTAAGCTTGGAGTGACTTTGATTAGCACCCAAATATCATTATAAGACCTTATTAACATGCTAATGGACATGTTAAATCAATTACCAAAGAAAACCAAGCTCAAAAACAAGCTTAAAAACAAAATGTGCTTTAAGACTCCTTAAAGCACCTTTTTGAGAAATTGTCTTAGAAATGAGTTTTGAGTGGCTAAATGCCCATGATTACACCTTAATCAACATGTGTGCTAATTAGTATCACATTAGGAAGCCTAAATCAATAATAAACCAAAAATTTCACAAATTTGTGCAATAATTTGTGAATAGTGCCAAATAGTGCCTAGTTTAAGCCTTTAGTCAACATAAGTCAATAAATTGGTCAACAAAGACCAAAAGTCTCTTATTAGTAAAGGGGGAACGGTTTTAAATGGTGACTCACCATTAGTAGCCAGCACATTAAAGGAAATGAGAGGAAAAGTAGAAAATTCACTATTCACCCTTTTATAAGACAAATATCTTCTTTATCCTACCTCTCTCCTCTCTCTTCTTTCTTTCTTTCTTCTTCCACCGATTTTCTTCTTCTTCTCTCTGTTCTAAAGCCGTCCAAGCAGCACCCATGGCACCACCATCTTCATTTTTCACCAAATGTTCATTTTAGTTCCAAATCAAAAACTAAGCATAGACTTCTCTTAGTTAGACCAAGGCATTGCTTCCTATCTTTTATAAATTTGAAAAGCTTCATTTTGGAGCCATGGGAAATCGCCATTAGAGGAGGAAAAACTAGCTTCAGGTGTTCATTGTCTTCTCCATTCATTCAAGGTAAGGAAAATGTAAGAAAACCAAGTTTCCATCACTTTCCCTTCATAACCGAAATTCATCTCTTCATGTGACCTTGTTTTATCCCTTGTTCTAGCTTGATTCTATTCTCCAAAGACTTGAGGAGGTCTTGCCTTGCTTCATTGTGAAGGCCATTCCAAATTTCAAAGGTAAATGTTCATTTTAATACCTTAAAACACATATTTTAACCTAGGAATGATTCCTTAAGGTTAGTGTATTATTTAGCACTCATGAGAGTCATTGTATATTGATTAGAACATTGGCAAAGGAAATTAAGTTGGTGGCCGAGATTCATTCAAGAAAAGCCCTAAGGAGGAAGTTAAGATAAGCTTGGGAACAACAAGGTAAATTGCTTACCTAATGGTGGTTTAAGGTTTAAGGGGTGGTATTTAGATAAGTACTAATGTGGCTTAAGCTTACATTATGTAATGGGTTATATAACTAGGAAAAAGAATTTAAACAAGCTTGTGAACTTGTGACTAAGGAGCCAATGGAAATGAGGTTAGTAAGATAAGTTTAAGATGGATTTTAAGAGCATTATAACTACTATGAGATTGATGGGTGTAATTGCAGGTTGAAGGCTTTTATATGTGGAAAATTCAGTGTTTAAGTTTAAGTCATTTAAGGGCCTAAGAGCCATGTCATTTAAGAGCCTTAGTGCTATGCAATTTAAATTATTGCACTATATTGAGTTTGTTGTGAATGAGTTGATTTGGGTGAGAAAATATGATGAGAAAGGATTTGATGTGTGTGAGATGAATGAATGAGAAAAACAATGCATTTGGGCATGATAATATACTAAAGAAGCTATGGCGAAAATTGGGTAGAAAACAAGTGTTTAAGTGATGGTTTTGATTTAATATGACCTAGGATTTACTTGGGATATTAAAAGGAATTTGAGTGGAAATGAGTTAACTAAGGAGTTCTTGAGGATTAGAATGACCTAGAGTTGTCTAGGAGAAGTTAGAGGTTAGGAGGGTATAATTTGTGTGTTAAGATTGTGTACTAAGGATTTGAGTGTTCACGATTGTATTAAGGGTGAAAAACTAAATGTTGGGTGTAGTGATATACTAAGGAAACCATGTCAAAAATTGGAGAGGAAACAAGTGTTTAAGGTGTTCTAAGAAGATTTTATGACTAAGGATGTTCTTGCAACATTAAGGGTTGTTTTGGTGAAAAGGGATAAACTATGGAGCTCTTGAGTACTAGGAAGACCTAGTGGTGTCTAAGAGGGACTAGGGGTTACAATGGTGAATTTAAGGCACCAAAACCATGGTTAAGGAAGCTAGGAAACTTGTACAAAGGTTGAAGGAAAAATAAGGTATAATGACTTGTAAGGATGTAAGCATGTGCTAGATTATATATAGCTTTGAGAAGTTTGAGGGAAGCAAATGGGTATGCAAATTATGCTTGAGGAGTAGCTAAGATGGTTGTGGATGAACACTTTGGTTAGTTGAAGTTTTAGACAAAATTTACATGTTGGAAGTGTAAGGAATTAAGATATAAGTGTTAAGGATCTAGTAAGAACTTGAGTAGATGATCAAGGAATTTGGTATGAGTTTGATGGATGAATTAGGAGGATTTGAAGGTGCTAAAATGATGTTAAAACATGCTAGAATACTTGTGGAGAGGTTAGGAAAGGATTGTATAAGATTTGAGGTTGAACAGAGGTCAAAAACTACAATTTTGGACACATTTTGTTTGGTCCGGGTTTGTAAACAAGTACACAAACCCGGACCACACTAAAATCAGGGCAGAGAGTATTGTCCGTGGATGGTCCGGGTTTATAACCAGTACACATACCCGGACTAAGAGAAAAACATAGCAGAAACGTAGTTAAAGAGTTGGTCCGGGTTTACAACCTCGGACATAAACCCGGACCACTCTAAAAAGGCTCCAGAAAGTTGAAAAATGGGGTTTTAAGGTTGGGACTTGTTTGGTAATGATATTATAAGATTGTTAGGACATAATTAATGACATATAATGGTCATTAGGGGCATAAACAAGCTTAAGAAATAATGAGAAGTAAGTGGCTTTTGAGGTTAAGGTTAAACTATAAGAACTTAGTGGTATTAAGTTGGAAATCATTAGTGATTAAGTAAGCTAGGTTAATTAAAAGTAATTAACCACCCAATTCGATGAATGTTTTAGGGTTTTAGAATTTGGACTCCGGAGGAGAGTAAGCAACCGAACCACCGACGGTGAACGATACATCTTCTTGTGACCTGCTTGCTAACGAGGTGTCCCTCGGCTTGTGTGCTATTTGTTTATGTGTGCCGACTAAACACGATAAAGCATGCAACCGGAATATTATGTTTATTGTATTGTTGTGTGATGTTTGAAAACTAACACAACTTACTGTGAGAACTTACTAACAACGTTTAGTAAAGAATTGTGTGAGATTAAGGAACACTCCCTAATATTGGTTTGTTAATAACCAAAAGAGGTTTAACCAACAAACATTGTCTTGAGACTTCTTCTAACTGGAACTTGGGGGGGGGGGGGGAGTGAGGAACCCGGGACTGACTCGGTCATGCATGCTAAGGTAAGGGGGGTCGGTATCTAAAGCAGATCCAACTTCCGCTTAAGGACTTGTCTTCGGACTTGTTGCCTAGGGTCGGTTGCCGGCTCAGCTACACTGGACTTCCCGTCCAAGGTAGGAGGCATTAAGATGGTGCAGTAGGATCACCTAAATCCTAAATTATAAGATAAGTTGTTTATTCAACCAATGGAGTTAATAGCTCATTGGCTAGGGTTGCTTTTGACCCAACAAAAATAAACATTGAGATAAGATACAACCATTTCTATTTAAAGGATGGTTTGTATTCTAAGATTAAGATATGGTTTGAGATAAGTTGCAACCATTTCTATTTAAAGGATGGTTTGTATTCTAAGACTGAGATAAGCTACAACCATTTCTATTTAAAGAATGGTTTGTTTTCTAAGATTAATATAAGGATTAAGATTAAGGTAAGATAAGGTTGGACTGAGATTAAGAGGAAACATAACTTAAGGAGTTAAATAATTGACTCAATAATTAAGGAACACATTTAAGTCGTTCATTGTGTTTGAACTTTGATTGTTCATATTTGGCTTGTTGTTTATTGCACTTTCTATTATGTTGTGCATCTAATCAACCTCCATGCTATTGACAATTAGTCGTCGTAGCCACGTTAGCTTGGGGGCCATGAGAGGATCGTACCAGCAATTTTGCTGACCCCCTTTGGGGCTGTTTAATTATGCAGGTGAATGACAGAAGGCGACAGTCCTGAGAGTAAGATGGAGTAGATGTATTACGGGTTTAAGTGTGACCTACGAGTTGTGCATGTACTCTCGTATGGTAATTTGAGTTAGTAAGTTGTATAGGATGCGAGGAGATTGTGAGATTGATATGTATTTGGTTAAGGCTTGTAGTACTAATGTTCGGTATATTATGTTAGTCAGACCGTGGCAAGGTCCTGGAGTGTATTAAATCCGCTGTGACATTTATATATTTGTTGTTAAGCTTGCAGTAACCACGATTGGATTGAGATGGGGTGTTACAAAAAGTGGTATCAGAGCGTAGTTACGCTCTGATGACAGGAATTACCGAACTCAGGAGAATACTGAGGTTGAGTTTGAGTTATGGATTAAGGGTTGAGTGATAGAGCGAGAGGTGCGCTAGTTAGGACTTCCCAGTGTTTACCGGATATCCATAGTACCTAAACCCGCCCTCCACATCCCTTGCTTGAAGTAGGGGAACAAACGCCAGAGAGAAAAAGCCTTCTCTTACTTAGGAAAACCCGATCTGGTAGTTAGTTAACAGTAAGCGATACGAGAAACATCTTGTGGTACGACGGTTTACAAAAACTTGGAGGTTTTTAATGGAGCGCAACTGTGAACAGGTGCTACCAACGGAATTCTACCTGTAAGAGAACGGAAATTACCGGCAACATGGGTCGACATGCTACGCAGTCGAGTTACCACACCATACCAACAATAAGGAAAGCACTACGAGTGCAATGGATAGGAAAAGATAAGCGACATGAGTACCGGACAGTGGTCCGAATGAGATAACAGTAATAGTGGGATATAATAAAAGCACGAGAGTTAAGATTACTGGAAAGTCCAGTCGGAAGCGGGAACTCTAAACCCCATGCAATGAGGAAGGCTACTAACCTGGCTGACATAGCGCAAACAAATTGTATATAGCGTTAGGACTACAATGTTGTGCCTAGAGGAGAATCAGTACTAAATAACCCTGAAATAATATGTGGAAACGGGAGCGAGAATCAAGATATGAGTAAATAACAAGGGGTTCCCTCAGAAAGAGGAACGCCCTGATAAGTGACAGTACTGTCAAAACCACAAGGAAACCGCTAAATGGTCAGTTATCCAAAGCTAAAGAACATCGAAGGAGTCCCGAGGACTACCAATTACTAGAAAATTAGGTGGAAGTACCACTACCGACGCGCACAGTACCGGTTGCCCATCTTGCATGGCGCACTTGCTGTAGCAAGTGCTACCACGGTTAAGCTACACGGAAATCCATCATGGCGAGATAATAGAACGCTACAGTCGTAATACATACTAATACCGGATTGTAAATCCATAAGAATGGTAGAATAAGACCTTGGAAGGGCCTGCCGGCCTAACCCTGATGAGATGAGTTAATACACCAGTCAGTAGGGAGCTGAACAAGGACGGAATACTAAATGAAATAATATCAGCAACGGAACAATCTACTACAACAACAACGAACAGTACGGTAAGAGCACCAATCTCGAACCCCAAGAGGAAAACCTAAGAGATCGCTCAGTAATGCGAGCAAAACACTATGTAAGTAACAACATACAAGGAATGTATCAAGGGATACAATGAAGGAAGTCGATAAACAACTTCCAACAAGAACGGGATAAAACCCCGGAGATGACCATTAAGAATACCAATAACAACAATCTATGTTGAATATGTTAGTAAACCCCAGAAACAGGGACAGAAGGAATAAACTTAAGCAGTAACCTACCAAGAATTAAGACATACAATCCCGACAGAGGGAAGCTCAGAGGACTATACCATAGAGATGGCATAGTCGAGCAGAACGAAACTCAGACTGACGGTTAGTATTGTTTGCCTAACTCATTAACACCCAAGTATGATTAATCAGCAACGGGTGGCGTAGTCAATGGAAGTTGAACGAAGCGTTGAGATGGAAGCATAAGATGACAGATGATATCCAACTTGGACACCATAAGGCAAACGCCTAATACGAACTTAGCCTTGATTGCTAAAAGACATAAGTCTAGTAAAACGACAGTATTGTCAAAGACACTAAGTAACCTCAGATCACCTGAATAAACTTCCATAGCAGGAAGCAGGATGCAGCAACTTACCAGACAACCCGATACTACATTTAATATACATAACCTAACGGTGGATAGTGTTAAAAGAACCCGAAACTTATGAGGATAACCTACAGATAAGTACGAGTACAAGGAGTGAACCAAGCACCGGCTCTCACCCCAATGACATTAAGCACTAAGAGTCTACGAGCCAAGGACGTTAACCACATCAGAGCTCGAGGCGCATGAAGGCATAAGAAGACTTATTTAAGCTATGAACGAACTACAATTCATAGATATGAATGGTTACCAAACCTACAACTTAGATTGTGGAAAATATTGCCAGGAAAGGGCACCAAGGAGAATAATGAGATAGTACATTGTCAGGGGCGGAGAACGAACCATTCTTTTAGGGTGGGGATACCTCTCCTTGTTGTGAGGCCACGAGTGGGAATAAACCCCTCAAAAGGGCTTTCACTTATTAGTGATATAATACGCTTTTGTTAGAGAATGGAAACTGTAAACCTTGAGATTACCTTAGAACATACCAGATACACTTGAGTAATAAGGAAGGCTGCAGAGACAGACCTCATATCCAACACCCGAGATTAAGAATCAGTAATCGTCAGAGATAAACATTATGAGTGCACAGTATGGCACGTCAAGTGATCAACGCTCAGAAGAGCTTGTGATTTAACAGATGACTTCTTTAGTAACCGGTTAAATTACATGGTAAATAACATCATAAGGATGAAAGAATGTGAGAGTAATTAGCCTACTTACGAACCCGAGATTGAAGCAGAACACCTTCATACTAAGAGATAACCATTTTACGACACGGTACAGCAACTGCCAAATACCCAAATTAGAGAACTCCTAGTGTGTTTACACTAAGAAGGTTTGAGCATAAGATAACATGTTAGAATAAGTGAGTAAGTAGTTGCACCATCAATGGGCAACATGGTAAAGGCTAACTACCACGGTAGCAGAAGTCATAAGGACAATACCTTTATATGTGGATTAAGTCATGGTGCGCGGTAAAGCGACCATTATGTATGAGCCGTCAAATATTGACACTGAGGCAATTAGATTTATGAACTAAGACCGATATAAGTAAGGGAATAAGATGGTAGACAAACTGTGCATTGACGCCAGTAGTCTAAACCGTGTGAAGTAAGATTTTATAGGAAGCATAGTAGAACAAACATGAGAAACAAGATAAGAGGCTCTATGGAAAGAGACCTCAGTTACTAAGAGACCGAATCAGTACGGAAGACATAAAGCTAGGCATACCATACCCAAGAACGCAGTAAATGGATTTCCCTTGATTAAATTCAAGAAGAACAATAAGTGTTATTATGGAACGATGAAAGAGGAGATCGACAACAGAATACTTCATGATTAGAAATAGCTAAACGTGTGACGGACACTACGAGTTTACTAAAATGAGATGTGGGACAACTGCACCCCACACGGGTTTGCAGGCCTGACACGCTCATTTATGAGTTAGTCGGGTAAGTAGTAATGTACCAGTAAGGTACCCCATGCATTGGACGAGTGGTGTAAGGAACACGGAAGTAGTCGACTCCGTACCATGGACAACGACACAAGATCAGACAAGAACAGATACTACCACAAACAGCCAAAGAGAAGGAACTCATATGAACCAACAACACAAGGAACTAGAGGACAAATAATTAAAAACTATGAAGTGCGAATAGCACGGATTGTTAAGTACAGACATTGGACATGTCTTAAGAAGTTAAGGATAAACTGTGAAGTGCAATAAGCACTAAACAGTAGTTTCAGATCTAGAATCATCCTCAGACCAAAGGTCAGTTGGAAAGAATAATTTAGACACTTGAGAGAACGCTAAGAGTATGAACATTAGATCTTCAGGGAGAATGGATAGACGAGTTATAACTCATTAAGGTCGTGTATATATAAAGATAACACGTGTCTACTGAGAGACCAATATTCCTAAGCTGTAAGGAGGCAGAAGGATATACAATACTATAAAAGGATAAGAAAGGCAGTTAAGCCTAAGACTATCAGAGTCGCGCAGCGGAAGCTAGCGGACCGGTAACTTAAAGAGGTTTCACATACCTGATGAACGCGAAAAGGGAATGATACCACACATCTTCCAATGGAACAAATATAAGACTTATCACTGAATGCCTTAAACCTTTGGGTTAAGACCAAACTAAGTTAGAAATGGTATAAGTACGAAATATATAGATTTGACTCCTATAGAGATAGACCAAATTGTATTAGAACGATTTGTCAGAATAAGAGAACATAAGAACCGATTAAGCTAGCTATAAGAATCCACAGAGACTAAGCCATTAACATATTATAACCCCCTGATCGAATTATAAGTGTGAGATAGATGACATGGAAGCTAGAATGCTTGGTGAGAATTAGACATCTTGACCTATGTTCAAGAATGATATAGTGTTGATTACGTGGGCGTAATCCATTTTAAGGGGGGTAGAGCGAAAACCGCTTAACGTATATTTATGTACTGAGTACGTAAACTACGGTGTGCATAGCACAAAATAATTTGAGAATTTGATTTACATAAACATTTTGAGATAAATTATGGTTATTGCACACGGAAGATGCGAATACCATACATATTAAGTACCTACTTTGTTAACTTCCGGTGTGAGTACAAGTTAAGACAACTGGTGAAGAGGATTAAGGAGACTTAAGGAATATGGAATATATGAGATATGGGTCGATATGAAAGTATTTGTGAGATAAGGATAAGATAACACTATGAGATATTATTTGATATGAGTATGAGGTAGGAGATATTAATGCTATGAGGTATAAGATGGTGAGAATTGTTATGAGACTGATATAGAACTTAGTAGGAATGAGAGCCTTGAGGTAATTACTAAGAGATGAACTGGGAATGATTAATGGACTGAGTCCACATCTTGGAGATGTATTGATTGCGATTAGAAAGACTAAAAAGATAGAAAATTGGACATGAGTGATTTATTTGATGTTTGAAAATGACGTGAGAGGTGGAACTTGATTTTCTAGGGATCAAGGGAAACCAAACACAAATTGGGGTGGAAGGATGGTTCAACACTGATGCTGATCACATCAGGGTTGGATGATTCCTGAAACTCCCTACCAGTGGTCACAATTAAATCACTCTAAGGATAGAGGCTTTAGGATAAAAACGAAATTGGAGTTGATTGTATTTTCAAATAGAGGATTATTCCTCACATGACCTTGTAGGAAGGATTTCCTTTTTACTGATTCTCACCCATGAAGTCGAGGACGCATGAGCCTTTGTCTTCGGACCGGTGACATGGGGAGAACAGAGTTGTTTTGTATTCTGGCCCATGGTGGCGTGGACGAATGTGCCTTTGTCTACGGACCGGTGACATGGGAGAATACGATGAAAATTATGTGATTGTTTTAATCATCAAAAGGAACAAAGGGAATTTTGAGTGCTATACATGCTTAAGCATGTTGTGTGATATTTGAGTATAAGTGTATGACAGACCTAATGATTCAATAAGATTAAGTACACATAATCATGATCTATATGATCTTTGAATGAGGTAAGCCATGTATTCTAATAAATAAGATGCATGGGAACTTTGGGGACAAAGTTGTTTTAAGTGGGGTAGATTGAAATACCCCAACCTAAGTATGCTAAGTAAACATCAGGTATGATGTAATAAGGCTAAAATATGCCTTAGAAACATTGGTAGACAATTTAAACCAAGGAAAACACAAGAAAACGCCTAAAGGGCAACTTAGGCAAAAATGTGCTCTAAGCTTGGAGTGACTTTGATTAGCACCCAAATATCATTATAAGACCTTATTAACATGCTAATGGACATGTTAAATCAATTACCAAAGAAAACCAAGCTCAAAAACAAGCTTAAACACAAAATGTGCTTTAAGACTCCTTAAAGCACCTTTTTGAGAAATTGTCTTAGAAATGAGTTTTGAGTGGCTAAATACCCTTTATTACACCTTAATCAACATGTGTGCTAATTAGTATCACATTAGGAAGCCTAAATCAATGGGAAACCAAAAATTTCACAAATTCATGCACTAATTTGTGAATAGTGCCAAATAGTGCCTAGTTTAAGCCTTTAGTCAACATAAGTCAATAAATTGGTCAACAAAGACCAAAAGTCTCTTATTAGTAGGGGGAACGGTTTTAATGGTGACTCACCATTAGTAGCCAGCACATTAAAGGAAATGAGAGGAAAAGTAGAAAATTCACTATTCACCCTTTTATAAGACAAATATCTTCTTTAGCCACCTCTCTTCTCCTTCTTCATTTCTTTCTTCTTCCACTCCACCGATTTTCTTCTTCTTCTTCTCTCTGTTCTAAAGCCGTCCAAGCAGCACCCATGGCACCACCATCTTCATTTTTCCACCAAATGTTCATTTTAGCTCCAAATCAAAACTAAGCATAGACTTCTCTTAGTTAGACCAAGGCCTTGCTTCCTATCTTTTCTAAATTTGAAAAGCTTCATTTTGGAGCCATGGGAAATCTCCATTAGAGGAGGAAAAACTAGCTTCAGTTGTTCATTGTCTTCTCCATTCATTCAAGGTAAGGAAAATGTAAGAAAAACCAAGTTTCCATCACTTTCCCTTCATAACCGAAATTCATCTCTTCATGTGACCTTGTTTATCCCTTGTTCTAGCTTGGTTCTATTCTCCAAAGACTTGAGGAGGTCTTGCCTTGCATCATTGTGAAGGCCATTCCAAATTTCAAAGGTAAATGTTCATTTTAATACCTTAAAACACATATTTTAACCTAGGAATGATTCCTTAAGGTTAGTGTATTATTTAGCACTCATGAGAGTCATTGTATATTGATTAGAACATTGGCAATGAAATTAAGTTGGTGCCGAGATTCATTCAAGAAAAGCCCTAAGAGCAAGTTAAGATAAGCTGGGAACACAAGTAATTGCTTACCTAATGGTGGTTTAAGGTTTAAGTGGTGTTTATTTAGATAAGTACTAATGTGGCTTTAAGCTTACATTATGTAATGTGTTATATAACCTAGGAAAAAGAATTTAAAGAGCTGTTGACAAGCTTGTGAACTTGTGACTAAGGAGCCAATGGAAATGAGGTAGTAAGATAAGTTTAAGATGGATTTTAAGAGCATTATAACTACTATGAGATTGATGGGTGTAATTGCAGGTTGAAAGCTTTTATATGTGGAAAATTCAGTGTTTAACTTTAAGTCATTTAAGGGCCTAAGAGCCATGTCATTTAAGAGCCTTAGTGCTATGCAATTTAAAATTATTGCACTATATTGAGTTTGTTGTGAATGAGTTTATTTGGGTAGAAAATATGACGAGAAAGGATTTGATGTGTGTGAGATGAATGAATGAGAAAAACAATGCATTTGGGCATGATAATATACTAAAGAAGCTATGGCGAAAATTGGGTAGAAAACAAGTGTTTAAGTGATGGTTTTGATTTAATATGACCTAGGATTTACTTGGGATCATTAAAAGGAATTTGAGTGGAAATGAGTTAACTAAGGAGTTCTTGAGGATTAGAATGACCTAGAGTTGTCTAGGAGAAGTTAGAGGTTAGGAGGGTATAATTTGTGTGTTAGATTGTGTACTAAGGATTTGAGTGTTCACGATTGTATTAAGGGTGAAAAACTAAATGTTGGGTGTAGTGATATACTAAGGAAACCATGTCAAAAATTGGAGAGGAAACAAAGTGTTTAAGGTGTTCTAAGAAGATTTTATGACTAAGGATGTTCTTGCAACATTAAGGGTTGTTTTGGTGAAAAGGGATAAACTATGGAGCTCTTGAGTACTAGGAGACCTAGTGGTGTCTAAGAGGGACTAGGGTTATAATGGTGAATTTAAGGCACCAAAACCATGGTTAGGAAGCTAGGAAACTTGTACAAAGGTTGAAGGAAAAATAAGGTATAATGACTTGTAAGGATGTAAGCATGTGCTAGATTATATATAGCTTTGAGAAGTTTGAGGGAAGCAATGGGTATGCAAATGATGCTTGAGGAGTAGCTAAGATGGTTGTGGATGAACACTTTGGTTAGTTGAAGTTTTAGACAAAATTTACATGTTGGAAGTGTAAGGAATTAAGATATAAGTGTTAAGATCTAGTAAGAACTTGAGTAGATGATCAAGGAATTTGGTATGAGTTTGATGGATGAATTAGGAGGATTTGAAGGTGCCAAATGATGTTAAAACATGCTAGAATACTTGTGGAGAGGTTAGGAAAGGATTGTATAAGATTTGAGGTTGAACAGAGGTCAAAAACTACAATTTTGGACACATTTTGTGTTGGTCCGGGTTTGTAAACAAGTACACAAACCCGGACCACACTAAAATCAGGGCAGAGAGTATTGTCCGTGGATGGTCCGGTTTATAACCCAGTACACATACCCGGACTAAGAGAAAAACATAGCAGAAACGTAGTTAAAGAGTTGGTCCGAGTTTACAACCTCGGACACAAACCCGGACCACTCTAAAAAGGCTCCAGAAAGTTGAAAAATGGGGTTTTAAGGTTGGGACTTGTTTGGTAATGATATTATAAGATTGTTAGGACATAATTAATGACATATAATGGTCATTAGGGGCATAAACAAGCTTAAGAAATAATGAGAAGTAAGTGGCTTTTGAGGTTAAGGTTAAACTATAAGAACTTAGTGGTATTAAGTTGGAAATCATTAGTGATTAAGTAAGCTAGGTTAATTAAAGTAATTAACCACCCAATTCGATGAATGTTTTAGGGTTTGAGAATTTGGACTCCGGAGGAGAGTAAGCAACCGAACCACCAACGGTGAACGGTACAGTCTTCTTGTGACCTGCTTGCTAACGAGGTGTCCCTCGGCTTGTGTGCTATTTGTTTATATGTGCCGACTAAACAAGATAAATTATGCAACCGGAATATTATGTTTATTATATTTGTTGTGTGATGTTTGAAAACTAACACAACTTACTGTGAGAACTTACTAACAACGTTTAGTAAAGAATTGTGTGAGATTAAGGAACACTCCCTAATATTGGTTTGTTAATAACCAAAGAGGTTTAACCACAAACATTGTCTTGAGACTTCTACTAACTGGAACTTGGGGGGGAGTGAGGAACCCGGGACTGACTCCGGTCATGCATGCTAAGGTAAGGGGGGTCGGTATCTAAAGCAGATTCGACTTCCGCTTAAGGACTTGTCTTCGGACTTGTTGCCTAGGGTCGGTTGCCGGCTCAGCTACACTGGACTTCCCGTCCAAGGTAGGAGGCATTAGATGGTGCGGTAGGATCACCTAAATCCTAAATTATAAGATAAGTTGTTTATTCAACCAATGGAGTTAATAGCTCATTGGCTAGGGTTGCTTTTGACCCGACAAAAAAAACATTGAGATAAGATACAACGATTTCTATTTAAAGGATGGTTTGTATTCTAAGATTAAGATAAGGTTTGAGATAAGTTGCAACCATTTCTATTTAAAGGATGGTTTGTATTCTAAGACTGAGATAAGCTACAACCATTTCTATTTAAAGAATGGTTTGTTTTCTAAGATTAAGATAAGGATTAAGATTGAGGTAAGATAAGGTTAGAATGAGATTAAAAGGAAACATAACTTAAGGAGTTAAATAATTGACTCACTAATTAAGGGAACACATTTAAGTCGTTCATTGTGTTTGAAGTTTGATTGTTCATATTTGGCTTGTTGTTTATTGCACTTTCTATTATGTTGTGCATCTAATCAACCTCCATGCTATCGACAATTAGTCGTTGTAGCCACGTTAGCTTGGGGGCCATGAGAGGATCGTACCAGCAATTTTGTTGACCCCCTTTGGGGGCTGTTTTTTATTATGCAGGTGAATGACAGAAGGCGACAGTCCTGAGAGTAAGATGGGGTAGATGTATTACAGGTTTAAGTGTGACCTACGAGTTGTGCATGTACTCTCGTATGGTAATATGAGTTAGTAAGTTGTATAGGATGCGAGGAGATTGTAAGATTGATATGTATTTGGTTTAGGCTTGTAAGTACTAATGTTCGGTATATTCTGTTAGTCAGACCGTGGCAAGGTCCTGAGAGTGTATTAAAATCCGCTGTGACATTATATATTTGTTGTTAGGCTTGCAGTAACCACGATTGGATTGAGATGGGGTGTTACAACTCCGGTTTGCCGGATGCCAACTAAATAATCAGAGATCTATTAACTTTGGTATGGGAATGGTCCAAGCCCTATCTTTTCTTGACCTGGCTCTCTTAGTCAAGACTTTCACCTTAGACGAAAGATAAACTGTTGAATATGTGCAGACTGGAAAATGTGAGTGGTTGGATCTGGTGTATTTAAAACAAATGAAAAAGAAATTTAAAACTCAAAATACCTTACGGGCTGCAAACAAATCCCGGTCGCAGTAGTTTAGTAAAGTGGAAGCGACCGGATATCGAACCGTGGGACTAAAGGGGAATTATCTAATTCCTAAGCTGTGTCACAAAGGAGGGGATTAATTGACTTGTTTTTATAATAAAAAGGACAGATAAAATAAACTGAGTAAAAGTTAAATTAAACGGGACTCTAGGTTAAGGTTAATATAGTATGCTCTTTTATGCTATGTCTACCGTTTTATTGTGATAGTTTGGCAAAATTCCTGTTATTATCTTGAGGACTAAATCATAGACTCAAAAGAACTCGTTTACCAGAACATGCTCGGTCTAATCTAGATTCGAGCAAAACACATGTAAACGGATTAAGTATGAGAAATTATATTTGCGTCTGAAAATACTAGCTTATTAAATCATAATAAGCTTTTTATAGATTTATGGCTTAATTAACTTGTCTATTTATCACGGATCTGATCAAAATAGATTTAGTAAAGCATTTTAATAAATTCATAAAATTTATTAAAAAGGCGAGAGATAAGCTTTAATCGTAACAAATTGTATTTAATTAAACCGGTAAAAACATAATTACATAATTAAACAGACTATAAATTAACCTTCACCTAGAGTATATCCTCTTAGCCTGACATATTAACTGGTAATATGTCGGTCAGAGGTTGGACAGAATAACAACGCATAAAATGGACTAAAAATGGAAGGATTATGATGAAGGAATTTATGGAGGGATTTGTGTGATTTTATGGAGTGTAGAAATGGAGAGAATAATGGTGTGGAATGTAGTAGTGAATGGTGAAATACCCCTAAATTAATTTAAATTAATTTAGGGGATTTCTTTTATTAAAAATTAAATTATTATATGTAATTATGAATATTGAATTATTATATGGAATTATGGAATTTATTTAGGGTTTTTCTCCTATTCAACCCTAATTATTATACATTATTATATAGTATTATGAATTTAATAATAAGATTTATAAGTCAATAAATCTTGGGGAAATTATTAAACACTCCAAATATATTATAAAGATTTTAGGAAGTGTTGGAACATTGTTTTGAAACATAAAAGTCATATAAAATTTTAGAAACCTTAAAGCTTATTAAGCCTTGCTAGAGTTGACTTTTTGAGAATGGTCAAGCCAGGCCATGAAACCTATACCAATAAATAGGTTATGAAAAACCATGAAGATCGATAAAAAGAACGTCAAAAACGGATCATCCTAGCCAAAGTTATGCTAGTTTAAAGTTTAGAGCCAAAATTTTATAACTGCCACGTGTCAGCCTCTCGTGCGCCCAACACTTAGTCGATTCTATCTCCTTGTTTTTCTCCAACAATCATCCGATTTTGACCTAACTTGTGACAGCTATATCTCACTCGTTATTTCGAATTTTCCAGTGCCGTCTTCTCTATTCTTTTCTCCTTAATTCCCTCTTTACAATCATAACTCATACAAGCCCTAACTCATTCTACATCGACGGGAAAGTTGATCCAAAGTTGCCAGCTTTCGAGTTCGTAACCCAGATTCCAGTTTTCATTCGATTTCAGGTAAAGTTCGTCTTGCCATAACTTCCTCGTCTTTCAACCAAATTTCGATTTCTTTAGCCCGTTGTGTAGATCTCTAATCCATCTACAACTTTCATTTTTATTCCCAAGCCTGATTCGTAACCGTTTGGAAGATATAGTCGCCCAAAGTCTCGGATTTTTCAGCACATAAAATCATAGAAAACGACAGGTAAACTCGTAACTTTCGGGTCAATTTTCTTTCTGTATAATGCAAATTAGATTGAGTTCTTGTTATCATTGTGTAGATCTATGTCCCATGTTTCGATTGAGCCAAAGAACACAGTCTAACTCAATCTGTACCCCAAGTTATAGAGTCGCAAAGTAGGCTATCCAAACGGTCGAGCTCGAACAGTTTTCCAGAACCCGATCTTGAATCGCTTCGATTCGAGCAATTCCGGTGAGTTTTCTTCAAATTCCTCCGATTATGCTAACCGGTTTTACAATTCCGATCTAACCCATGTTGCAATTTAACCTATTACGCTCTAGATTAGGAGAATTGACAGAATTGAATTCGGTAACCTTAAGAACCCTAACTCTCGAATCAAATTCGAATCTTGGTGAACTCTGCATTAAAATTGGGGAAATTAGCATCATTGGAACCGAAATTTTATTACGAATCCATAGAAACAAGAATCACGCGATTTCGTTCTGTAGATTGTGAGGAATCGTCGATTTAGTACTCGATCTGTTTAGGTTGTTCGCTGAAGAACTCGCGGTACAGGGGCCGTCCGATCTCGTTCTAAGAGATTGGACGGCCAAGATTAGATCTGGTGATTATAAGTTGTTAAAGTTTCTATAAAATTCAGTAAATAGTCTTAACTTGTTGGTTTAATTTAAATATCTTCCCGAATGTATTTTGACTTGAAATTTTAACCATAGATTCCTTATTTTATCTAGTTTATTTTGATGTAAATTATTATGGTTTTGGAGTTTTTAAACATAAGTTATGATTTTTACAAGTTACGGGTTTTCTAGAATTATTTGGCTAAATTAAAAAGATATTTTTATGAAATAAAAATTCTATAATATGTCTAAATGTTATAGTTACTGTATATTAAATTTGGGAATTTTTGGGCATTGGTAAAAGGTTTTAAAAATTGTGTTTATGAGTTTTTTCATAAGAATAACCTATAATATAAAGTTTTTAATGTAATCAAAATTAAAGTAAGGTTTGTTAATTAAATTTTAAGCTGGGGAAAATAAAGGGAGCTAAATTAAAATTTTTAACAGTAAGTTTATAATGTTTTTTTTGTATTAGCTTTTAAGAGAAATGAAATTATTTACATATATGTATATTTACTTACTTAAGTAGGAACTTATATAAATTAAGGAATTTATTATCCTACATTTTATCTACTATATTATATGGGAGTTAATATTTTAAATGAACTAAGGAACAAATATATATAAATATTATTTATACGCATTTTAAAAAAAAAGGAATTAAGAAGTAACTTAAGTAAATCAGGGAGCTAATTAAAGTACCACTTATAATTACTAAACTTTATAAGATCTAGAACCTTGAGATATGGTAAAAGAAATACTTTATGAAATACTTAGAATACAGTTTAAGGTTGTATTAATAAGATAGTATAATACGGTGAATTACATAGGGAATGTCTTGGTAATTTCTAATACGGGTATACTTATATATATTAAATAAAACAAGGAAACACATTATGTTATAAACTTTAAGTCAGTTGTGTTAAGCCTAGAAGTTATTGAACATTAATAAATACAGTAAAATTTCCTAAAAATGCTAGGATAAATTTTAATACATAAAGATATATATATATATATATATACATGTACATAAATACATTAATATGGTTGAGGGAAATAATAATCTTTGTGATAGTTATAATAAGTAGGTTATATCTATATATATATATATATTAACTTAGGTTTTAGTCAGTGAGTGATTAGATAGTCACTATTAATTTAAGAGTTTTAAATACACAACATAACTTAACACGGTCTTGGGCTAACCCACTAAGCCCAAGTCTATGAACTCCAAAAAGCCCACTTTAACAATCCAGGGAGAGTTTGGGCCACTCTCAGGAATTAATTCTAAATCATTCCAAATAAACGAGGTGGGCCTAACAAAGGATTTAGTTAACAAGTCGAGCCCAAACCTTTGTAAAGGAATAATGGTAAACCTAGAACTATTAACCAGTAAGTGAAGAGGTTGTTAAGTTTATAAGTCTCTTAACTAATCGACATTTGGAACACCTTAATTATAGGTTACTGTTGGGGAATCACTTTTACGAGTTAGTTATTGTGCTTCACATACCAGGTACGATTTCTCGTACTCCGATCTTTTGCTGATTGACTTGTGGAATGCTTTGGAAAACGCTAACTGACTTTAAGAGGAATTTCAAAAAAGGAGAAATGGTTTTGTGACTAACTCAGCTTGTGTGACTAACTGCGCCCTGGATGTGGAACTCACTTGGGTATTGGTTTCTTCTACTTGGTTGCCCGTTAGACATTGGCTGCTTGGGTTTACGCTTCTGCACTCTATAGGACTGAGTGTTTTGGTATTGCTCTGGGTAGTTGGTGATCTAGCGGGATTTTTGGAAAAGGTCAATCTTGGAAATCTTTCTTTCGACGTGCGCGCGTCTTCAATGGTAACAGTGAGGGGCTGTATATCCCCTGTCCCAAAAAGGGACGTGATGCACAGTGAGGGGCTGTATATCCCCTGTCCTTAGTGGACGTGATGAACAGTGATGGGCTGTATATCCCCTGTCCTTATTGGACGTGATGAACAGTGAGGGGCTGTATATCCCTTGTCCTTAGTGGACGGGATGAACAGTGAGGGGCTGTATATCCCCTGTCCTTAGTGGACGTGATTGGCGGTGGGGGCCATCTCTCCCAGTTAAATTATTCCACTCTTGACTTCTTGATTCCTGGATCTATTTTATCATTCCTAGTCCTTTGTGACTATCTGAGTCTTTCTACTCCTAACGGGAATTGGGTTTAACTAAGGAATGGATGTTCACTAACACATGATGTGATTTTGTTCCACTAACTTTATCTTTCAGTTATTAAACTTTATTCTTATCTTAGTATCTTGATTTGGTGATTGTGAAATGCTTTATTTCTCTGAGTGTTTTAAGTGTTTGTTTTCAAGTTATTATTTATTTAAGAATTGTATTTTAAGTTGTTTTTGGAGGATCGTACCAGTTCCATTCCAGGGAACTGACCCGCCCCTTCCGGGGTGGGCTGCTTGGTTTTATCTTGCAGGTACGTGTGATCTTACAGGTGGCCATGAAGAGAAAGAGTGATTGGGATGGGATTAGGCTTGGAGAGTTTTTTACGTTTTATTACTTCTATTTTTGTTAAGTTTCTCTCGTGGTTCAGGCCGTGACTTTTTGTAATCTTTAAGTTGTTTTTGGTGAGGTTTGGTACCGGGTGTTTGGAACCCTCTGATGTGTGCGTGCCCGCTTTAGTTTTTTTTTCCGCTATAAATATGTTAAATAGGGGCGTTACAATGGTAATTTTGTGGAGGAAAAATGGCATAATTTTGGGGGTGGAATGAGATATGTATTAATGGAGGGGTTATAGGTATTTATAGTGAATAATGGGGTAAAAGAGGGAGAGGACGCGGTAGATTAGGCGTGTGAAGAGATAATGTTATTATCTCTCACACTTTGTCGACATGCCCCTGTACGCTGGATTTACCGACATGTCCGAACCAGTGTCCGAACACTGCTAGTTCGGACATGTCGACGCTGTGCAGAGCTCGCTTCCACGTGTTGCGTCCGAACTAGTATGTCCGGACGAGAATTATTTCCTCTAAAATCTTCGTTTGAGCTCCGATTTAATCCCCGTTTGTTGTGTTGGAATCCTCATGAGTAAATCTACTTAATTACATGGATTTTTCCTACATTGAACATATAAATGCATTAGTTCATGTCAACATAAATCTTAGGAAAAACTAATAAGTGGGAAACATGTGTTTCAGATATTGCAATTCATAAGGTATTTAACCCCTAAAAGTCTATATGTTTTGCACTTATCAAACTTCCTCACACTTAGCTTTTGCTTGTCCTCAAGCAAAATATAGAATTAAGCTCCTGAGAAATTCCATAGAAATTAAATCTTTGGGTTAAAACAAACGTAGAAGGGAATCAACATAATACAATCCTAAGATTAACCTTGCTCATAACAGTATGTTTCTTTCTTTTTAGTGGAAACAAGCTCTTCAAACCAAATTTTTGAGAGTAAATCATCAATTCAGGATACACAGATTAACTCGGAATCTTTCCCACCATTTCTTTCCTTAATACCCAGAAACGACAAGGGGTGTGAAGTATTGCCTTATTCCACAGTACCTTTCAACACCACATACTCATGATCTAAATAAGTTTAAGCTCTCTTTCTTTTTGTTTCTTAGCTTTATAGCACTGCTTGCATATTTATTTTAAACCCTACAGACTTTTCTCTCCATTCTTGTAACAGTTTTGGGTCTTTTATTCGATATCAATGATCTTAGGTAAATGGGTGATGAACACCCAAGGACTTAATAACCGAATGGAAGAGGCCCGTTTCAGTTTAAACAAATCATATTAGATCAAAGGAGTACTTGCCCTATTCTTCTTCCATCCTTTCTTTCATTTCATTCCAAAGGTACCGATTAAACCAGTTCAGACTTCATAATTAGCTGCACACCAAATAATTTTTATAATGAAACCATAAAAGCTAACAATTATGAGCAAAACTAATCTTAAAGTTGCTTACCATGTTTGATTTTTCTACAAAATATTTTTACCCGTAAATCTAATGTCTATACAGTGATTAAAATAACTACTGGGGCCATTTTCAGGAAAGGTCTAACTTCCTCACATTTAAGAGGAACAATGTCCTTATTTGTTCAGAGAACTGACCCGCCCCTTCCGGGTGGGCTGCTTGGTTTTATCTTTGCAGGTTCGTGTGATCTTACAGGTGGCCACGAAGAGAAAGAGTGATTGGGGATGGGATTAGGCTTGATGAGAGTTTTTTTATGTTTTATTACTTCTATTTTGTTAAGTTTTCTCGTGGTTCATTTGTGACTTGTTATCTTGGTTTTGTGTTTAACTTTCTGTGTTGTTTTAAGTGTTTGTGTTTAGGGGGGTGTTTGTGTGTTGTTGTTTGAGGCTGTGACTTTTGTAATCTTTAAGTTGTGTTTTGGTGAGGTTTGGTACCGGGTGTTTGGAACCCGATGATCTGTGCGCCTTTAGTATTTTATTTCCGCTATAAATATGTTAAATAGGGGCGTTACAGAAATTGGTATCAGAGCGTAGTTACGCTCTGAACCCGAGAAAACAAGCTGAGTGAAATACTTAGATTATAGGTGCACTTAAAACTGGGGAACTGGGGTAGAATTGGGAAGTGAGAATTCCAGAAAGGCACGTGACCCTACCCCATACTTACTACTTGTGTTTTAATTCGTGTACACACGAACCGTCCTTAGGACGTTATAAATTTTAATACATACATAGTTAGACTTTACGATACGCCTTCTGAGTAACAATAACCGTCATACCAGCTAGATGTCTCGAAGAGGAGGAAGAGGAGGAGCGGGACCCTCAGGAGGCTTGGGACCAGACGCTGTCACCCCGGAGGTCATAGCACAGATAGTGACAGCTGCATTGGCCCAGCAGCAGGCTCAGATCCCACAGCCACCACCACCACCACCGAATGGTCCCCGGGAGTTCAACTGGCTGAAGGCGGTTAACGACCTTCGTCCTCCCATCTATGAAGGCCAGCCAGAACCGAGGACGTTGGAGAAGTATATAGACGAGATGCAGAAGGCCTTCACCTCTCTGCATGTTCCAGTGAACCGTCAGGTGGACATAGCGGCCTACTTTCTTCAGGGACCCGCGCACCGATGGTGGCAGACCGCTAGAGCCGAGCTGACGGCCCAGCGAACTTCGACTTCCAGGCATTTCTGGTGGCCCTGAGAGCTAAATTCTATCCATCCTATCTACAGAAGAGGATGAGGAGCGAGTTCGAGCAGTTGAAGCAAGGGAGTCTTTCTGTTGCTGAGTACCACAACAAGTTCGTGGAACTACTTGCTGTTATTGGAGAGGGAGCTTACGCTCCAAGATATCTGGTGGACAAGTTCCATACCGGCCTGAACTTCAAGATCATGACTATGATCGGGTCCACTAGAGGGATGACCCTACAGGTATGGAATGTGATTTAAAAATTTCTGGTACACAAAGGTTTCTCCCACTAACATATGTTGTCACCACAGGAGTTAGCGGAGGATGCGAATGATTGTGAGACCACCATTGCCTATCAGGATTCTGTGCTAGGCAAGAGGAGGAATGACAATGGAGGAGGAAATGGGAGAGGACCCCCCCAGACTCAGGAAAGGAGGGGAAAGTTTTTCAAGGGAGGAAACGAGAAAGCCATTGTCTCCTATCATGCTGATGCTGAGCCACTCCGCTCCCAGCCATTTCAGGGTGAGATAAATTAGAAACCCCAAAGTGATTACATCTTGTTATCAATTACTAACCTTGAGACTGAAACAGGGAACCAACTTGCGAGAAAGTTCTTCTGCAAATGGTGCAAGAAGGACCACCCGGGCAAGGATTGTAAGGGCAACCTGGTGAACTGCCACCACTGCGGTAGGAAGGGGCACAGATCGTTCGAGTGCTTCCTGAACCCGGATTCCAGGAACTATAAGCCACGCACCGGGACCACTGCTAGAGCCCCAGTTGCTACTACTACTGGAGGAGGTCGAGGTAGCACAGGAGGTGCTGGACCATCCACCGGTCGCCCTGCCCAGAGTCATCCACAGAGGCCGGGACAGAACTATCCCCAGAGGCCGGGCAAGGCACCGATCCTCAACCTGGTGGACCGTGTCGAGGCAGCCAGTGATGACCCGAGCCCACCTGGTGAGGACTACTTCCCTCACGAAGAGGCTTAGACTTTTACTTTCTTTACATTTCATTGGCTAGTTTTCCTTTTCGTTGTCAATGTAAAAAGGGATGAACTATAAACCCTTCATTTTATTTCGTTACGAACCTTTCAATTCCATTTGTGAACCATGACTTACTTATTTAATGACAATTGTTCCTCAGCTTTCGATATTTGCTTTCCTATTTTGCCCTATACCACACCCAATATCCCTTTTGAAGCCAAACCACACCCACCAGAGAAGTGTGAGGTCTTGAGACCCGGGATGATCTTACTACGAGAGTACCTGACCCCGGCAGTCCAGTATGCATTGATCCTCAAGATCAGGGAGTTAGGTGTGAAGGAAGGAAATTTTTACACCCCTACCTTCAAGAATGGTTCGACCATGAAGGTGAAGATCATGTGCCTAGGTAAGAAGTGGAACCACACCACCAAGACCTATGAAGAAGTGGAGGTGCCACCAATCCCGGAGGAACTGCAGACCATCATTAGAGCTGCAGTTAAGGCAGCACAAGAATTGGAGGATGAGCCCGTCCCAGACCTAACCTCAGACGTCTGCATCATCAATTTTTATGGAAAAGAAGGTAAGCTAGGGTTGCATCAAGATAAGGATGAATCCCTAGAATCCATCACCAAAGGAGTTCCAGTGGTTTCCATATCACTTGGAGACGACGCGGAGTTCCTATTTGGTGACCAGAAGAGGATGGACCTTTCCACCAAGATCCTCCTGAAGTCAGGTGATGTACTGATCTTTGGTGGGGCAGCTAGACTCATCTACCATGGAGTGAAGAGAATCAAGCCCAACACAGCCCCCACATCCGTTATTAACCAGACTCACCTGAAACCTGGCAGATTAAACCTGACCTTTAGACAGATCTAGCTTTGTACTTTACAATTTCAGCCTTGTAATCATTAAAACTGCTCATGAAGCTTTCAATAAGAATGAGAATTCTAAGAAATTATTTCTTCATGTAGGAGCTGGAAATTTAGAGGTCAGGCTGAATGTGTTGGACCAGGCTCAAGCAAAGAGCAATGGAACGGTCATCACAGGTATACCAATTAACCTTGAACAACTGCCTTGGAAAGAGTTACTAGAAACCTTAGAACTTAATTCACTCAATAATTGCAGGCACATTCCAAATTAATGGAGTGGAGGCCACCGTCCTGTTTGATTCCGGAGCCTCCCACTCCTTCATATCCCAAGCATTTCATACTAAGGTAAATGCCCCCACAGAGGATATCCATGATTGCTCAGTTTTGTTGCCATCCAAAGAATTGATCAAATGCAGCAAGCAGTGCAAGAATCTGAGCATGCACATCAAGGGAGCAGACTTTCTTCTCGACGCCATTGTCTTCCCTGGCATGGGATTTGACATGATTGTGGGCATGGACACGCTACAGCGGTACAGAGGTAGACTACACTGCGCAGAGCATCGTCTCTCTTGAAGTCAGCCACAGGGATCACAGTATCATACCGAATGCAGCCTAAGCAGCCGACTGTGAAGGTTGTATCAGCATTATCCCTGATGAAGGAAGTGTCCAAGGGCGCTACTGCCTACTACTGCTACGCCCAGGATCTGAGGACGGATCCGAAGTTCAGGAGCGACGTTCCCATTGTGTCGGAGTACCCCGATGTTTTTCCAGAGGAGCTGCCTGGACTACCACCGCTGAGAGAGGTTGAATTCAACATCGACCTCGTACCGGGCACGGGACCGATTGCTAAGGCTCCCTACCGGATGGGCCCTGCAGAGATGGTCGAGTTGAAGAAGCAGTTGCAGGAGCTACTGGATAAGGGCTTCATCAGACCCAGTGTCTCACCTTGGGGCGCTCCTGTGCTGTTCGTCAAGAAGAAGGACGGGAGCATGAGACTCTGTATAGATTACAGAGAGTTGAACAATGTCACGATCAAAAACAAGTACCCACTGCCCAGGATCGATGACTTGTTCGACCAGCTGAGGGGAGCAAGGGTGTTCTCTAAGATTGATCTGCGATCCGGATATCACCAGATAGCTGTAGCTGAGCCAGACATTGAGAAGACAGCCTTCCGGACCAGATACGGCCACTATGAGTTCACAGTGATGCCGTTTGGACTGACCAATGCACCGGCGAGATTTATGGATTTGATGCAGAGAGTCTTCCAAACCCAGCTAGATAAGTCGGTAGTCGTATTCATAGACGACATTCTAGTCTTCTCCAAGAGCAAAGAGGAACATGAGCAGCATTTGAGGACAGTCTTGGAGACGCTGAGGGAGAAACAGTTATATGCCAAGTTCAGCAAGTGTGAATTTTGGTTGGACAAGGTGTCATTTCTTGGACACGTGATCTCAGCTGAGGGAGTTTCTGTAGACCCAGCTAAGATCGAGGCAGTGCAGAGCTGGCATAGACCTCGCACCGTGACAGAGGTTAGGAGTTTCCTTGGGTTGGCTGGCTACTATAGACGCTTTGTGAAGGACTTCTCCAGGCTGGCCAAGCCCTTGACCTCCTTGATGAAGAAGGACAGCCCTTTTGTATGGACAGAGGCTTGTGAGGTCTCCTTCAAGGCGCTGAAGGACGCCTTGACCACAGCTCCAGTATTGACTATCCCAGAGGGGAATGAGGGGTACGAGGTATATTGCGATGCTCAGGCAGAGGAATTGGTGGAGTACTGATGCAGCATGGCCGAGTAGTAGCGTATGCTTCTAGACAGCTGAAGAAGCACGAGGAAAACTACCCCACCCACGACCTTGAGCTCCTCGCCATAGTCTTCGCCTGAAGATCTGGCGACATTACTTGTATGGAGCCACAGTCCGGATTATGACAGACCATAAGAGTCTGAAGTACATCTGGACCCAGAAGGAGCTCAATTTGAGACAGCGACGATGGGTTGAGCTACTGGCCGATTATGACATCAACCTCCAGTACACAGAAGGGAAAGGAAATGTCGTGGCAGACGCTCTGAGCAGAAGAGCTTATTCACTACTCGCCCTATAGAGACGA
>CM041780.1:118241944-118269215 GCA_023374045.1 Limonium bicolor
AGGTTGTAAACCCGGACCAACCTTTAACTACGTTTCTGCTATGTTTTTCACTTAGTCCGGGTATGTGTACTGGGTTATAAACCCGGACCATCCACGGACAATACTCTCTGCCCTGATTTTAGTGTGGTCCGGGTTTGTGTACTTGTTTACAAACCCGGACCAACACAAAATGTGTCCAAAATTGTAGTTTTTGACCTCTGTTCAACCTCAAATCTTATACAATCCTTTCCTAACCTCTCCACAAGTATTCTAGCATGTTTTAACATCATTTTGCCCTTCAAATCCTCCTAATTCATCCATCAAACTCATACCAAATTCCTTGATCATCTACTCAAGTTCTTACTAGATCCTTAACACTTATATCTTAATTCCTTACACTTCCAACATGTAAATTTTGTCTAAAACTTCAACTAACCAAAGTGTTCATCCACAACCATCTTAGCTACTCCTCAAGCATAATTTGCATACCCATTTGCTTCCCTCAAACTTCTCAAAGCTATATATAATCTAGCACATGCTTACATCCTTACAAGTCATTATACCTTATTTTTCCTTCAACCTTTGTACAAGTTTCCTAGCTTCCTTAACCATGGTTTTGGTGCCTTAAATTCACCATTGTAACCCCTAGTCCCTCTTAGACACCACTAGGTCTTCCTAGTACTCAAGAGCTCCATAGTTTATCCCTTTTCACCAAAACAACCCTTAATGTTGCTAGAACATCCTTAGTCATAAAATCTTCTTAGAACACCTTAAACACTTAGTTTCCTCTCCAATTTTTGAATGGTTTCCTTAGTATATCACTACACCCAACATTTAGTTTTTCCCCTTAATACAATCGTGAACACTCAAATCCTTAGTACACAATCTTAACACACAAATTATACCCTCCTAACCTCTAACTTCTCCTAGACAACTCTAGGTCATTCTAATCCTCAAGAACTCCTTAGTTAACTCATTTCCACTCAAATTCCTTTTAATGATCCCAAGTAAATCCTAGGTCATATTAAATCAAAACCATCACTTAAACACTTGTTTTCTACCCAATTTTCGCCATAGCTTCTTTAGTATATTATCATGCCCAAATGCATTGTTTTTCTCATTCATTCATCTCACACACATCAAATCCTTTCTCATCATATTTTCTCACCCAAATCAACTCATTCACAACAAACTCAATATAGTGCAATAATTTTAAATTGCATAGCACTAAGGCTCTTAAATGACATGGCTCTTAGGCCCTTAAATGACTTAAACTTAAACACTGAATTTCCCACATATAAAAGCCTTCAACCTGCAATTACACCCATCAATCTCATAGTAGTTATAATGCTCTTAAAATCCATCTTAAACTTATCTTACTAACTCATTTCCATTGGCTCCTTAGTCACAAGTTCACAAGCTTGTTTAAATTCTTTTTCCTAGGTTATATAACCCATTACATAATGTAAGCTTAAGCCACATTAGTACTTATCTAAATACCACCCCTTAAACCTTAAACCACCATTAGGTAAGCAATTTACCTTGTTGTTCCCAAGCTTATCTTAACTTCCTCCTTAGGGCTTTTCTTGAATGAATCTCGGCCACCAACTTAATTTCCTTTGCCAATGTTCTAATCAATATACAATGACTCTCATGAGTGCTAAATAATACACTAACCTTAAGGAATCATTCCTAGGTTAAAATATGTGTTTTAAGGTATTAAAATGAACATTTACCTTTGAAATTTGGAATGGCTTCACAATGAAGCAAGGCAAGACCTCCTCAAGTCTTTGGAGAATAGAATCAAGCTAGAACAAGGGATAAAACAAGGTCCCATGAAGAGATGAATTTCGGTTATGAAGGGAAAGTGATGGAAACTTGGTTTTTCTTACATTTTCCTTACCTTGAATGAATGGAGAAGACAATGAACACCTCAAGCTAGTTTTTCCTCCTCTAATGGTGATTTCCCATGGCTCCAAAATGAAGCTTTTCAAATTTAGAAAAGATAGAAGCAAGGCCTTGGTCTAACTAAGAGAAATCTATGCTTAGTTTTTGATTTGGAGCTAAAATGAACATTTGGTGGAAAAATGAAGATGGTGGTGCCATGGGTGCTGCTTGGACGGCTTTAGAACAGAGAGAAGAAGAAGAAAATCGGTGGAAGAAGAAAGAAATGAAGTAGAGAGGAGAGAGGTAGGCTAAAGAAGATATTTGTCTTATAAAAGGGTGAATAGTGAATTTACTACTTTTCCTCTCATTTCCTTTAATGTGCTGGCTACTAATGGTGAGTCACCATTTAAAACCGTTCCCCCTTTACTAATAAGAGACTTTTGGTCTTTGTTGACCAATTTATTGACTTATGTTGACTAAAGGCTTAAACTAGGCACTATTTGGCACTATTCACAAATTAGTGCACAAATTTGTGAAATTTTTGGTTTCCCATTGATTTAGGCTTCCTAATGTGATACTAATCAGCAAACATGTTGATTAAGGTGTAATCATGGGCATTTAGCCACTCAAAACTCAATTCTAAGACAATTTCTCAAAAAGGTGCTTTAAGGAGTCTTAAAGCACATTTTGTGTTTAAGCTTGTTTTTGAGCTTGGTTTTCTTTGGTAATTGATTTAACATGTCCATTAGCATGTTACTAAGGTCTTATAATGATATTTGGGTGCTAATCAAAGTCACTCCAAGCTTAGAGCACATTTTTGCCTAAGTTGCCCTTTAGGCGTTTTCTTGTGTTTTCCTTGGTTTAAATTGTCTACCAATGTTTCTAAGGCATATTTTAGCCTTATTACATCATAACTTGATTTTTACTTAGCATACTTAGGTTTGGGGTATTTCAGGAGTTTCCAAAGAAGAGATGCAACAATACCAATGTGGGCAAATGACTTTACCGCAATAACAGATATAAGCTAGTCCCTCAACGAGCCATCATCATTGCCATATCAGGTCGATCCAGGCCAGCTACTTTCCACCATATTTTTATTTCAGGGGTAATGGATGAAGACATGGGCCATGTCCTCAGGACTTCCACAGAAGTTGCAGATATCTGACAGTATGTCGGTACATCTCTTTCGGAGGGAGACTCAACAAGGAACAACACCTTGCATAATTTTCCAAAGAAATTGAGATACCCCGAACTTAAATATGGTGATTAAATTATTTTAATATGATATTTAGAGGCCTAATGATGCCCAAAGATCTTGGGTGAAGAAAGTAAAACCAAAAGAAAAGAGAAAAAGCGTAAAAAGCATAAAATGTAAAAACGTGCGTTACACAACCATAGGAGGTATATGACCTCGACTAGGATCCTAGATGGATTCCTAAGGCTTAATTATGCCTAAATAATATGTGGGAACAATTCCCGAAGAAAACGGATCCACATAGTGGGTTAAAAACGCAAATGAGGCTTTAAAGCATGTTTTTTGAGAAAACCCGGAAACGTGACTTTAAGTGGTCAAATGGACTCATATAAATTATAGTTGACCATATAACTATAATTAAACATTAATGGAAGCTTAAGAACCATTAAAATTAAAGAAACAAGGAAAATCCAGAAGACGGACCCGGTTAGTGAATAGTGGCAAAACCGGGAAAATTAGTAGCGTGTCTTGTGAAAAGACGAGAATGCCCATGCCCATGTATAATAAGGGGGGCGGTTTCTTGGGGATGACTCACCCCTATCTTTTTGCAATTTGACTAATTAGTGAGAGAAGAGAATAAAGTAAAAAGCAAAAAGGTGAAAAGTGAATAAAAGCTACTCGCTCCCTCTCTCTCCTCACAGTTTTTTCCCTCTCAGCCGTATGACTCCCCCTCCCAACCAGATCTGCATTCCTCTTCTTCCTCCCACCAATTTTGAAGCTTCTCCCATGGCTTCTTGCCATTCTCTTCCCTGTTCAAGCTTTAATAATGCTCCAAACTCAAATAAATGACATATTTGTGCTCCCCTCATCAAGAGCTATCTTCCTCTCTTTTCAAACTCTTAAAAGGATGAATTTGACCTCCATGGGTATAGCCCCATTTGAAGAGAAAATCAGATTTTAAGGAGCTAGGTTGCCTCCTCTTTCATTTAAGGTAAGAAAATCTAAGAAAACTCATTTTTCTTTCCATCCTTGACCTAGCCGATTTTGGCCTCTCATGTGCCTTGCTTTATTTCTTTGTTGAGCATTTGTTCAAGTATCCAATGGTGGTTGGAACTCTCCTTGATTCATGACCAAAGCCAATTCTAGGGTTAAAGGTAAATCCCTAAATTTTGAGCTTTAAACACCCCTTTGTAATCTAGAGCAATTAATGACCCTAAGTGTCTTGCTTGGTCTAATTTCCTCATGGGGTACCAATTTGGAGTTGGGAAACTCCATGGCCCTTGCCCGGTTTTTAAGCAAGAGGAAGGGAGGAAGAAAAAAGAAGAGGAAGGAGAACTTGGGAATTAAAGGTAAACAATCTACCTTGATATCTATCCTAGTTGTCTTAGGATTATGGGATGGGAAATTTAAATGAATGAACCAAATATATGCTAGAAATATGTTTGGGTGACTTGAAAGAGAATTATGATTAATGCCTAATGCTATGGTGAATTTGGTGTATGATTTAAGGGCCTAAGAGCCAAGAGTGCACTACAATGTGTTTAATGAGCTTGGATGAATTTTGTGTGCTGGTAGGATCTATTAGGAATGTGGTTAGTTGAATTGATTTAGGAGGATGAAATGATGCATTTGGGCATGTTAGATTTGTAAGGAAGTTATGGCGAAATTTTTGTAGAAATTAGGAGGTTTAGGTGATGTTGGGGGTATTGGAGAACCTATGGTTAACTAGAAACTTTATAGGGATGAATTGGGTGGATTAATCACCTTAAGACGGTAGTTGAAGGATTGTGAAGAGTAGTGCAAAAATCTGTAGCGAATGTGTTGTTGAAGTGTCTTGGAATATCTAGAAAGGACTTAATGTGTTTGACCATGTGAATGGTGAGTGACTTAGGCATTGGAAATGCAAAAGACTAGGAATGAATGTGGTATGGTCAAATTGCTGGGAGAAGGGTGAAAACTGTCATGGGAATGGTTTGGGAGTGCACTGATGTGCATGGTGTGCAGAGAATGAGAAAATGAGAGTTCAAAATTGTAGAATTGAGCAAGAATTGAGTGATAAGTTTGATCAATGATTTAAGAAGGTTTAAGGATTGTTTAAGGTGCTAAAACATGCTAGATTACATGTGGAAAGATTAAGAAAAGATTGGGTTAAGATAGAAGTTGAAATAGAGGTTTAAAAAACTGTCAAATGTAACAAAACTGGGTTGGTCCGGGTTTATAAACCGGTACACAAACCCTGACCAACCTAAAAACAAGGCAGAATGTTGTCCGCAGGTGTTGGTCCGTGTTTACATCTCGGTACACATACCCAGACCAACACAAAATCATGGCAGTAAGTTGAGCGACGAGTTGGTCCGGGTTTACAAACCAGGACACAAACCCGGACCAACCCAAAAATGCTTCAGAATGTTGAAAATGACATTTTAAGATGGGGAATTGAATGGTAATGATATTAGATGATGATTAGGCCTTGTTTGGTGACATGGAAAGGTCATTAGGATGATTGCACAAGTGTGAGATTGAATGTGTAAGTGGAGAACTTAAGAACACTTGAGCAATATTAAGATTAACGGGATAACGGGGGTTAACTACGGGAGTATTAGTCGTTTACATACCGTATTACCTTAATGTTAATAGAAACACTCGAAATGTTATCAGAGATTCGAGAACTAACTAAGGAGCGTGGGATGACACGCTAGAGTAAATCCTTGGTGACAGGTATGGTTTTCTTGCAACTTATGTCCTGCCGAGTCCTCTCGGCTTGTGTGCTGTTTGCTTGTGTGCCGACCTAACAAGATAAATGCATGAAAAATGTTTATTGCATTGTTATGTATCTTGATGCTTGTTGTATGTGCCAACCATCGATGTTTGATTGCGTGGTCTAACTTAGACTTGTAGACCGACTCGTAAGTGAGTAATGATTGGTTAGTGACTCGTAGAAAGAGTCGTCCCACAAATAATGTGAATGTGGAAAACACATAAGAATTATAAACTAGAGAACAACGATAGTTCAAACATTATGAACTCACTCAATGTGAAAGAGTTATACGAGACTAGTAAACTCCCGTTAACGGTTAGAGAACCGAACCGAAACAATCCACGAATTAATTAATAGTGGTAAATATAAAGAACCTCTATTAAGAGAACAACGATAGTTCAAAGCTATGAACTCGTGAGAGAAGTTAAAAGAGATATAAGGGACCATCAAACTCCCTTCCAAAGATAGTCGGCCTCCTATAAGAGGATCCAACCCGGTATGAGAAAATGACCCGAATGTATAAGTATTCGAAATGTTGGGGCAACCTTTAATTCTGAAAATACAAGAACTTGAGAAAATTCCCTAAGTCATTAGATGACATCGAGAGTGATTTTTCTAGACTAATATACATAAATATGTTATGACTCTAAGAGAGGAGTATTTGGAAATATGAGAAGTCCGGTAGAGATACGGACGTTTGTGAGAATAAGGAACTAAGAGAGTAGTTCCGGTTTCTAGTTGAGCCTTCCCACCATGGTAGACCCAGTAGTGGGACGAAACTGGGGAAGTAAGACTAGAACGCTAGAGCCCGATGGTGAGTCTTGTGAATGTCTCTACCCGGAGGTCATGTGTATTGACTTAAGAATTATTCGAGAGAGGAATAATTGAGAAAGTAAGATTGAGGCATGTATGTATACAGAACTAAGAGAACAAGAAAGGTATATGAAGAGAATGGATCAGATATTGAACAATGAGAATGAGGCGTTGTTGAGGTAGAAACTCTCAAAGCCTAAAGTGTACGAAATGTAAACTAACTAACTTAATATGTTAGTTTTGTGATTGTATTCATATATTTGAATACTTGTGAATGCGAGCATGTTGTATGTTTATTGCACTGATGGGGTAACATTACAGAGAAGTTTAATAGCAGGAGGGATGGGTTACCAGATGTTGACAAGGCCCAGCTAAAAAATAAAGGTGACACTTTAAAGGGAGGATGGAGAAAGTGGAAGGATCTCACTCATAAACAAACAGGATTAGGTTGGGATGAAGCAAATAACTGCTGCACTTACCCACCAGAGTGGGTGGCAAGGAAAGCACAAGTACGTTTTTTATTACATTTTAAATATACTTTTAACATTAACCTACACCTGCGTATGCTAATATCAAGTTTAATGATCCGCAGGAAAATAGGGCCATGCATAAGCTGATAACTTCAAAGTGGCCTGCATACCTAGTTGATCAAATGGAGCTCATTTGGGGCCAGTCTTATGCAAACGGTGAATTAAGGATCACTCCTAGAGGGACTGCACCAATGGAGTATGAGAAGTTAGATGACGATGATGAGCCATTTGACTGTACAGACAGCAAGCATGATGAGTACATGGACTTCTCAGTTGAAGGACAGAAGGATTCCTATGTTGACATGTTAGGGGGGCATGACAACAACACAAACAGAACTGTTGAATCCTCCAGAAACAGGGTGAGTGTCCCATTCCATGGGGGTGATGGTCAGTCAAATGCTCCCTTCTTTGATCTCACTGGTGCGGCTACATATGGAGCTACCCTCACAGCAGCCGCCTTCCAAGGATCCCAATATGCAGGCATCGTTGCTGGTTCATCAGGTGGCCCTGGAATTTTTCTGCCGTCTGCACAACAACTGAACAACAGTGGTACTGCCACCAACCCTCAGAACTGGGATGAATTGATGATGACAACACCTGGTGTTGTTCCTTATGGTGGTAAAAGGAAACAACAGTCTGAAGTTACCGAGGTAAAGAAGAAATCAAAGGGGAGCAGAGGTAAAACTTCAGTGCTTGTGGAAGAGCTGAAAGGATTGCAAACTGGTGTTGATGAGACTGTATCACGTTTTGATGACATGATCAAGAGTGTTGATGCTATGGAAGGTCATGGCTCAAATACTGTTATATCAGTCCAGAAAGCAACTAGTATTCTTCGTGCAATACCCGGTATAAGCAGGAGTGAGTTAACCTATGTTTCGATGTTGCTAGCTGATAGAAGCCACAAGTCTGTTCTAATGACTTTTGTTGATGAAGAAGAGATTGCTGAATGGGTGCAGAACATATATAGGCGTGATCATGGTGATCAGTAGGGTAGGAGATGTGTGTGGGTAGCATATTTTTTTGGGCACTGATGTGCTATGGTACGTATTATGTTCATGTCTTAACCATGACATATGTGCTTTACCTAATTAGCGGCAGTAGGTTAGCAACAATGGTACATTTTGATCTTTTGGTATTGCTGGTTCTTGCTCTTTTGTGTCTACCTTATGTTAAGTGGTACACCAGTTGTAGTCTGTTCTAGTAGGTAGTTGTTGTTTAATAGTATAACCAAGGTTAATGTTTGGTTCTGGGTTAAGGGTGTCAATGTTAGTGTAGGTGCATCGATGACTACTTTTTGTATGGCACCAGAAGTGAAGTTATTAATATGAACCCTTCAGTATGTTGTATTGTGTGTTGTACTCACTAGGTCACTTTCATTAGGATGGAACACAACCGCAACAGAAACAGAATCATCGCTCTAGTGTCAAAGAGGTTGAGAGAAAGTAGAAAATATCTTTTTAAGTTTATGCTACTCCAAGCAGTGGATAATTATCAGACACAATTCATCCGTGTACTCGCACGTCACAAGATGGCACATATGAGGCATTATGCTCAGCAACAAAAGGGGAAGAAGAGAAAGCCGCATGAGTGTGACTTCTGTAATAGGAATGGTTTCATAGACAAAATCTTTTTAATGTTTATTGAAACAAAGATGGCTTGGAATTTGTCCGAAGTAAATCATGTGGAGGACATGATCGTTGGTAGTAAGAAACCAAACTATGAGCTCATCCTGTCACGGGAAGGGAAGTTAACTGAATCAATGGCGGTCGACAAGATCAGGCGTATAAAGGCATTCACTGAAGAGGAATTTAAGTTCGCAATCTGCATGATACAAGACTATGATAACAGAGACTTGTTTGAAGCTATACCTGAATCTTTGTTCATTGACGTAGTTAGGATGAAAATGCAAATGAGTCATCGTAAACCGGCAGTTAAAGTTTGATTACTAAGTTGAGTAAGGGTTGTAGTCTGATAACTAGTTGTAGTATGTTAGGTAATCATATATTTTTACATGTCATGTAATGATACAATCCTACTTCAGCAATCTTTTTTTATATATAGTTACATAATGTCCTTATCAAGTTGTTGTTTTTATATATTGTAGAATATGGTCAGATTGTCTGCACAACAGTTAAGGAGGGTAATGTAGAGAATTGGTGAAGATCCCGAAATGATGAGAAAACTATGTCATGCAATTTGCATTGACATGATACAGATTGAGAGACGGGCTGTTAAGTTGATTCAGGAAATAGCTGTGCAGTTGAATGTTCCTGTTAAATGTCCTATGCATACGTCAACGCTTAGTGGCACAAATTGGATAAATGAATTTGAATGGTCACGAAGTTAGATGTTTCAACGCCCTTCGAATGAACCGAGATACATTTTTAATGTTATGTAACATGCTGGAGTATAAGCATTACATTAACAATCATGCATACATATTAGTTGCAGAAAGAGTAGCATGGTTTTTGAGGACTCTTAGCCATCGGTGTGAAAATCGAGACACGAAGGAAAGGTTCCAGTATTCTGGTTCGTCGGTCTCAGATCACTTTGGCGACATACTTCAAGCTATAGGCAGACTTGGTAGGGATTTGGTAAGGCCACGAGATGCGTTGTTTCGTTCAACACCACCTCAAATATTAAACAGCACAAAATACCACCCATACTTTGAGGTACAAGGAGCAAAATGTTATTAGAACTCATACTTCCTTGCATTTTTTTTCTAAATGCAACTATAACATGTTGTCTATATCTTATCATAGAATTGTATTGGCGCACTAGATGGATGTCATGTAGAACTAATGGTGCCCGAGAAAGAAAGAATGAGATTTATCAACAGGAAGGGGGTCACAAGTACTAATGTTCTTGTTGTTTATGATTTTGATTTTCTATTTATATTTGTGTGTGCCGGTTAGGAAGGCTCAGCCCATGACAGTAGAGTCTATTTTAGTTGTGTAAATGAACCTGAACAGAAATTCCCAAAGCCACCGGCAGGTACTATTGCATTGTAATTTAAGAGAGCCGTATTTGTTATTGCATTTGTTGTTATTGTTCAAACTGGTTTTGACATTGTGGTTATGAAATAGGTAAGTACTACCTTGGTGATAAAGGTTACCCAGATAGAGAAGGTTTGATGACACCACACACACGAGTAAGATATCATCAAGCAGAGTTTAGGGCAGAAAACCCTAGAGATGGTAAAGAGCTGTTCAACAAATGTCACTCTTCATTAAGGTCTGCAATAGAGAGAAGTTTTGGAGTACTGAAGTCTCGATGGCAAATACTTTTGAAAGTCCCAAGCTATCCATTACTGAAGCAAATCCAAATTGTCAATGCATGCTTTTCCCTTCACAACTTCATTAGAATGAGCAAGTATGGAGACCCTTGTTTTCAAATACTCGATGCTGCACCTTATTTTGTCCCTGAACAAGAAGACGATGATTGTACCGACACTTCTTCAAGCTCTACCCAGAATGGTTCTGCTGAAATGGTGCTACTGAAAGAGACAATTACTCAGCAGATGGTTGGAGCAAGAAGCGGAAAAAGAATGACTTAAGAATCACTATTAACTTTTGTGGTTTTTGAATGTGCTCATGTACCAGCTGACACTGAATCTGTTGTACTGGTTATGCTTGTGTATGCTGATACATGAAGGTGTAATGTTTTGATTAGTTATTGAACACCAAGGTTAATGTCAATGACTATAGCTGGTGGTGTATCATTCATTTTGCGTGTGTGCAGTGCATGTTGTGACAGTTGCAATTTGCTGATTTCTTAGCAGTGCTTAAATGCGGTGTGATAATGATCTCAAATTGAATATTCGTCATCTATGAGTGTAACGGGCAGTGGCTTCAAACAACAGCAGTGAGTCCCTGATTGCCATTCCCACATCGGATGTAGTGTATTAAAATTGAGTTCTTTATATTGTGCAATTGTCATCCACTAGTTTGAATAATTACATACGCACACAATATTGTCAGCCATGTGGCTCCCTTGAACGTGTAGACTACACCTTGCATTGTGTGTTGTTTTTTTTGCTGTTTTTCAATTCCAAAAGGTGGAAAAACAATGACAGATGTTATTTTTGTTCTTTTTTGTTAGTTCATCACGCGACTCCCACATCGTAAATATTTCATGAGTTTTATTTGTTTATATTGGACAAGTGCGATGAGGTAGTCTGAATAACATCAGACACACATACCCTTGTTACATATGCTATCACATATGCGCACACATCAGTCAGCACTGTAACAGAAGGGTTTTTTTTTATTTTTTAATATGGCTCTTGAGTAACTTCTCCCTATATATATATAAGACTTGTATGCATAACCACACATCCCTACCTTATCCTCAGTCAGCATCTTCTTTTGTCGTCGCGTCTCGAAGGGGTCTTTTGGAGGCCCTAATCCACACCAAGGTATGAATGCATATTCCTTTTCACTTCCACTGCGTCGTATCACAGTTTTGTTGATTCGAAATCGTTTGCTTGTGACAATCTTGTCTATCGCAAAAACTTTCTGCAGATGCAAAGTGATAAGTGGGGAATTTATCTATATTTATATGCTTCATTATTTATTAATTTAACCTTTAATTTTATATATTTCCCCACTTAAGTGCTTAATTATGTTAAATGTTAAGATTACTCCTCACTTGTGGTTTTATGCTAAAACAGGTTAAAAACACTTGAGAAAAGGTCTAAAAACACATGTCAAAAGCTTAATGATTAAACCGAGACCAATTGGAACCAAGAATGATCATTCTGGTATATTTTTAGGGTGGTCCGGGTATGTGTCCGGATTTACAGACCCGGACCAACCAACTGACAAAGCTACTGGACAAAATTGGCTACCGTCCGGGTTTACGGATTAACACATTACCGGATCAGCTATAACATTCTCGTGTCTTGAATGTTGAAGACTTGGGCTCGTTTTCATTTTATAAAGATCGGTGGGCATGCATATGCATGGACTCGCGAGTATACATACATGGGCTGCTTCCGTCTCATACACATGGGCTGCTGATGGAGCATTCAGAGGCGCAAAGTCTTCATCTTGGACTGGACCCGACAAAGCAAAAATCAGAGGCGCAAACACTTTATTCTGCTGGGCTACTTTTGTATAGGGAGGCGCAGACATTATTGGAGACAAACCGACAGAGGCCCAGATTTTGGTCAGAGGCGCATGCACACTCGGAGGAAGCCTCATGTGAAGATAAATTCATTTTAACTTGATATTATAACAGAGAGCAATACAGATAGACACAATGGGACAGAACGATACTAAACCCTAGACCTAGGCTAGCCGCAACAGTTCGAAAGAAGTCAGAGAGTTCGAGACAGAAGAGGGAAACAACAGATACTTCTGACAGACCGGAGCAGAAGACAGAGACCGAATTCGTCATCATCCTATAATTAGATGATGTTTTCTAATCTCTTAATTAATGTTATTATTTCTTTGTCTCCGATGTCTGAGTAGTCATTAGATTTCTGGTTTGCTATGGATAACTAGTTTATTATTTTGCTTCCTGAGTTGTTAAATATAAATTCTATTCAGATCGTAGTTTTATTCCTTGTTTATTATTGAATTCCCTTGTGATTATTTATTGCTTGAGTTTATTTGGTATGAATTGCTTATAAGTGAGAACTGCGGCATTCATTAGACCATAGGAATATTACCAGTGAAACTACAGATGGCAATTCCTGGGGATTAGCTGACTAGAAACCAGATGATTTGTTAATGCTACTAGTTTGTTTGTAAATTCGTAACGAGAGTTAGGGTTTGGGAATTGCTAGTAAGAATCTATCTTGCGGGAGACCGGTTTTAGATAATTGATTCTAAGTTGCATCTAGAATTAGAAACAACCCAGAAGGGAATTGATAAGGGAGAAGTAGTAAACCAGGATTCGCTTTTTTAATTTTTAGATACTCACTTTTAATTGTTTTTTATTATTGTTATTTAATTTCTGAACCAAACCCCCAAGTTTATTGTTGTTATTTTTCTTTAGTTTATAGTTAGTAATTAAAGACTCAAACTAGACACAGCCTCTTTTGGTTCGATAACCTAGAGAATACTACCTAGGAACTTGCTACGATAGACCAGTACACTTGCTGATAATACATTTTATACCGTACAAGTTTTTGGCGCCGTTGCCGGGGAGGCACGGTATTATTTTTAGTCTTTATTCTATTTTCTTTTATTTATTTTGTTTTGTTTAGTTTCTTTTAGTTTATTTTTGTTTTGTTTTGTTTAATTATTTTTAGATTATTGGTTTCGTATTTTTTCCCCTCTTCTTTTATTTGATTTTGTTTGTTCGTTTAATTTATTTTTTAGATTAGTTTAATTTTATGTTTTAGTTTGTTTAGTTTTTTATTTGTTTGCGTTCTTTTTATTTGATTTTTTTTTATAGTTTTTCTTTTATTTGTTTATTTTTGTTATGCTATTTCTTTTATTTTAATTTAATGGAATTTGTTTATTTTATTTAATTTACCTTTTTTGTTATTGTTGTTTTTATTTATTTTATTATTATGTACATATTTTTTTTCTTCTTTATGTATATATTTATTTTTCTTTCTCTTTTGAGGTACTTTGATTTGATGGCTGGATATTACAATCCGCAGGAGGTTGGCCTGGATATTCAACCATGGGTTGTATGCGAAAGGTGTGGAGGAGACCACGATCGTACTCATTGTCCCATTTGTTTCTTCTAGTTTGGAGGATGCTCAAGAAGTTTTATATTGTCTAGCCCTCCTGAAGCACGACCGTCTCCTGAACACTATTATCCTGCACAAAGTTACAACCAGTGGTTATCTGCCAGACATGTGGAGGGGATCATGAGAGTTTCACAATGTCAAAGTAATGTATCTAGCTTGGTAGCTGGTCTTGCCGATTTTAACAAAAAACATGGAAACAAACCCCGTTGGCATGAGTCCTTCAGGATGGATATGAAGGAGATAAGTAATGCAAGAATTTTAGCCCATCTAGATGAAATATCACAAAATCTTGGATGTGAACTGGTTCCTGAGATCGAACAACCTACTGCAGTAGCTGAGTGGAGTGATACGCAGCTGATCATTCGATCCCTAAATTACAGACACACCTGTACCTGAGTCAGAGAGTCTTCCAGTTGACTTCCTTCCTGCACCTATTGATGAGCCATCAGAGCAGAGTTATCTCATACACTTCAAGGAGCCTTTGATTCCTGTTGAAATTGATTTATCTACACGGTCATCCTTTGAGCTTCCACCGGATGACAAGGATATTTACATCCTTGAATTTGAGAAGGAGGACAAGCCAAAGTGTGATCTTTACATCGATCACCCACCTCAACACAACCACCTGAAGCATGATCGGTGGAGTGTACACTTTTACATTTGGAGTTTTTGAGGTTTTATTTCCATTTGATCGGGGTCGTTTTATGAACATATTTGATGCCCCCCCACCCACCCTTTGGCACCAACGTTGACATTCATTTTTGATCCTGGTTGACCTCAGGGAGGTATGGTCTAGCCAAAGACATTAAAGAAGGGCAGCTGGCTGGGAGGCAACCCAGTATTTTATTTTGTTAGTTTTTAATTTCAGTTTTAATTTCGTTTTGTTGTTATTTTCCTGGTTTTGTTGTTAATTAATCTTTAACTCCCTTTTTAGTTTTTGGTTGCTTTTAGTGTCTTTCTTTCAGATGAATGCTTCATGTGGATGCTGCAACCAGGCTGCAACACTTTAGCAACGCTCAAGTGTGGGGTGAGGTCGTTCTACATATTACAACAACAAAATTCAGGGGAGTTCTAGTTTTAATTGTTTTATTTTAAATTTTTAGTTTTTGTTAATGACTGCTCTACTGTGTTTCCTATGGACATAAATGTTTTTCTATGAGCTTTGAGTTTTTTACTCCTGCCTTGTCACACAATGAGGACATTGTTTAATTTTAAGTGTGGGGTAGGGAGTGACCTTCAGTTATCACTTCAGACCACTAGTTTTTGATTGTTTTCAGGTGATAAAGAATATGCTTCTCTAATGCCGTTAAATGTTGAATTTTGGGTGAAAATATCTGTGGGAGTTTGAAATTGAGCCTGAAGACATCCTTAAAAATCTTTCTGCATAAAAGTTGTCTTTCCGGAATTGTTTTTCTTAAATTTACTCTATTTTCACTCAATTTTATGATTGACTAATTGTGGAGACTGAATGCATTTAGCTTTGGACCTTGGGAATGATATGAATGGTTGGAATGAAAGGATAAGGCAAGGTACTCCTCTTATCAAAATTTTCCTAAACTGAATCAGGCCTCTTTTATCTGGTTATTAAGTCCTGGGGGGTGCTTTATCACCTATCTATCTAAGGTCTTGTGATCTGGGATAGTTGGCCCAAAGCCGTTACATGAGTAAAGAGAAAAGTCTGGGTGAAGGAACAATTATGCAATTAATTAAACAAATTGTTTGTTTTTATTTCTTGACGAAGAAAAGTTTTTGCATACGAAATATTTAATTGCAGGTTTTTTAGTTTTTGATCATGAGTGCGTGGTGTTGAAAGGTATTGCGGAATAAGGCATTACTTCACACCCCTTGTCATCGAAAAGGGTAATGGAATGAAATTGGTGGAAAGTCCTAAGCTATATGTGCTTCAGTTTATGCAATTCAGTTTATTCATGCTTTTATTAAAATTATTCTCTATTCACTGTTTGTGAAAACTGATAGCTTAGAGCAGATTGATTTTTCCGACTGCCATTTTGCTTGTTTTCCTTCTGCTTATGTTTGTTCCTGGATTTGACGTTTCGGTTTAGAGCAGTTTATATTCTTTATTTGCTTGAGGACAAGCAAAAGCTAAGCGTGGGGTAGTTGATAAGTGGGGAATTTATCTATATTTATATATTTCCCCACTTAAGTGCTTAATTATGTTAAATGTTAAGACATTACTCCTCACTTGTGGTTTTATGCTAAAACAGGTTAAAAACACTTGAGAAAAGGTCTAAAAACACATGTCAAAAGCTTAATGATTAAACCGAGACCAATTGGAACCAAGAATGATCATTCTGGTATATTTTTAGGGTGGTCCGGGTATGTGTCCGGATTTACATACCCGGACCAACCAACTGACAAAGCTACTGGACAAAATTGGCTACCGTCCGGGTTTACAGATTAACACATTACCGGATCAGCTATAACATTCTCGCGTCTTGAATGTTGAAGACTTGGGCTCAATTTCATTTTATACTGATCGGTGGGCATGCATATGCATGGACTCGCGAGTATACATACATGGGCTGCTTCCGTCTCATACACATGGGCTGCTGATGGAGCATTCAGAGGCGTGACATCTTCATCTTGGACTGGACCCGACAAAGCAAAAATCAGAGGCGCAGACACTTTATTCTGCTGGGCTACTTTTGTATAGGGAGGCGCAGACATTATTGGAGACAAACCGACAGAGGCCCAGATTTTGGTCAGAGGCGCATGCACACTCGAAGGAAGCCTCACGTGAAGATAAATTCATTTTAACTTGATATTATAACAGAGCAATACAGATAGACACAATGGGATAGACCGATACTAAACCCTAGACCTAGGCTAGCCGCAACAGTTCGAAAGAAGTTAGAGAGTTCGAGACAGAAGAGGGAAACAACAGATACTTCTGACAGACCGGAGCAGAAGACAGAGACCGAATTCGTCATCGTCCTATAATTAGATGATGTTTTCTAATCTCTTAATTAATGTTATTATTTCTTTGTCTCCGATGTCTGAGTAGTCATTAGATTTCTGGTTTGCTATGGATAACTAGTTTATTATTTTGCTTCCTGAGTTGTTAAATATAAATTCTATTCAGATCGTAGTTTTATTCCTTGTTTATTATTGAATTCCCTTGTGATTATTTATTGCTTGAGTTTATTTGGTATGAATTTCTTATAAGTGAGAACTGCGGCATTCATTAGACCATAGGAATATTACCAGTGAAACTACAGATGGCAATTCCTGGGGATTAGCTGACTAGAAACCAGATGATTTGTTAATGCTACTAGTTTGTTTGTAAATTCGTAACGAGAGTTAGGGTTTGGGAATTGCTAGTAAGAATCTATCTTGCGGGAGACCGGTTTTAGATTAATTTAGATCTAAGGTTGCAATCTAGAATTTAGAAAACACCCAAGAAGGGAATTGATAAACTAGGGAGAAGTAGTAAACCAAGATTCGCTTTTTAGATTTATTAGATACTCACTTTTAATTGTTTTTATTATTGTTTATTTAATTTCTGCAACCAAACCCCCAAGTTTATTGTTGTTATTTTTCTTTAGTTTATTAGTTAGTAGATTAAAGACTCAAACTAGACACAGCCTCCTTTGGTTCGATAACCTAGAGAATACTACCTAGGAAACTTGCTACGATAGACCAGTACACTTGCTGATAATACATTTTATACCGTACACAAAGTAGGAGTGTTGCAGAGCGTGGGTTTGTTCAAATGAATGACAAATTTGTGCTACTGCGTATTTTGTAGTTGCATACATATGCAGCAGCAGATTTATTTAATGTGTTCCCTACTTTGTTGTATATTGCAGGATAATGACACGGGGAAGATTGAATGCAAAATTGAAAACAGAAAACCAGTCCATTGTTGACAACCAGCAACAGCAGCAACAATGGCCGTCCACAACTGTGAAGGAAGAGGTTAAAAGCGAAAAGATTGTGTATGAGGTTACACAGGAGTCATACAATATTGTGGTAAAAGTGGAGATGAAGATCGAGGATGTGGACGACAACTTTGCGGAACTAGTAGATACCAACTCTGATGGAAATCCTTTTTAGGGGACCCAACCCCCCGGCGTTGATGAGGAGTACTGGAAATACTTACTTAGATTTGGAACGAAGTCACGTTAAAGCACAAAGTGTATTATTAGTGACGATGTTGTGTATCTGTTGATGCCTAGATTTGAGGAAATGGTATTCCATATTGCCAATGAGGGTGTTTTGGTTGTAACACGCACAAGTTAAAATAATATGCCGTCACTATGAACTTGTTACTGAATTTTTATGTAATGAACCATCCACTTTTGCTATCATCTAAGATGGTTATAACATGAAGTACTTGCAAAATACTGCACAAGTTGATGCATTTTTCCAAACTGTATTTGATTTGTGAGCTGCGATACAAAAACATTCAAATGTCATTTCACTGACGGGCAAAAACAGATTGCACACAAAAGTAGTATATAACATTTGGCGCCAACCCATAAACGACGGTTCTAGTGGGAACCGTGATTTATATGCTAAGTCATCCCACTATAAATGACGGTTATAGGTAGAACCGTCGTTTATTATCTAAGGCCGTGAACTATAAACGACGGTTTCATAAAGAACCGTCATTTATCTTCTAGACCGTGCAACATAAATGACAGTTCTTCTTTAAACCGTGGTTTAAAAACTTTAAACGACGGTTATTTACTTAACCGTGGTTTAGAGGCTGTCATTTAAAATCTTTTTTCTACTAGTGTCATACCTTTTGCGATCTGCCGCAGTCCAAGTGGATCGGTCTGGATTGACTACGAGATCTCCTCCAATGACTATCTCCTATAATTCAGAGTTGACTGACTCTATGTGTTGCTCAATCTCATTTTTCCAATGGTCGTAATTCGTAGAAGTGAGTCTGAGATGCTCGAAGTGCATCTTGTTGTTTTGATTTGCGAAGAGGTCTGTCATTTCTTCTTAATTGGATGTCAACTAAATGAAGCTCTGATACCACGTGAGGATCGAACAGCTGACTCAAACCAACTCTAGGTGTGAGTCTGTGAGACGGTTTACTCAATCAAACTAAGTATGCAGAAGCACTGATGATGTGGAAACACTCTGTCAAACTAAGTGCATGGAAGCGGTTACTTAAACTCAAAAGACTTAGAGGAACTAATTGAGAGAATACTCGAAAGATGGAAATACTCAGTAGAACTCAGTAAGATACACAATATAAGTTATTTTATTTCCTGGTCAAACAAAATAACTTACAATGCCACTAAGTAGAAGAGATCTACTTAGTGTTCTCACACACGTACCCAACACAATTTCTGATCAGCTCAATGACAAGTGTAGTGAGACTAGGACCTACCTAGAATGAGTCTATCAATGGGCGCTAACTAACTTTAGTACTTTTCTCTCTCTAAAACGGATGCAACTCTCCAACACAACTCCTCTTAACAAAATCTCTCAGGAAAGCCACAATGAGAAACGAAATGACAAGTCTGAAATACCCCAAACTTAAATATAGTGATTAAGATAATTCTAATCCGTATTGAGAGCCTAATGATGCTTAAGTAACATTGTTAAGGAAAAATAAATCCAAAGGAAATAAAGAAACGCTTAAAAAGCGAAAAACGCTAAATAAGCGTTAAATAACCATAAGAGGTGCGAGACCTCGGTTAGAGTATTATATGGATTCTTAAGGCTTAATAATGCCTAAATAATATAAGGGAATAACTCCCGAAGAAAACGGACCTTTAAAATGGGTTAAAAGCATAAACGAACCTTAAAGCGCGTTTTTCGAGGAAACCAGGAAAACGCGACCTTAAGCGGGTCAAATAGACTCGTAACAATTTTGGTCAACTAAATAGTCACTAAGAAATATTAGTGGAGCTTTAGAACCAATAAAATTAATTAAACGAGAAAATTCCAGAAAACGGGTACCGGTTAGTAAGAACTGTAACAACCGGGAAGTTGTGGGGTGAGAATGCGAATAAAGAAACTTAGTGTGTCCACTTTTGTAAATAAAAGTCAAAAATCTGTAGGATGGGTGTGTGTGGGCCGATTAAAGCCCCTCTCCCTCTCTTTATTGTTCCTAATTCACTAAAGGACAAGAGAAATAAGTACAAAAGCAAAATAAAAATTCTCTCTCCTCACAACTCACCTTCCTCTCACGTTTTTTTCCCCCTTCTCTATTCTCTCTATTTCTTCTCCTTCCTCATGCGATGACAATGGTGTTTTGAGAACCCACTCAAAAACCTCACCTTCTCTCCTCTCTTTGAACACTCAAATCTTCTCCAAATGCAATAAAAATTGTACCATTGGAATCCCCTCACCAAGGAGAACACCTTCCTCCTTTCAAAAATCGAAAACTACCAACTTCATCTCCATGGGTGTGCTGCATTCGAAGCTTGAGTACCACCATTAGAAGCACCTTCACCTCCTTGTCATTTTGAGGTAAAAACATTCTTGAAAACCTATCTTTTCTAGGCCTTGTGGGCAAAACGAAAATTCAACTAAAACCTTGTTTTGTGTCTTTTGCTCTAGCCGATTTTGGCTCCATTTTTGGGGTGTTGGAATCTTGCTTGGTTGCTGTCCACCACTCCATCCATTCATTGGGAGGTAATGCTTCATTCTAAACCTAAAACAAGCATAAACCCAAGGTTAGTAAGATAGTTCTCTAAGTGTTTGTGTATGTTGATATGGGCTGTAGCATTTGGTGGGTGAACCTCATTGAAATTGAGAACAAGGAGAAAGAAAGAGGAAAAGGAGAAGAGGAAAGGAAAGAAAGAAAAACTAACAAGACAAGGTAAATACCCTTACCTTGAGTTAGTTTTGTATATTGTGTTGTAACAGTTTTTGAGCATCAAAAACAAGTAATGTGTATGGTAATGAGTAATGAGTATGTAGTAGTGTATTGGAGAAGAGAATGTAACAGTTTGGAAGTTTTTAAATGAGGTTTAAAAGCTTGGGAAAACCTTGGGTAGTATGTGTATATGTGTAGGAATTTATTGTGTTGTAGTAGTGTTGAATTGTGTGTATAGTGTATTGAATAAACAGGTATGTGAATGAGCAATTTGTGAGCTGAAACAGTGTGTGAGCAAGGTAAGAATTATAGGGGAGACTATGCCAAATTTTGTGTAGGAATGAGAGGACTTAAGTGTTTAAGAAGAGGAAGTATTTGGAGAATGTAATGGGAGTGTTTAGTATTGTGAAACAGATTTGGAAAGGAACTTGTAAATGGGATGGAAACTAGGTTGTGAGCTAATGTATTTAAGATGCTAAGAGTAACATTAGTTGAGGGAGTAATGAAGGGTAGAAGTTTGAATGAAAATCTGTAGCATAAGAAGGAAAACAAAATCTGTAGCATAAGTAAAATGGAAACTCATGTAAGTGTTGGAAGGAAGTGAGGAGAAATTGTGTATGTGGATTTAGAAATGAGTAAGGGATTTGGTGGATGAACTAAGGCAATTTGGAGGGCCTAAGTAGTGTTTAAACATGTGGGATCACATGTAGGAAGATTGGAGAAACAATGGGCAAAGTATAGAACTGAAAACAGAATTCAAAACTGAAATACTGGGCCGGACCGACCTTAGGACCGGACTTGCAAGGTCGGTCGAGCCCAGAATTACAAAGACGGGAAACCTTCTGGAATGGACCGGACTTGCGACCGGACTTGCAAGTTCGGTCGGACCAGAAAATTTTCCCGTCTGAAACCTTCTGGAATGGACCGAACTTGCGACCGGACTTGCAAGTTCGGTCGGCCAGAAAAATTCCCTTAATGCAAGCTACTGGAATGGACCGACCTTGCGACCGGACTTTCAAGGTCGGTCGGGCTAAAATTTTCACGTACGAAACTTACTGGAATGGACCGACCTTGGGACCGGACTTGCAAGGTCGGTCGGCCCTGAAATTTTCACGCGATGTAACTTACTAACTTGGACCGAACTTGCGACCGGACTTGCAAGTTCGGTCGAGTCAAAGCAAAAAAAAATGAGTATTTTTATTATATGATTATAGCAATCATATATATATGAATATATACATTTACATGCCTATATATACATATGCATGTTTATGTAGTAGTACACTATAAATGGAGTAGTAAAGGTAAGAAAGTAAAAATAAGAGGTAATGAGAAAAGAATGGGTGTAATAATCAAGTATGAATGTAAAGGAGTAGTATGTATACATTAGGAGTATTAATGAAGGAATAAGTTGGATCAATAATAAACCATTGATCACACAACTTCATGTACGTATAGGAATCAAAAGTTGAGCTCCAAAGGAACCGGTAGTACGAATACGATGGTGAACGGTATGATTTCTTCATGCTCTGTATCCTAACCTGGTTACCCCGATTTGTGTGCTTATGTGATCACCAATAAGATAAATGCACGAATCGGAATTTTAATGCACTTAATTGTGTTTGAACTATTTTGTTCTTGATTGTATCCTCTTGAACATTTAGTTTGTATAATTCATGAAATGTATGAACGAGAATGAAGGGTATGTGTATGTAATGTGTACTTGTGTATTGTATGGATGTATGGAAATGAAGTACTGACTTCTACTAATTCCTAACAATCTAACTCCTGACTTGAGTAATGAGTAAATGGAATGAGTAGAAGTTCGATATAGTTTCGGCCACGCGTGAGGATAAGGAAACACAAGAGGTTGGATCCGAATCCTGGCTGTAATCTTTTCCATGGACCAATCCCCTTGAATGGGTAGCATCCTAGATTAGTGGGCCACCCTAAAGCCCGGTGGTGGGATGTAGTAATCCCTGCCCGGAGGTCATACCGACTTGACATGAGTAAAGTATGTAAGAAGTAAGTATTGTATGTGTATTGGTCTTGGCTATTGTAGGTCATTGACCATGAGTAAGAAGTATTGAACACCCGATTAACCCGGGTGTGTAATGAGGCTAACAAGACCCTTGTATGAGTTGGAGAAATGTATCTCCGTATTGCGTATCGAGTATGTAATGAGTATGTATTGCGTATGTGTATTCTGGAAGATGGTATGTAAGTATCGGTTGACTCGTATTGTCTTCCAAGCATGTTTTGTACTGTGCGTATGTATGTATACCTGGTGTAGTATTGTAGTATCGTGAATGAAAGCATGTATGTATGAATGTATGTATGTATGTATTGTAAAATGAATTGCATGTATTCGACCAAATGGTCGGCGTACCCTCGCTAGTACGCGGGGTATGCAGTTATCATATTCAGCGTAAGCTGACCCCCTAGGGGGAACGTTTTTAGTATGCAGGCACCCGAAGCGGATGTGGTCAAGGTGAAAGACCGGAGGCTACACTTGGATAAGTAGAAGTAGGATGTGGAAGTGTACGAAGTGGCACACCCCTTGTACTTAGAAAGTAAGTAGTTGTGAGGAATGGGTAGTGGTTAGACTCTTAATGAGTATACATGGAATTGAAGAGGTATCTTATCTGTATTTGGAACTTAGTAAACTCGGTATGTGTAGCGCATTATCTTGTATTGAATTATGGAGTATTGTATTGAATGGAGTATTGTAGTACTCAGTAAGTAATAGGAGTATGTATTGTATTTGTGTAGTACTCGGATATTCCGGTCCATCAGACCGATGCTGTATGTAGAAGTAGTAGCCTTGTTAGTCGCGTGGGTGACTAACGGCATTGTATCACCCGATGTATGTAAGTATGTATCCGCTGCGTGACTCGGGAAGCGCGAGGAGATTGGATGGTAATGATTGTATTAATGGTAGGGGTGTTACAAAGTCTCTTATAAAGTTGTTAGGATTTGAACGTTGGAGAGAGTTAGTTCCTAAATTTCAGGAACTAACGACTCTTTCCTTGAATTTCGGAAGCTGGGGCCAAGTCTTTTGATTATTGCCATGTTGAGAGAGAATTTTAGTCCACGTCTGAACGTTGATGACCGTTGTAAGGTCAATGTAGTTGCTGTAGTTGCTCCTTAATTTTCACAACTGATTGACGGACTCTCTCGAATTATCAGAAGTCAACGCATCAGATTTTGCTCACATTTTTCATGAATTTCAGCCCATGGATGCTAGTTGAGGACTGTTGTGGTTTAGTGGATGTTGCTCCTTAAATTTCATCACTAATTGATGAATTCACATGGATGAACTCACTCGATCTTTCAGTAAGAACAGAGACTCGTTCGATGTAAGAACTCAATCGATCTTTCAGTAAAGACGGAGACTTTTTCGATTGAAGGACCCACTTGATCTTTTAGTAAAGACGAAGACTTGTTCGGCCAAAGGACTCACTCAATCTTTAGCAATGACGGACTTTTCTCTTGTTGATTGACTCGTTCGACCGAAGAACTATCTGAGCAACACCTCCATGCTCCAACACCATGCAAGAAGAAATTCGATCCTTCCATTAGAAACGCATGAGCTGGTTGAGTTACCCAAAGGCATACAAACGTTGAAAACAGTTGGCTGTTTCGATTGAAGACAAAAGATAATTGCTCAAAATTGATATATAAAGCCAGATGGGATGCAAAAGGCTTTAGCCAGAAGAGAGGGATAGGCTTGAAGAGATATTTTCACCAGTGGTAAAGTACTCATCCATCAGAGTTGTACTCTGTTTAGTTGTTGTCTACATCGAGAGATTGAGCAGATGGATGTGGAGACGACATTCCTTCATGGTGACCTAGAAGAAGAGATATACATGGATCATCCAGGAGGATTTGAAGTTCTAGGAAAGAAACACTTGGTTTGTAAGCTTAACAATAGCCCCTACAGATTAAAACAGGCACCAAGACAATGGTATCGAAAGTTTGAGTTTTCATGATTGATCACAGATTCAAGAAAACAGTCACCGACCACTACTACGTGTTCACAAAGAGGTATTTAAGCGTAGAGTTCATAATTTTACTTCTTTATGTAGAAAGATCTGTTTGTGATTGGTCAGGATCCAAAGAAAATAACAGCTGGATCATTGTTATGAAAGATTTGGTAGCAACAAAGAAGATCCTAAGCATGACAATTACTCGTGACACATCAAAGAATTTATTATGTTTATCTCAAGAACAATACATTGAGAAAGTTCTTGAAAGCTTTAACATGGAGTCAAGGCTTTGAGCACACCATTAGCTAGCCATTTCAATTGAAATCAAGGCAGAGATCATCAACATATAATGTTGATATGGAAAATGTGCCATGTTCTAGAGCTGTGGGAAGCCTCATGTATGCAGTCAGAGTTGTTAGCAGGTTTCTGTTGAATATGAAAAGAGCATTGGAATGAGTTGAAGTGGATCTTCCTATATATCTTGGAGGCACTACCAGAAGGTGTTTATGCTTTGGAAAAGCAGAGACTGGGTTAGAGGGATACACAAATGCATACCTTCCTGGTGATGTTGAGTCAAAGAAATCTATCTTGGGTTATCTGATTACTTGTGCAGCTGGGAGCTATTTCATGGCAATCATGGTCCTAAATTTTTTTTGCTTTGTCAACTACTAATGCAAAGTATATCGTTGTTACCAAAGTATGTAAAAAGATGTTATGGATGCAAGGCTTCTTACAAGAGCCTGGTCTTGAGCAAGAATGATACGAGCTTTGATTATCCACTTGGTCAAGAATCCCACCTTCCATTCTCGAACAAAGCATGTTGATGTTAGGTACCATATGATATGTGATATGACTGAGGAGAAGCTACTTTTATTTAGAAAAGATTCACACTAATGATAACTGGTGAGACATGATAACCAAGGTTGTTCCAGTCAGTATCAGTAAGTTTGATAGATGTTGTCGTGGAGATGGAGTATTGGCTCCCCAACTCATCGGAGGGGGAGATTTGTTAGGATGAAACTTCCTCTGGATGACGACCCATCAAGGTTTACAATAAAAGCAACCACATTAATTCAAGGTTGGTGAAATAGTTTTTACTGACATTACTCTGCAAATTTGGAAAAGATGATGCTCCTTTCACATGGAAATTCATGTGTCACCACCACTCTTTTTTGCCTATAAATACTAAGTAATAAAGCCCAATTTCATTAGTGGACGACAAGCCTTAAAAAGCATCCAAGTGTAGTATTCTTAATTTGCAAAAATACGCCAAAGAAAGATTTTGTATCTCATTGCTTTACGTCCCAAAATATAGTATCTCTTCTTTACCAGTTTTCAACAGTTTTTACGTTGCCTCCATCTCACATCATATTTTTTTTTCCAACATATTTTTAGTTTCCCAACATATTTAGATGAAACTCTATTTTGATTATATCGGTATTCATGATATTTCATACCCACGCTAGTTTGCTTCATAATCAAAATAATGGAGATTAACCTATATCTTCCAGAGTTTAGAAACTGACATCTCAGAATGACATAGATCAAGAAAGTAGCAAAATTACCAACCACCTTTGCGTGGCCAAAGATTTTTTCAATGAAGAAAAAAACGACAAAACTTTTCTATGTCATAAAAGCTCATGACAATTCATGATCTGCTCTTTTAACATCCTATTACGCAAGCAAATAAAATGAGCTGCATGGATTTAGGACCATAAAAATACAAGCAAGAAAATTGAACAGTACAAACTTCAAATATGAATCGAAGATGGAATTATACATCTTACACGTTACACTATTAACTGCCCAACGGTTCACTTTTAAGAAAGACAACTCCATATATATATTATAAACAGTCACCTTATAGGATGAATACGTAAAATAGTAGATTGTGATCCACCAAAAGATAAACAAAATCCAGTAGAAGATACTTGCACCCCCGTGGAAACAAAAACAAAATACCAAATATATAGAGTACTGCTGATCCAGCACGGACAGAATGAAAATCACAGAAAAAAACTAACTGGAAGATGACGATGATAAAACAGAGGCTAGAAACTCTTCATCCTCCATGAAAACCTGAAGATTCTCCGCCTTCATATAGTACGCCACCGCCTCCTCGTCAAAATGAACACAAAACCCAACAGTGAGCAGTTTCTCCAGTCTAGGAATGTGCTCCTCCATCTTCCACAGCAGACCCTGAGATACCACCTGCGAAAAGTTCTTCGCATACTCAACAATATCCTTTTGCCGAACAACCGACAAGTCCAGCTTCTGTGCGAAGAACTCAGACTTCTCCTTCTCCCATCTCACCATCCTACTGGCCTTCACATTCACATTATTACCCTCAGAAGAAACCGACACAGGCAAGCTATAACACACCTAATAGGTTCCACTGTTTCATATGCAGTGACTTGCGTCAGACTCTTCACGATTTCATGCCTGCGATTTGAGTCCATGCCAAGTTCATCGCTGGAAAGGAAGCCAAGGACGAGCATGAACATACCCCGGCGAAGAAAAACGTTGTCAAGTTTGTTGGCCTCATGGTTCATTATCTCTGGTTGGGATAGATGAATCCACCTTAACTGCAGATTCTGATAAGGTCT
>CM041780.1:118269715-118363722 GCA_023374045.1 Limonium bicolor
CCATGGTGGGAACACTTCATTAGCATATCTTTAATCTGTCCCACGCGTCGTACAACGTTTCTCCCGGCTCCTGACAGAAAGTGTTGATTTCACCGATCAATTGCCTTGTTCTACTGGTTGGGTAGTATTTGGCAAGGAATTTTTGGGCCATTTGCAGCCATGTGGTGATTGATCGGGAGGGAAGGCTTCGGTACCACCGGTTTGCTGAATCCGATAATGAGTGAGGAAAAAGTTGGAGTCGAATTCTTTCTTTGACATTGCCGGTTGACCAAAGGAATTGCAGAAGTCTAGGAAGAGACTCAGATGATTTGGGGCTTCATCTGGGTTCGCTCCACTAAACTTGCCTAGATCCCGGACGGCGGTGATGTAGTGGTTTTGAAAACCCATCGTCCGGCTTCTTCTGGTGTTAGTTCGGGGAGAACTATGCTGATGCTCTTCCTTCGGTATTCGGTTGGTGATAATCAGATAGGGCACGGTGTTCTGGTTGATTTGCATGGTCTATTTCATTTATAACTTCGTTATTGGCCATGGCTTGGTTTCTCAGGTTTCTTTGTGCTTGTAATAAAGTGCGCTCGGGTTCGGGGCTCGGACTGATTGGTGGAGAGCCTCGGGTTCGAGTGTTTGGCATGCACAGAAGATAACTTGTGGTTTGTGAAACTGCAAAATTAGTTAGTAAATAAAATAAGAAAGACAGAAATATTGGTTAGGCTGATAAACGTTAGGAGTTAGTGTACTGGAAATTATAAGTTAGTAGTTAGAGACAATGGAAAGAATGACAAAGATTGAAATGACAATGGAAAGAAATGTTAAGGACAATGGAAATTAAATGTTAAGGACAATGGAAAGAAATGACAGGAAATTTAAGTTAGTAGTTAGGGACAATGGAAAGAAATGACAATGGAACAATGACAATGGAACGAAATGACAATGGAACGAAATGACAATGGAACGAAATGACAATAATATTAAGATTAGAAGTCCAAGTCCAAGTTAGATGTCCAAGTCAGATCAGAAGTCCGATGTCCAAGTCAGATTATAAGTCCGATGTCCAAGGTTAGATTATTAACAAGTTAATATTGACAGATTATTATAATAAACAGGTGAACTACCGGAAACTAGGGAAATTGATGGAATCAATCTCCCCGGCAACGGCGCCAATTTGCAGACGTTTTTTCTGAGTGGTTAAACTGGTGTAAAATTAAAAGGAAGGAAATTAAAAACTCAAATTATAAACGTCGGGCTGCAAACAAATCCCGGTAGTAGTTAGTAAACAAGTGTCGTATCCACAGGGAGATTGTTCAATTTATCCTAGTCTTGGTAGTTACTTAAAAGCTGTAAAAAGGGGTTTAGCCGGAGGCAAGCTTGATTTGTTGTTTGATCAGTGCAAATATAATAAAAACAGTAAAAGGTGAATTAACTGATGTGAATGGAAAAATGTATCCTAGGATAGCGGGGGAATTTCCTAAATTATTAAACATATTTATAACCATGTTTCAATTATTTATTGCCTATTAGAGTTAATAGTTGTCAGTTACGAACTCTTAATAAAAGCCTTAATATTTTCCTGCTCAGTCCGGAGTGTAAATATCAAGATTAATTCCTTTGTGGTACCTAGACTATCTCAAAATCATATGTTGATAGTTACCAAATAAATGTAGTCGTTTGTCGCGCAAAATTTAGCAATATTAGTTGAAAGGAATTAAAACAAGTTAAATGAGAGAAACAGGTGATAAATATTAATTACGTAATATTAGAAATCAAACCCCCATCCTAGGATACAAAAAAAATTACTCAGACATTAACGGAGATAAGAAGATTACACAGATAGATTTTGACATTAATTCAGAGGAAGAACTGGTCTGCTCTCCTCTCACTGCTGTTCTTCTATTTCTTTTGTTACTGCGTGAGTGTGGACTGATGTGGTGTTACGGGAGAGAATTAAATGGAAGCGAATGGATATGGATGAGTGTGGTGAAAATATTCTTCAGACTCCCGTCGTGCGTGGTGTGAATTTGCAGTTATGGTGCTGGGTTTATATAGAGGTTTGGATCCGTACGAATTTGATTGCAGATGAAGAAGAGCATTGATTGCTTCTTGATTGCGCAGGGGACAGACTGAATACGCGTGCGTAGATGGATAAGTTGCGGGCGAGTCGGGCGAGTTGCAGACGACGACGGCGCGAAGAAGATAGTCGCGACTGATAATTAGTCACGGTCCTGTTGGTGTCCGCCTGTTACCGCCCAATAAGTGGCGGTTGCTACTCTCACGTCCGCGACCAAGACCGCTCAATAAGAGGCGGTAACCTCCTTCAACGTCCGCCAGGCGGTAGCCTGTGTGTTGTCCGCGAGGCGGTAGCCTGTGTGTTGTCCGCTAGTTATGGGGCGGTTGCAACCTTGACCGTGGCCTATTTCCTTCGAACTTTGACCGGCTCTAGATTCTTCGTTTGGACTCCGTTTTCTGAGCCGTTTGCGTCTACGCGTTCGTCTCTTTGTCTACTTCACTCCCCTTGGTTTCCTCATGTTAAACCAATAATTTGTGAGATAAACAATAAAACATAAACTAGAGGAAAACTAACCGAAGTGGAGAAATGAGCAAGAAAAGTGCTAATATTATACATGAATACACCTAAATAACATGCTCATTTGGACACTTATCATGTGTCCAAGGAATGACACGCTATCCAATCAGAACTCACACTTTGAGAGCTTGGCATACAGCTGGTTCTCTCTCATGATACTCAAAACCTGTCTCAAATGTAACTCATGCTCCTCCTGGGTCTTTGAATAGACCAGGATATCGTCGATGAAGACCACAACTGAACTATCAAGCTGCTCTCTGAAGAGACGGTTCATCAAATCCATGAAAATGGCTGGCGCATTCGATAACCCAATTGGCATAACGATGAACTCGTAGTGCCCATACCGTGTCCTGAAAGTTGTCTTCTCTACGTCACCCTCTGCAATCCTGATCTGATGGTAGCCCGATCTGAGATCTATCTTCGAGAATACACTGGCCCCTCTCAGCTGGTCAAATAAGTCATCTATCCGTGGTAACAGATACTTGTTCTTGACCGTGACTGCATTAAGCTCGCGGTAGTCGATGCAGAGTCGCATACTGTCGTCCTTCTTCTTGACGAACAGTACTGGAGCACCCCAAGGAGAAACACTAGGTCGTATGAATCCCTTGTCGAGGAGGTCCTCCAGCTGTAGCTTCAGCTCCCTCATCTCAGCTTGCGCCATTCAGTAGGGCACCCTAGCAATAGGGCCCGTACCTGGCAACAAGTCGACGGCGACCTCAACCTTGCGCACAGGCGGCATGCCTGGCAGCTCATCAGGAAACAAGTCGGGGAAGTCTACCACGACTGGAATGTCTGAGTCCATCACGTCGCTCTGTCTCGTGTCCTGTACATAGCAGAGGAAGGCTTGCCGACCCTTCCTAACGTCCTTCATCAGGGACAGTGCTGACACGATCTTGACAGTCTGCTCTCTCCTCACACTGCGGTATGACACTGTCTTGCCGCTCGGCCCCTTCAGTAGTAGTCGATGCTCTGCACAATGCAGGCGGCCCCTATGCTTCTGCAGCCAATCCATGCCCACTATAATGTCAAAGCCCAAGTTCTTGAATTCAATCAGGTCGATGGGGAAGGTCTCAGCCATGATGCTGATCACTAACCCCGTGTACTGTCTGGTGCAACTGACTCTCTCCTTCGAAGGAAGGGTGACTGAAAAGTTAGAGAGCTGTTCGGGGGCAGCCCCTAGCTTCTTAGCGAATGCCGAGGAGATAAAAGAATGCGAAGCCCCTGAGTCGAACAATATGGAAGCACTAACACCATCGATAGGAAAGGTACCTGAGATCACCTCTCGTATTAGCATCGAGTCCCAATAAATCACTTATTTACTGTCGGTTGTTAATTGTCATACCTGTGATGACATTACCTGACTCCTTGGCTTGCGCCATATCTAGGATGCATATAGTACCCTCCTTTCCATTTTCGTGGCCTGAATTTATGAATTAACGGTATCAACAAACTGAACACATACACTTGAAGGTACAAAAACTCTTATTTCATTCATCCAACTGTATTACACAAAGTTACACACTTAGCTACCAAAATACATCAGTATTGTCTGAAAGTTAAATTTAAACGGCCAGGTCGGATGTGGGTCTCATTCACTAGAGCTGGTGGGGCGGTATTGAGCTTAATGCTCTTAATCCCATGATATACTAGCCTTGACTCCCCACCAAATATCAACACATCCCCAGACTTGAGGATGATCTTACTTGCTAGATCCATCCTCTTTTGGTCTCCATAGATGAACTCAGCATCATCGCCGATGGAGAATGACACAACCGGTATTCCCCTGGTGATGGACTCGGTCGTCTCATCACGGTCTTGGTGCATCCCAAGCTTTCCTCCCTGCTCGTAGTAGTTGACGATGCAGACATCAGGTGTCATGTCAGGTAATGAATAAGTTTCACAGTCTTGAGCAATATCCATTGCGTTTCTCACCAAGGTTAGGAAACTCTCAGGTATCCTAGGTATTGATACGCCACCTACCATCCTCACCTCTCGGTAAACCCTAGCTTGTGGATCCCAATCTTTCCCTAAGCACATCATGTGCAGTTTCATTTTGGAACCACTACTAAATACAGGGGTATAAAATCCTCCCATGCCCTTACCCAAAGTTCTACACTCGTTCACTATGGCGATTTGTTCATCTATGGATAGGAACTCTCTGAGAAGTATCATGCCCGGTCTGACCACATGACACAACTCATCAGGGTACTCCCGTCTTTCTTCCACGGGTCTAGGTGACCTCGGTCTTGTGAGTGCGGGATAGCCGATATCGAAGTCTCCTAAGAGATAAAAGGTTTCCTAGGTAAGTCGTTTATCTAAAGCGTAATTAACACACCACATTCATGCTAAGGTAAAGCGTTTAACACTTAGTCATGCTCTCATACAATGGTTAAGGTTTCAAATGCTAACCTTCACCGCGCTGGGTACTAGTACCAACGCCTGAAGCTCCCGCTGCATTCAGCACACGGTTGCCCGGCGGGTTCCTCTGGGTCTGCTGCTGCTGCTGCCCCTTCTGGGCTGGGGGCGCCTGCCCCTTTCTGGCCACCTCGAGCTCCACCTCCTCCAGTAGGTGCGCTCTGAGTCCCCTTCGACGGGCGGTACGCTCGGCTCTCCGGGTTCTCGAAGCACTCGAATGACCTATGGCCCTTCCTCCCACAGTGGTGGCAGTCCACCGCTCGCCCGGTGCAGTTCACACCCGGGTGGTCCTTACCACAACGCTTGCAGTGAAAGTGGCGCTGGGGTGCAGAACCTATTATCATACAACAATCCGATTAATACATAAACGGTAATGGATAGTGTGATTCACAATTTATTCATGAGGTTAGATCGCTTACCCTTAGGGGGTGCAGATCTGAGAGGCTGGGCATCATAGGTAGGCCCGGTCAGCATCGGGACCTTCTCCTTGCCCTTCTGGCTGGCCTGCTCCTTCTTCTTCTCCTTCCAGGAGAACTTCCTCTTCCTGTTATTATCAAAGAATTAGAAATAACAGGCATAAAAGCAGGCAGCAAGTAAGTAATCTAAATAAATTGAATAACTTAAAAACGGTTATTTCTTCCTGCGCCTGCTGCCTCCGCCTCCAGCCACAACCTCAGCCTCCTTCTCAGGGGCCTTTCGCTTCTGCCCCTGGCCGTCATCCTGGCTGTTCACCAAGAGCTCGGTCCGAGAAGCAGCATCATAGCACTCCTATAATGCATTAATAAGTTCTCCGAAACTTATAGTAACTCAAACTAAATTATAAGGTATAAACTGTCAACTAATTTACCTGGACCGTAGGGTATAAAGCAGCACCCATGGCGGCCTAGATAGCATATCGCAATCCACCTCTGAACTTCTCCACCTTTACGGTGTCAGAATAAACAACTCCTGGGACAAAGTCCAATAGCCCAGTGAATGTGGAGTAGTGCTGATCCACTGTCAGACTACCCTGCCTCAGAGCCTCGAACTCTTCCCTCTTCCTCTGCTTCAAGTGAGCAGGGTAATACTTCTCTCTCAGCAACTCTACAAAAGCCGTCCAGCCAAACCCCTCTATAGCAGTGTAGTGTGCCTTCACGGACCTCCACCAAGTGCTGGCGGCGTCCCTCAGATGGAAGGCTGCTATACCGACTTGGTGCTCAGCAGGCACATGAATGGCGTCAAAGGCCTTCTCGTGCTCGATAATGAATCTCTCTAGGACGGTGGGGTCAGCTACCCCGTCATAAGTAGGTACTCGCGTGTCGGCGACGCTCTTCAGCTAGTTTGGCTCTCTCGGTGCGGGTATGTGTGGGACTACGGGTGGCGCTCCGATCTGGATGCCTCCCATCTGGGCTAGCTGAGCAAAGACGGCAGCTACCGTCTTAGCAACACCCACGACATGGGTCTCAGGAGGACCTCCTCCAGACCCGCCGCCTCTACCCCTACCTCTGCCTAACAGACGACCTCTAGTAGACATCTGAAGAATTGAGAATTAAAGTCAACACTCGGTAAAAATACCGTACTTTCCTCAACCATAAGTTCACATAGCCTTAAAAGGCGTAAGACACATTGTCCCCGACAATCTCTTAACTCATCTCGTTTCCAACTTCCTCATTGGTACTTGTATATGAATAACCTAAGCTCACGGTACTTAGACTACTATCTCTTGCAATCAGAGCGGTACTCCGCTCTGATACCACTTTTGTAACACCCCTACTAATCCGGCTCCTAATTACAGCATAAACGTCGAGCTTAAGTAATAAATCGCAGCGGTAAATAACAGACTATCGTTCTAATGGTGTTACTGTTATCACTCGCCCAGACGGGTGATAACGAGTTACATGATAATCAATATACGAAACATTTTCTCGTAGTGACCACAAGAGATAGATAGTAGTGCTTTAAATAAAACTGAAATATATACAACAACAACCGTCTTATACAAAAACCGTACACGTGAGCGCCTAACCAAATATACACCTCGGTTTACAAGACTCGAGTCCCAAAATAATCATAGTTTCAATCCGTACCAAGTCTAACCAAAAGTAACTGAAACTGTCACGCCCCGCGTCGACCCTCCAGCTAGTGTCCTGAAATAAAAATGGTTGTGGTATGGAATCAGCCCCTGCTGAGTATGTTATCACATGCCCCGTCATGCCTCCTCAAACCCCTCAATTAATTGGTCGAGAGCGTGAGATTCGTTACATGCAATACTGTTTTAATAATTAAACTGTAAAACATTTAACAGTAATAACCATACAATAAACACAACCATCAATACACATATATTCCACACAGTATAACCAATGAACAACAAGGTGAAACAACGAGAATAATAAACAAATATTAACTCCTGTCCTTGGCACAAAGTCCAATATTGTTCGCCAATGTATAAGTCTCAACTGTAATAATTGTTCAGTTATACCTAGTGACAACGTCTCGTTAAAAGCGACGTGTCTCTAAATTACCCATATACTATGGCGGGTCACCCAAGGCAGTAGCCACTCCAACGGTAGAGTCTCCGACCAACGAACCATTCTAGCTCGCAGGAAATTTTCTTGATACTTGCGGACCCGTATGCGGACATCCTGGTATCGTTTTTGTGATCACAGCGCGCACCAAGAGCCACATCCTCTTGGCTTTGTTTTGTTTAATCAATCTATACCATCGCATCGCATTACCAATTTTCAAACACAGCAGACTAAGGTCGTTAGTCCAATCCGGAGTATGTAAACTCGGGATCCAGTGTTAGATATGAGAGCGGCGTTAGAAAATGTCAGTGCTCCGTATTAAAGTCTTGGATAATATGTATATCTTATTATCCTAGTGCTACAACGTTTTTCTGACGATCCTTATATTACATATAAGATAGCACCATAGCCGCTAGTTCGTTTTATATATATAGGTCCATATATACGAACCAATACTATTAACGCAACAACAGTAAATAATAAGCAGCTAAAAATATACAGTTCATGCATATTTAATTCACACAATCAGACAAACAATCTCATCACAGATTACACAGAAGTCTGAACTGAGGAAGCCCTCAGAGACAATCAGAGACACATAACAACATACCGTTCACCCTGATTATATAACCGCGGAGTATGAATCAGCTAGATCCGATGCTCCTCGTCTTCTCTAACAGTCTAACAACATATAACGCTACAGATTAGAATTCTGTATAACGACATTACTCTACAGTACCCCGTACCGTCACTAATACCTCCCGGTTAATCCCCGTTATTAACTAACAACGTTTGTCGGGTTTTCGGTTTAACTCGGGATTAGGAAAAACGTTATATTACATGCGTAGACTCGTCTCGTATATTAATATACTTAAAGTTTAAACTTGGTTATCGCATGTAATCCAATATACTCTTGTATAATATATAGTTTGTTTCTATATTGCATGTATAATTCTTAATCATGTATTATACATTCCACCTTAGTATTTATTTTCCTAAGGTTAGTTTTTCCAAGTATAAGGTAGTATAATTCCTATGTAAAAATACTTTGTATTATATTAATCCTTATTATTTCATGTATACTCCTAACATTAGAATTTCCTTATCTAATGCTTATAATTCTTTTCCCTTTTACTTATATCATTTTAATTATGATATTATATAGTTATTAAACCATATTGTATTTTTCCTCTCCATAACATATACTTATTTATATATATGTATTATGGAACTATTTGTTATATGGTAAGTCTTTATAATATATTCATTCTCTTTTAATGAATATTTCTTATATTATAAATGTTACAACCCTTATAACATTACAAACCATATTATAAATTTTCATTCCAAAAATACCATATTACCGAACAGCACTCATTTCTTTAAGTATTTACTAAATCCACCACATAATTTATATAATGTTATATTATAGTTATATAACATATATTATGACATTTATGTCATTAAAACAATTATAACCTATAGTTATAAATGTTTAAAATTACCAAACAACCCTTATACTCTCGGTTTTTATCATATTCCACCATACTTCCATAATTTACAAATCAACCCCAAATTATATTCCATTGTTACACTTATAATATATACCTTATATTACAATCCTTAAACCTTAATATAATTATAACCTATAGTTATAATAGCCCAAAATTACCGAACAGCCCCTAGGGCCTGTTTAAATTAATCTCCTACCACCTAACTTTGTATAATTACCAAATCTCCACCATTTATAATATATAGTTTCCTAATGTCATTAAAACTATATATTATACATATATCTTTATAAAACCTATATATAACTCCAAAAATTTCCAAACTCTACCAAAAGGTTATAAATATCATTCCTAACCTTATACTTTCTATATTTCTCGGTTTATACCCATAAGTTACCCATTTGTAACAATGACATAAAATACCATATATTATACTTATATAATTCATATTAACTCCAAATTTAACCAAATAAATTCCTAAAAATTCCTAATAACTCATAGGTGTATAAAATACCATTTCATACCCAAAACTTTCTGTAATTTCACATATACCCCATATGTTATGTAAATTTTATAATTTAATACATAACTTAGTATAAATTGACAATTAACTTAATAAATCATCAAATCTGGTCAAAGTCTTATGCTTGGTCAATGTTTGACTTCCAAACACCATTTTGACCCCACATTCTCGGTAATTACATAGATTACCCCAAACTTTCCAATATTTACAATTTTGACCCAAAACTTTATAAAATGTTATAATCTTTATTAAATTCATTTAAAAACCCTAAATTCCTCTTATTTAAGCCCACGGCTTTATATTTCACTAGTAATTACCATTTGACCCAAACTTAATTATATAAGCAATAATTAAATTAAATAAGCTTTTAAACTTAAATTAAAATGGCCTAATGACATGGCCTTATTACAACTTTATTTTATAACATAAAATTACACATAAATAGCCCAAAACATACTATAAACTCTCGGCCTTGCTGTAGTTTATTTATTTTTCCACATAATGTCATAATTTGACCATTATGTTAATTAAATCACTTAAATGACTAGCTTAATTTATCTAAGTCATTTTTTCCATACTTAGGTTAAAATCAACCATTTAAATATCTCCACTCTCGGCACATATATCATATGAGCTGAAAAATCATAATAACATAAGTTTAAGGTATTTATACCTTGATTTAGGTGCCTAATGACCTAATACCAACTCGGCAGCTTGGAAGAAAAATCACCACAGCACATAAACATGTTTAATACACCAAAATGAGCTAACCATAAAGAACAATTAAATGTAAGATTTAAGGCAAAAATCACCTTAAAAATGAAAGGTAGTTTCCTTTGGGTTTCGGCCTGAATCAAGAACACCACATGGTGTTAAATTCACCATAAAAACATGGGGAATAGCTAGACAACAGCAAGGTGCTATGGTAATAGATTTTACCTAGGCAAAATGCCTTAAAGAATGACTTTTCTTTTGATTCTCGGCCACCCTTGCTCCAAATGGTTAACACAATGAATCAACATGAAAATATGAAGATTATGAGTGAATAAACTCATAGAAAACAGAAGAAGAAAACCGGATGGAGAGTAAGGATCCTTAAGGTATGTTTTTACCTTATAATGTAAATTTTGACCTCCTTGGTCCCAAGAGTTGTTTCAGCCAAGAATGGAAGTTGTTCAAGGTTTAAAACACTGAGAATAAGCCATGGAAAGTGATAGATTATTAGCTCCATGTGTAGGTAATGAAGAGGTGAAGAAAAAGAGCTAAAATAAGCCTTAAACCATTACCTTAGGTGGAAAGGAGTTTGATTTGCCTTGAATACTCAAGAACACAACTTGAGAGGTTTATAACTTTAAGGGGCTGGCTGAAATGGGATGAGAGGAAAGAGAAAGAAAGAATTTGTGTTTTAATGAATGAAAAGTAGAAAATGGAATAGTAAATGGTGATTCACCAAATTGGCTAGATATTTTGATTAAAGTTGAATGTGCTGTCCTTAATGCCTTAAGCTGCCGCCTCATTTAGGATATACATGAGTCAAGTATTGATCATTGACCTAACTTAGTCAATTTTGCTTAAAAATGCACTATTTGGATTACTATTTACAAATGAATGCCATATTCCTGATTTTTTTTTTGAAAATTTGGATTTAGACCTTTAAATGTGGTACATTATATGACATTAGTGTAAAAAGGTCTAGTCCAACGCCTAACACCACTCAAAACCCACTCAGAAAGTCAATTTTCCCAAAAACGTGCTTTAAGGCGTTTTATAGCACATTTTGTGTTAGAACATGTTTTAGAGCTTGGTTTCCTTTGAGAATAGTTTTATATGTTCATTACATAATTATAATACTTAGGAATCCACTTTGGATCCTAATTGAGGTCATACAATCTATATGGTTTCTTAAAGCACATTTTTGGCTTTACCGATCTTAAGGCATGTTTTGCCTTGTTGAGATCTTTAGATTGTTCCCCAATGGTATTTAGATGTTTATTAACCATCTTAGATCATTAGTAGATCATTTAATTATGTTTTTAAGGTTAGGGGTATTTCAAGAACCATCGAACATGCCTAACTCTTTTACGCATCGGATCTGATGATATGGCTTCAACTTTTGCTACTCATCGTATTCGGATGGGTAAGATGGGGAAGGATGATGGCGGGATGTTTTCCTTGGTTAGACGGCCTGTTGATGTTACGAACTGTAGCTGGTAAAGATGTCATGGCTGTTTCCGGGTTAGACTCTATTACCGTGGTGGTGTTTTGTTGAGATCATTTCTGCCTTAAAGTTCGCAGAAAAGTTCTCTCGATCTCAGAGATGTAGCTAACCGTATGATTGTTAATACTGTCCGGAAGAATGTGTGACCTGGTAATAGGCATTCACCACTCAAAACAGCAAAAGAAACTTGTGATGTGATAAAATAAATAGAAATAGAAAGAAATGTGGAGGGGGAATTTAAACAGCTAAAAAGAAACAATTCAATAAAATAAAATAAGACTACTTTTTTTAAGAGTAAATAAACTGAAAATAAATAAACAAAAAGAAATAAAAATAAATGCAGTTTAAGTAAATAAAAATAATAAATAATAAAATAAAGAAAAAGGACAGAATTAAATTGCTGGAATTTAAATGACAAGGGAATTTGAATGACAGTAATTTAAATGACAGGGAATTTAAATGACAGTAATTTAAATGACTAGAAAATAAAGAAACTGAATTTAAATGAAAATTAAATAAAGAACTGGAATTTAATTGACTGAAAATTAAATGACAGAATTTAAATGACAAAAATTAGATTACTGAAATTTAAAGGACAATGGAAATTTAAATAACTGGAAAATAATGACAGGAATTTTAAATGACTGGAAAAATAAATGATTGTAATTAATACGATATTTAAATTGCTGAAATAATTAAATGACAGAAACTAATAGAAATAAAATAAACAAAAAACAAAATAGTATAAACAAAATATTATAATATAGCAAGTGAATTATCCGGGGCTTAGGGACTAGAATAAATCAAGTCCCCGGCAACGGCGCCATTTTGCAGACAGGAAAATGTGAGTGGTTGGAACTGGTGTATTTAAAACAAATGAAAAAGAAATTTAAAACTCAAAATACCTTACGGGCTGCAAACAAATCCCGGTCGCAGTAGTTTAGTAAAGTGGAAGCGACCGGATATCGAACCGTGGGACTAAAGGGGAATTATCTAATTCCTAAGTTGTGTCACAAAGGGGGGATTAATTGACTTGTTTTTATAAATAAAAAGGACAGATAAAATAAACTGAGTAAAAGATAAATTAAACGGGACTCTGGGTTCAGGTTAATATAGTCTGCTCTTTTATGCTATGTCTACCAGTTTTATTGTGATAGTTTGTCAAAATTCCTGTTATTATCTTGAGGACTAAATCATAGACTCAAAAGAACTCGTTTACCAGAACATGCTCGGTCTAATCCAGATTCGAGCAAAACACATGTAAACGGATTAAGTATGAGAAATTATATTTGCGTCTGAAAATACTAGCTTATTAAATCATAATAAGCTTTCTACAGATTTACGGCTTAATTAACCTATCTATTTATCACGGATCTGATCAAAATAGATTTAGTAAAGCATTTTAATAAATTCATGAAGTTTATTAAAAAGGCGAGAGATAAGCTTTAATCGTAACAAACTGTATTTAATTAAACCGGTAAAAACATAATTACATAATTAAACAGACTATAAATTAACCTTCACCCAGAGTATATCCCCTTAGCCTGACATATTAACTGGTAATATGTCGGTCAGAGGTTGGACAGAATAACAACGCATAAAATGGACTGAAAATGGAATGATTATGATGAAGGAATTTATGGAGGGATTTGGTGTGATTTTATGGAGTGTAGAAATGGAGAGAATAATGGTGTGGAATGTAGTAGTGAATGGTAATTTTGTGGAGGAAAAATGGCATAAGTTTGGGGGTGGAATGAGATATGTATTAATGGAGGGTTATAGGTATATTTATAGTGATAATGGGGTAAAAGAGGGAGAGGAAGCGGTAGATTAGGCGTGTGAAGAGATAATGTTATTATCTCTTCACACTTTGTCGACATGCCCCTGTACGCTGGATTTACCGACGTGTCCAAACCAGTGTCCGAATCTACTGGTTCGGACATGTCGACGCTGTGCGGAGCTCGCTTCCACGTGTTGCGTCCGAACCAGTATGTCCGGACGGAGGTCCGGACGAGAATTATTTCCCTCTAAAATCTTCGTTTGAGCTCCGATTTAATCCCCGTTTGTTGTGTTGGAATCCTCATGAGTAAATCTACTTAATTACATGGCTTTTTCCTACATTGAACATATAAAATTCATTAGTTCATGTCAAAACATAAATCTTAGGAAATAACGCATAATAAGTGGGAAACATGTGTTTCAGATATTGCAATTCATAAGGTATTTAAACCCTAAAAGTCTATATGTTTTGCACTTATCAATATGCAAGCAGATGAAATTGCTATCTTTGTTGACGGTAGTGTAAGGCCTACTAGCCTAATGGATTTGGCATCATGGTTATCTGCAAAAATATTGACAGCCACATTCTAGCTACTAGCATTCAGATTGGTCAAGCATCTTGGGACCCAGCTGTAGTGGATGCCAAAACTCTTCTTTTTGGCTATCTATGGCTACTAAGATGGGTTCGAAATCTATCGGCATGTTCTAGGATAACCTTTAATGTTAATTTTCTTAAAGGGATAGGGGATGTTAGAATAGAGGTTTGATCAATCTTGTTTGATGTTTGGAGATCTCTGCCTTCTTTCCAAAACATTATCTAAAGCCATGTTAATTGTGCGGATAACATAGCGGCCTATACTTCGCTAATTTGGGCAGATAAAAAAGATAGATGGTGTTTGGTGTAATGATATATTGTGTAAGTAGTGGTGAATTATTTTGAAAATCTAGTATTGGGAGTATAATAATAAATGCACAAAATCATCTTACTGACACGATGAATCATCGTGAATCAACCGCTAAAACCTAGGGTCATGTCAAATAATGGCTCTCTATTTTGTAATTTCTTGGCTACATCCAAATATAGGTATAGATGGCTACATACATGTACATTTGTTTTATAAAAACTGTACAGTTGGTAAATAAAAACAATACGGATATATATATATATGTAAAGTTATACAATGAATTATGATATTACTAAAATTATACTAGATGTACATACTAACTTCTTAAACTATACAATAAACTTACAAAACCTGTAATTTTACAATACACAAACTATACAATTTTAAATGTAGGCAAATATAGATACATCACCTTGTAGCCAAGAATCATCGCTCTATTTACCTTTCCTTCACTTGATATTGACAAATTCTATCAAAACAAACATGTGAAGTTCTCATTTCTTGGTCTAAGGAAGAAGATGATATCAGCGTCTTTAGTTTTACATAGAGGGTCAAACCCCTTGAATACTACTGTATCTGTTGACTAAGAATAAAAGAAGAAGAGGCAGGCTTATTATATTAGCCCGCTATGATGTTACAGAAAGAGAGCTAAAACAGAAAATAGAAATTACAATAATAGTCCTAATATACAACACTAGAAAAGTACACATATATCCTAAATACATTCCACTAATCAATGTCTAACACCCCCCCCCCTCAAAGAGTGCGCTCTTCAATTTGACCGGAGAAGCTTTGGGAGGTGCGCTCTTTGCTGCATGGAGGAAGTAGAATGTCTCACAGATAGGTACCTGTTATACCCAAAATTTCAACCCCCCCGGAAGAGAGTCTCCACTAATAGGCTAGTAGCGAGGGTTCCCAGTTCGATCGGCACATTTCAGAGTACTAGGGACAGCTTAGTCATCTCCAGGGGCATTTTCGTAATTTTCAAGGCTCTTAAGCCCCCTATAGGCTTTCTCTCTCCTCCAAATAAGGGTCAAATCAATTCAAAATGCTTTGAAATTTTAACCCATGATAGAGGATGACATCTGAAGCATAATGGCGTTGGAATTTTGATTTTTCGAATTTCCAATAATTTTCTAGCAATTTCTGATTGAATCTGACGAGAAATTGAATTTAAAAATATTCCAATATCCAAAAAATTCGATTCCACTTTAGAAAATTCAGAAATATCATCCTTTACCCATGTGTAAAATTTCATAATCAAATTCTTTTTGGAAGCCCTTGAGCTAAAATGTCGGTAAATCTCGGTTTTTACCGAATTTTTCTATCTTTAAGGAAGCCTATATAAGGAACCTTATCCCATGATCAAATCAGAACCTCAAGAACCCTAGACCCTCAAAGAAGGCAGCCGTCTCATTCTCTTCACGTTTTTACAATCCAAGCACCAAAATCACATCAAAAATCCCCCGAAATCACCATCTAAACACATTTTTCAACTCCCAACACATCAACAATCATCAAACATCAACCAAACCACCTCCAAAACGTGAAGAACACCTTCAACAATCAACAACCAGAAGCTCGGGTCGAACTCAATCCGGAACCGGCACCATCGGAGACTCCGATGAATCCCGACGTGAAGAATCCTCCTGAATTCGAAGGCTACACGTGCATAAATTTTGAGCCGAAAACACCTTCGGGAACCACCATAAAACCCCTGTCCGTGGGTGGTCCAGGATCTCGGACCTATGGTCCGGGACCACGGACGGGTTGTCCGTGGCCACGGACACCCACGGACGGCGGCGGGATTTTAAAATTTTAAAAATTTAGGTTTTGCTAAACTATGTCCGGGCCTACGGACGTCCTGTCCGTGGCCCCGGACTTTTCAAATTTTTTTTTATGTTTAATTCGAATTTTATTTCCACATAGATTAACTAGGGTCCGTGGTTACGGACATTAGGTCCGTGGCTACGGACGGAAACAAAATTTGACCTAATTCTGCCTCCGAAACCCTAGTTTAGGTAATTTCAACTTTCACTTTTATTTTCAGTCAAAAAATGCTAAAAAACAAAAAAAAAAACAGAAGCTCGCGCACTTAGGTTAAAACGACTCGTAATAAGCCGTAATTAAACTAAGTAGAGGAAAAACGACTTCTAGGGGTAATGAAAGTAATTGAACCCTAATTAAGTCGAATACCAAGCCCCAGAACTCGAACTCTCCTTTCCTAATTTGATCTAGGTTAAAATTAGGTGGCGACTCATAATAGGTTCCAGTGAGCTAGCTTAGGTTTTAATAATCATTGTTATATGACATAGTTATTAACCTTAGGTTATAAGTGGACCTAAAACCCGGTTAGATCCTAATCAGCTTTAACCAACATAGGATAGGGTTTAAAAATCGAGGCTCACAGACTGGCGACTCTGCTGGGGACAAACTCTTAATTTTAACTTGTTTAATTTTAAGAAAGAGGGCTTAACTCGAAAATGTTATTTATGGCTTTATTACTTTGTTTGTTTACTTTTGTGCGCACTTAATTTCTGCACCTTTGCATCATGTGAGAGCGAGGGTCCATGCAAACCGATTTTACCCCGGGACCCGTTTGAGGGTCCCCTGTCAGGGACTCACACCTTTTAGGTGATGTGAATAAGTGGGGGAAAAGAAGGGTGTCGTCTAACCACACCCCCTTAATACCTGGGCTTTAGCCCCAAGCATTTTCCTGACAGTATCCTTACCTAGCCCATTGTTTGGTCAGTCAAAGACCCGACCGTAGACGCACACCTTCAGGTGATATGAAAAAAGTGGGGAAGCCCAAAGAGAATAGCGTGCAAGCCCTATTCCTTTGAGGTGACCTGGGCCCATGCCCTAAGCACGTCTCTGGATCGATCCATACCCAGTTTGATTTAAACGTCTAGTGAGGACATGTTGAATTTGTGTAGGCCTTGTTTGCTTGTATGATCGGCCCATTACCCAGCCTAAAGATTGATAGGAACTTCTCCTACATTAACCTAGCCCAACCCGAATTGGCGGCTCCGCTTGTTTGCGGCCTAGAGGTCCTGTTTGGTTTAATATGTGAGTCATTCAGGCTTCGGCCCAAAAGCTTAGACTTAGGCGATTTCTCTTCTGGCCCAATTTGAATTATCCAATCAGTTCTAGGCCCATAAAAAAGAAATCCACCTGAACTTGAAATAACCCACAAGTTCTGAAAATAAAATCTTTTTCTGCTTAGCAACCATCTTCTCTGGCCCAAAGAAAGTTAGGCCCATTTGTGATTTAGGGACCATTCCAGCCCATGTGCTTTACTCCAGGCCCAAACACATTCCGCCCAAGGGCTCATTCTAGACTAGGTAGACTTCTTATTCGGGCCCTAGCCCCAAACCCTAGATCTAGGTGTCACCTCTCAGGCCCAATCAAAGCCATCTGTTTAGATTTCAGTCCAAGTTCCAGTTCATAGTCTGAAAGATACTCCAGCCTAGACACGTAATTCTCTGGGTATCCTGGCCCACTTGCTTTCAGCCTAAGTCTGTTTCGATCTATCTTGTGAAGCGTCATGTTTCAGCCCACTTCCTTTTGTTAGCTAATAATGGACACCTTGGACACAGGTAGACTCAAGTCCTAAGTGCGGTCCAATCGACATGGAAGCCCAGCTCGCAATTTTGGAACAGAAGCACATGGCCACCATTGAAGCTATAGAGCAGAGGCATAGTGCTGCCATGGACGCCGTGGAATCTAACTATGTTGCTGTTATCGAAGAGTTGAAAGCAAAGGCTCTTTCCCTCGAGTCCGAACGTCAAGCTCGGGATGAGTTAGTGGACAAGCTTCTCAACACCCTTTTTGACTGCATTGAAGTTGGCTCCATTAGGGTCCGAGGATCGAAGGGGAATGTCAAAGAAATTGCTACAGAACTCAAGAAAGTGATTAGGCAACCAGGAGCAGCAACTTGCATCCAAAGCTACACCCGCAAGAGAACCAGGCAACATGAGGAAGACAGTGATCGACAGTCAAGAGGACCTGGTTGGAGCGTTGGGACAGTAGAACCACCCCGACGGAATTCTCGATAGAGAGAGTTTAAAGACATCGGTCGAACACCAAGACAAGCACTTGAAGAGCTTCGAGGAAGATATCCGATGCAACCGCTCGCCCTGAGGCCAGGAACTACTCATTTGGGGAAGGATCTTAATCAATTTTGTCACTTCCATCAGCTGCCCGGTCATGACGCTGACCACTACAGGGCCCGACAACACAGAATCCAGGATCTAATTGACCAAGGGCTCCAATTCTAAGAACATGGTGGAGAGCGCAGAGCACGCGTGCCCAAGCATCATCAGAAATGTTGTTTTTTAGTGTTTTTCTCATTAAATGCATTTCTTCTCTTGTTTAGTTGTCTTTCAACTTTTGTAGTAGTTAGTTCCCTTGATCATTTTCGGTAGTTTTCTTGAGTTTGTAATTTCCAACATTATTCTTTTTGTTGAATAAAACATAGTTCCATTTTCATAATTTTTGTACAAAGCATTATTCATTAATTCGAAAAACTAAAAAAAAAGCGCTCACGTCTTTCAAGGATCACGAAGTAATCATTTTCTGACTATGCAATGGAATACAAAGACTTGCATTTTGTTTCTAAAAATTTGAACATGCCTAACCAAACACCACAACTCACAAAGAGGTTCAAGGTCCACATCTATTGAATTGTTGTCACAAACCCCAAAATCAATACTGGGGGCAATCTAAGTTTAAGTTCGTCATCTTTTATCTTTTGTTTAAATGTGCGAACGAGTTTCCGAGTGAAAATCTCGCGAGAGTGTCTTGAGTGGAAAAACCATGAGTGAACGAGCGTGTCATTTTTACACGACTCCGGTGAGACCACATTCAAAGGTGAGGTAAACGGCATAACTCCGACCGAAGGAGAGAATTTGTAAATTTACTCTTAGACCTGCGAAAAGTAACAACGAACGGATACACAACTATCAGGAATGACGAAGCACCTAGGTACAACACCACATAGCTAAAAGCTTGTAAACCCTGACATTAAACCCTAGGCACCCCCGCTGAGCCTTTTATATCCCTTTTCGATGTTGCAAAGCTCCACAGAACAAGCCAGCCCGTGATGAATAACCAACCCGGTGACCAAAGGAAGCGAGGAGCCTGACTCTCAGGTAATGTTTTCATCAGTCCAGAGAAGCAACGCCGCTATCAGCATGACGAAGTGATCCGCAAATGGTCCCAAAGTGACACAGGATCAAAAGAGCTCACATCAAAATAGCTCTCAAAACTCAAAACCGGGAAACACAAGAACCCCGAAGGCAAAGTCAAGAAAGGATCAAACAAAGAGGCAAAACCGAAGTGCCTCGAAGAAATCCAAAAGACGAAAAGACAAATGGTGTAAAAGACAACTTCAAAAGTCCAATTCCAGAAGCTCAAAAACAACGTCAACATGAAGCAGTTAGACGACTTCAAGACAAGGAAGATGAATCTGAGAGAAGACGCAAGTTACAGCTTTGGTCACCCACTTAAGCTCCGCATACCTCAAATATCCCTCCATGGTCCCGTTGTCCTTCATCACACCCTGAAACACCCGACCTTAAATATGGCGATTAAATTATCCTAATAGGTATTTAAGAGCCTAATAACGATTAAAAAATATTGGTGAGGAAAAATATATCCAAAAGAAATAAAGAAACGCTTAAAAAGCGAAAAACGCTAAATAAGCGTTAAATAACCATAGGAGGTATGAAACCTTGGTTAGCATATTATAAGGATTTTAAAGGCTTAATTAAGTCTAAATAAATATTAGGGAACAAAACCCGAAGAAAACGGATCCTTAAAATGGATTAAAAACACTAATGAACATTAAAGCGCGTATTTCGAGGTAACCGGGAAAACGTGTCCTTAAGCAGGTCAAATAGACTCATAATAATTTTGGTCAACTAAATAGTCATTAATAAATATTAGTGAAGCTTTAGAACCAATAAAATCAATAAAACGAGAAAATTCCGGAAAACGGGTTCCGGTTAGTGAATAGTGCAAAAACGGGTAGTTGGGGGTGGGGTGTAACTGTAATAAGCACAAACTAGTGTGTCCATTTGATAAATAAAAATTTAAAAACCGATTGAGTGTGTGTGTGTGTCTCGTGAGCATCCTTCCCTCTTTTTCAAATTAATTAAATACACTCACACTCACACACTAAAGGACAAGACTAATAAAGAAAGGGAAATAAAAGTATAAAAGTGACTAACACTCCCTCTCTCTCCAATTCCCTTACACTCCCACGTACTCTCTCCCTCCTTCTGACTTCTTCTCCCCCATGGAGCTCAACCATGGCGATTTCATAAAACCAAAGAGACACTCATCTTTCTCTCAATCTTTGACCACTAAATACTTGCCCAAAAATTATAAAAATGGTACCGTTGGAATCCTCTCGTCAAGGAGAACAATCTCCTCTTTCCAAAATTCGAAAACCTCACATTCCATCTCCATGGGTATTAGCCATTTGAAGGTTTGAAACCACCACTGGAAGCCCCTCTTTCATCTTGTTGGTTTAAGGTAAAAAGAAATCCAAAAACCTTCCGTTTTTAGCTCCCATTTACATTATAAGAAATGCTAGTTTTGAACTCCTTGTTCTTGCTTGTCCAGCCAAATGTGGCTTCTTCTTGGAGCTGAGAAACTACTCTCTTGCTAGACAAGAGCTTCATCTATCCATTGGAAGGTAATGTTTCATCTTCAAACATTAAACAAGTATGTAAACCCTAGGCTAGTTAAGGGTGAAATGCTAAATTAGTATTGTGTATGTATGGGCTGTAGAACTACTGATTTTATAGAGCAAGAACAAGAAGAAAATAAAAGAAAATGAAGAAAGGAAGAGGAAAAGAAGAAAAGAGAAAGAATGAGAAGCTAGAAAGAATAAGGTAAATGCCCTTACCTTGAGCTAGTTTTGGTGTATGGTATTGTAACAGATTTTAAGTACTTGAAATGGGTAATGAATGAGATTATGAGTAGTAGGTATGTTGAAGTATGATGAGTAAGGTAATGTAGCTGTTTTGAAGATTGTAAATGTTGTTTAAAAGCTTGGGAAAAACCATGGGTAATGTATGTACATGTGCAGGAAAATTTGTGTGTTGTAGTGTGAGTAATGATGTGTGAATCAATATGGAGATTTGGGAATGAATTTTTAGCTGAAATGGTATGTGGGCAAAGTGAGAATTTTAGGGGAAACTCTGCCCAAATTTGTATGGAAATTAGAGGACTTAGATGTGTAAGGAGAGGGAACAACCTAGACAATAACTAGGTGTGTTTTGGTAGAAGTTGTGAGTGATTAACCATGTTGTAACAGATTTTGAATGGAGCTAGATAATGGCTAGAACTTGAGTGGAAGGTAATGCAATTAGGATGCTAGGAATGGTATTGATAGAGGGAGTATTGAATGGTAGAAGTGGGAACAAAAATCTGTAGCAAAACAGTGTATGAGTACCTTGAGTTTTAGGAAGAAAGTTGGTGTGCAAACCTTGGAAATGAATGAAGAACTTGTGTATAGTTATTGCAAATTGTTATAAAGGATTTGGAATGGTTATTAAGTGAGTTGGTAGGAGGTAGGAAACTAGCAAGAGAAAGTTAGAAGTGCTTTAGTGTGCAAAGTGCAAAATGTAAGAATTGATGTTTGTGAATTTGAGCAAGAATTGGAGTAAGGGTTTAACCAATGATTTGGAGAGGTTTAATGCACGTTTTAAGGTGTTCAAACATGTAGGAAACATGTGGAAAGAGTGTGGGAATAAGTGGGAAAAAATTGGGGTGAATTTGGAGTTCAGAATGTGTAGAAAACGGTTTTTAAAACAGGGTCTGTTGGGACTGCCCCTATGGACCGCCCCTGTGGGGAGGTCCATAGTCGAATTCAGCTGGACGGATTTGTTTCTGTCTCGGACCGCCCTAGGGACCGCCCCACAGGGGAGGTCCAATGCAGAGAAAAAAAAATTGTTTGTCTCGGACCGCCCCTACGGACCGCCCCTGTGCGGAGGTCCAGTACTGGAATCTCGCAGCGTAGATGGCTTCTGTCTCGGACCGCCCCTAGGGACCGCCCCACAGGGGAGGTCCGGTCAAAAAAAATATGGGCTTAAGCAGTAAACCATAGGGAGAATAATGATGATAAGGAGAAAATAATATACACATAAGAACCTAAGAAAATGAGCTTAGGAAATGATGTGAAGTAAATGATTTTGGAATTAAGTATGAAATCTAAGGAACTAGTAATGGTACATTGGGAAACATAAAGGATGAAACGTGTTGGGTTACCCATAGGGAATTAACCACTCGATCACATGTATGTTATGGGACTTGGATTGTGAACACCGGAGGAAAGTTGGATACAAGTACAACGGTGAACGGTATGATTTCTTCATGCCCTGTATCCTAATCTGGTTACCCCGATTTGTGTGCTTATTTGATCACCTAAATATGATAAATGCATGAATCGGACTATATTGCACTTACCTGTGCTTGACTTATGCTGTTCTTGATATTTATTGTCTTGAACACTAGTTTGTATAATTCATGAAATATATGAATGATGATGAAGTGTAGTTGTACCCTATATTGTATTTGTGTATTGTACTACATTTTGTATGGATGTGTACTTGAGCAATGTATTGTGTATGTGGCTTGGATGTTGACTTCTACTAATTCCTAACTACCTAACTCCTAACTTGAAAGTGAGTAAATTGGAATGAGTAGAAGTCCGATATAGTTTCGGCCACGCGTGAGGATGAGGAGACACAAGAAGTTGGATCCGATTCCTGGTTCTTAAATGGTCCACGGCCCAAACCCCTTAAATGGGTAGCATCCTGGATTGGTGAACCAAGTAAAGCCTGGTGGTGGGACGGTGTAGTCCCTGCCCAGAGGCCATACCGACTTAACATGAGTAAGAGTAAGTAAGTATGTATGAGTATGAGTATGTATGCGTAAGTACTGTGGAACGAGTAAAAGAGTAATCTCCACCCGATTAACCCGGGTGGACAAATGGAGCTAACAAGTATGGTGTATTGTGAGTATTGTGTATGTATTGTGTATGCGTACTCCGGTGAAGGTAAGTATGGATGGTTAACTTGTATTGTCTTCCGTGTATGTATTGAACTGTATGAATGTATCCTTGTAAAGTATTGTATTGGTATGAATGAAAGCATGTATGTATGTATGTATTGTAAAATGAACTGCATGTATTCGACCAAGTGGTCGGTGTACCCTCACTAGTATGTGGGGTATGCGGTTATCATATGCAGCGAAAGCTGACCCCCTAGGGGAAACGTTTTTAGTGTGCAGGTACCCGAAGCGGATGTGGTCAAGGTAAGAGACCGGTGGCTACACTTGGATAGTTAGAAGTAGAATGTAGAGGTGTACTATGTGGCACACCCTAAGTATTGGAATTATGTAGTTTGTGAGGAATTGGTAGATGTAGACACTAAATGAGTACATAGGAACTTGGAAGAAGCATTGTATTTGTATTTGGAACCTAGTAAACTCGGGTTATATTGTATTGTATGGTATTGTAAGAAAGAAAGTAAAGTGTTGAATGGAGCATTGTAGTGTTGGATTGGTAAACGGAGTATGAATTGTAGATGTGTGTACTCGGGATTCCGGTCCATCAGACCGATGCGGTGTAGTAGTAGTAGTAGCCTTGTTAGTCACGTGGGTGACTAACGGCGTTTGTATCACCCACTGTATGTAAGTATGTATCCGCTGCGTGAATCTGGAAGTACGAGGAGATTGGACGGTAATGACAGTATTAACGGTAGGGGTGTTACAAAAAGTGGTTATCAGAGCGAAGTATCGCTCGATGACTGGAAATACCGAGTCTAGGAAATACCGAGTTAGGAATTAGAAGTTTAGGGCTAAGGGCTGAGTGTTAGCATTAGAGATATGATAGTTAGGAACTCCTGGTGAGTACCGGATACCTACAATACCTGACCCGCCCTCCGCAAACCCATTGTGTAACTTGGAAAGAATGCCAGAGAGAAGGAAAGTCCTCTCACACTCGGGAAAACCCGATCTGGCAGTGGTGAAACCACCGTTCGGTAAACAAGAACCGACATATAGTAAATTCCAGGGATTGGAAGACCCGGAGATGGATCCCGGTTAAACAACAATACCCGCACTCAATAGCGGTAGAATGAGCACTCCAACCATAAGGAGGCTACAACTTACAACAGCATGGGGCGACGTGCTTAGCAGTCACGAAACCTGGCTAGACAACCAACAGCAGGAAAAGAAGCACTAACCGTGCAACGAAATGGAAAAGGAACAATAATGGAACCCGAGACACAAGTCTGCGGGACAGCAGTTGCTAGATAATACCACCAATGGTATACCAACTGACTAAGGACATAGTCAGGAGTGATTAACTCAAAACTACAACGCCAAAAGGTTACAATGCCTGGCCGACATAGCTTACACAGCTACAAGGATATCCACGGGATATGAACCGATAGGACTACAAGGGTAGTGCCTAAACCAGTTAAGGCTCAATCGCCACGGTAAACCAGTGGGAACGAGCAACAAGGAAAAACACAAACTAAATAAATGGGGATCTCCAAGGATTGGAGAAGTACCCAGATCTATGACAGCCATGTCTAGACCACCAAGGAGCTACCTAAGGGATCGAGTATACCAATTATAGATCAATAAGATCGAGGGAAGAGTCAACAAGACTAACAAATACGAGTGGAAACCATACCGTGATTGGTATAGGATTACTCAAAAACCACCAGTACCACGCACTTGCCACGGCAAGTGCAGTAATAACGGGAGCATTCAAGAGGACTTTTAACATACCACAGGTACATAGTAATGTACCGTGACAGCGATGAAGCGACTACAGGGATAAACATCCAAAAAACTAGAGGAATGAAACCATGGAAAGGCGTGACGGCCTGACCACTCCATTTAGAACATACCAGTCAGCGGGAAGCTGGACTTGGTCAAGATTTCGAACATGGCTATGCCATGAAGAACTTCTTTTAACACCGTACCATGATTTTAAAAACCAAATTTTTCTTTCAAAACCACAATCTTTTTCAAACCTTGGATTTGAAAACCAAACCAACAGAATTACGGTGAGTATCATGGAATGATACAAGAGGAGTTGACAATAGAATACTTCACCTAGGCGTGTGACGAATACTACGAGTGTACCCAATTACGGGATGTGGGACAACGCACTCCTAAGGAGCTTGCGGGCCTGACATATAGTTAGGTAAGTGGCAATGTATCAACAAGATACCCCACGTATGTATACATGTAGTGTACGACACACGGGAAGTAGTCAACTCCGTTCTACGGACCATGATTAAATTTTAACCAGAACAACTGGACACCACAGACAATCAAGGAGAAGGAAACTCAGTTAAGGAACAAGTATAAGGAACTCAGAGAATCCATCTGAAGATAAGGAATGAAGATTGGGAAGTGCAAAAAGCACAGACTAATAAGTATAGACATTGGATATGTCTCAAATAATCCAAGCAATTACCTGACAGCTGGATGGGATACCCAGCCTAAACACAGGAAGGCGAATGCCTAACGTGAACCTAACAATGCTCAACAAACGGGGCGGAGTTCCCAAGAGCAACCCCAAGATTACCACAAGTATAATCCATCATTGAAGGGGACATCAAACCTAGTCTTAAGCACAGGGAGCAAGTGTAAACAGTCTACCCAAGAATGGGAGATGTTATAACCCTAAAAGGGACAACTCAAGTACGATACCACAAGACGGCACAGTGGACAACATATCATAAACATTAGTCGGATGCAACGACATAATTTAACAACACCCAGGAGCAATCCTTGAGGGGTGACTGGATTAACAACAGTCAAACAAAGCGTTAAGATAAGAATACAGGAGCTGGAACGAACACTCGGCTAAGACACCGAAGGGATTTCACTTAACAGGAAATACCCGAAACTGCAAAAGGCACTGATTAGCACCAGAATGCCTAAAGGACCTCTTATGAACGGAAGCGTGATGTCACGACTTGCCATGGAGCCCAGTAATACCTCCAACCTATGGGGTATACAAGGAGTGGAAGCATGTATAAGCAGCTTGCAAAGAGCATAGCTTGCAGCAATAAGACTCAGAAGCCATAAACTAACTACGTCATGTAAACTAAAACGGTTGCAAAACCCGCACCATTTGCTGACAAGACTTGCAGAAGATGTTGCTTCTTACAATAAGAAGATCGACAATTGAATCACACAATTTGAGCTCAACATCATAAGTGACTTGGAGTAATGGCTACCTCAATGTCACTATCACTAGAGCATCACTCTATATACAGTTGACGAAGCGTTTAATTACCCTTCATGCCTTCTGTAGAAGTGATAACACAGAGGCATAGGAAACGTTATAATGCCAACAATGGCCTAGTACACACTTGGACACTACGAGAACCCAAGTGAAGGTACCCCTCGTTAACCAAAGACCACCAATGTGGTGAAGATGTGAGCCCTTAGGAAAGGCTTCCATCTACTATAACAATAAAGCCTACGCATATGGATATTGCCAAGGGGCGATGAAACAAGGAAAAGACAATCCAAACCATCACGAATTAAAGGAGTAAGTATACACCATAGGCAGTACATAAGCAGGTACCAACATAGTAACCCTGCCATGAGACTTATGAGTGGTGACAAACCCCTCGACAAGAACTTTCATTTATCAGTGATAGGATACTCTTCAATTAGAGAACGGGACCCGAAAACCCTTGAAGTTTCTTGAGATGTCCCGGTGATGTACATACAAAGTAAAACCGCACAACTAGAGCCTATAACCAATGCTCAGCTTTGGGAGGACAGTAATTGTCAAAAACAATCAATGTGAGTGCACATTGCACACCATGAATGACCAACGCTCAAGAGAGCTTGTAACCTGATAAATTACTTCATCCATCATCAACCAAGATACTTGGTACATTGTATCACAAATGATGATAGAATGTGAGGTAAGCTAACCTACACATAAAACCTAAGTTGAATAAGACATCTCCACATTGGGAAGATAATAAGATTGCCGTATGCTACGACAACCTTCATACACACAAACACAGGAAACTCCTAGTGTATTTACACCATAAGGAAATTGTGCCAATGACAATGGCGATAAGTGAAGAGGAACTACCACAGTAACAGAAACAGTAAAAAAAAATGTTGTACAGTGAGTCAGAACACGGTGCGCAACAAGCGATCGCCATGAGAAAGTAGTTAGATAATGACACGGAGTATAAGTATGAGATGACAGGCAGAAATATTCCTTCCTATCACGTAAGTGACTTACTGCCAAGCGTTTACGCCTCTGCACTCTGTATGACTGAGTGTTTAGGTATTGCACTTGCGTAACTAATGATCTAATGGGATGGCTAGGAATACGGAGAATGTAAATCGGAGTAGGCCCTTCTTTTCACCAACAAACATGGCATAAGCCAGCTAAGGAAGCTTAGCAACAGACCGTGCGGCCTGAGGCCAAAGAAGCACGAAGAGTGTGAAGCACACTAACAATCACAAGATGTGAATTCCAATGGAATAAAAGGTGAAAGGAGACGTAACAAAGTCACTAGGACCGACGCATAGAAATGCAAGGTCATACAAGTAAAGAACACTTGTACTGAACTAGAAGAACTGGTATGCTTCAGAAACTATTGACACCAGAGAAACTTAGCGAATAATCATGAAAGCACGAATAGCATGTGCAGTAGATTACTAGAGAGCTGGTTACAATCTAAAACTAATTATAGTTCAAACACGGTAAAAGAATACCGCAATTGTTTAGTAAACCTTATTCCCATAATAGACGGATAAAAAGGTGATGTATAGCACATTAAGGATAACAAGAAGGGTGAATAACCGAAGTTATCAGGGTCGCGCAGCAGAAGCTAGTGGGCCCTAGCTAGGAGATAATGTACCTAGTAAGCATAGTAGAATGGCTAGTAATGCCTTGAAGCTTAATAGGCTGGAACCGAATTAATTACGAGTTAAATAAACTCATATAGGAATCCTTGGTACAAAGACTAAACCATTGTTATGGTTAGGACCCTTTGAAAAGGGTATATTAGGTAACAAACCGTAAAGAAGCTAAAACGCTTCAGATGGCCCAAATTGAGTAACCAATGTTTAATAATAATAACATATGGTAGATTACGGGGCGTATCCCTTTTTAAGGGGGGTAGAGCGAAAACCGCACAATGTGAATTTTAATAAAACACATAAACTATAATGTGCATAACACAAATGAGAATTGATTGGATGATTGGTACTATGTTAAGTAAACATACGTATTCATTCATAGTGAAATTGTGGTAACCAAGCATTATACATGCAAATACCTTAGGGCGAATATACCCATCTTGTAACCCAGTGTAAGAGTATTGGTAAAGAAGAGTAATGAGTAGTGGACGGAGCTCCACAAGTATTGTAGCCTTTGAAGAAGTAGTACGAAATGAATGAGAGTAGTAGATGAGTGAAGTCTAAGAGTAGTGTATACCTATGTAAGTTATTGGAAGTAAATTGAGGACAACTAAAATTTACAAGTATGGTAATCCCTAGTTAGAATATTTGAAACGATGGAGAGTAATGGATGGAAGTAGTGAAGGTTGATGAAATGAGCACTTAGGTATTGAACCTCGAAGTAAAACATTTGGGAAATAGATTGAGAATGACTGATGGACCGAATTCCATCCTTTGGAGATGTATGAAAGAATTGGGAAGAGTAAAAAGATAAAACATGAAAATAATTGAATTATTGCTTGTCTGAAACTGATGTGGGAAGTCGAACTTGATCCTGATCAGATCAAGGGAAACCGAACACAAATTGGGGTGGAAAGATAGTTCAACACTGATGCTGATCACATCAGGGTCGAATGATTCTCGAAGCTCCCCTCAAGTGGTCACAAGAATCACACACAGGATAGAAGTAATGAATATAAATTGGAATTTGGAGTTGTGTGTTTTAGAAAAATTTCTAATTAGTAGTTGTAAAGGAATTTTCCTTAGACTGGAGATTGGGGACTTGTTGGAAGTTATACAGGAGAAGATAGTAGTGTAGCATCTTGTATTATTCCAAGGGCAGCGGGACATAGAGGAGTCCTGTGTCTAGAGGACCTGAGTGCCTGCGGGACTGTATGTGTATTGCATTGCTTTGGGGATAGCTTTGCATTGTATATATGTGGAAACCGGGTAATGTGGAACCGATGGTTGGCAGGAATGAGGATGGGAGTAACTATTGTATATTGGTATGGTATGGAATGTAGAAACCTCGAGTAACGAATTTGGGAATTGTAAGGAGGAAGAATGTGTGACTTTTGGTAATGGACATGTAAGGATGAGTAAGCATTGTAAACCTATAACCTCGAACAACTTTGAGGACAAAGTTCTTAAAGGGGGTAGATTGAAATACCCCGACCTTAAATATGGCAATTAAATTATCCTAATAGGTATTTAAGAGCCTAATAACGATTAAGAAATATTGGTGAGGAAAAATAAATCCAAAAGAAATAAAGAAACGCTTAAAAAGCGAAAAACGCTAAATAAGCGTTAAATAACCATAGGAGGTATGAAACCTCGGTTAGCGTATTATAAGGATTTTAAAGGCTTAATTAAGTCTAAAAAAATATTAGGGAACAAATCCCGAAGAAAACGGATCCTTAAAATGGATAAAAAACACTAATGAACATTAAAGCGCGTATTTCGAGGTAACCGGGAAAACGTGTCCTTAAGCAGGTCAAATAGACTCATAATAATTTTGGTCAACTAAATAGTCATTAATAAATATTAGTGAAGCTTTAGAACCAATAAAATCAATAAAACGAGAAAATTCCGGAAAACGGGTTCCGGTTAGTGAATAGTGCAAAAACGGGTAGTTGTGGGGTGTAAACTGTAATAAGCACAAACTAGTGTGTCCATTTGGTAAATAAAAATTTAAAAACCGATTGAGTGTGTGTGTCTCTCATGAGCATCCTTCCCTCTTCCCTTTTTCAAATTAATTAAATACACTCACACTCACACACTAAAGGACAAGACTAATAAAGAAAGGGAAATAAAAGTATAAAAGTGACTAACACTCCCTCTCTCTCCAATTCCCTTACACTCCCACGTACTCTCTCCCCTCCTTCTGACTTCTTCTCCCCCATGGAGCTCAACCATGGCGATTTCATAAAACCAAAGAGACACCCATCTTTCTCTCAATCTTTGACCACTCAATACTTGCCCAAAAATTATAAAAATGGTACCGTTGGAATCCTCTCGTCAAGGAGAACAATCTCCTCTTTCCAAAATTCGAAAACCTCACATTCCATCTCCATGGGTATTAGCCATTTGAAGGTTTGAAACCACCATTGGAAGCCCCTCTTTCATCTTGTTGGTTTAAGGTAAAAAGAAATCCAAAAACCTTCCGTTTTTAGCTCCCATTTACATTATAAGAAATGCTAGTTTTGAACTCCTTGTTCTTGCTTGTCCAGCCGAATGTGGCTTCTTCTTGGAGCTGAGAAACTACTCTCTTGCTAGACAAGAGCTTCATCTATCCATTGGAAGGTAATGTTTCATCTTCAAACATTAAACAAGTATGTAAACCCTAGGCTAGTTAAGGGTGAATGAAATGAAATTAGTATTGTGTATGTATGGGTTGTAGAACTACTGATTTTATAGAGCAAGAACAAGATGAAAATAAAAGAAAAGGAAGAAAGGAAGAAGAAAAGAAGAAAGGAGAAAGAAAGAGAAGCTAGAAAGAACAAGGTAAATGCCCTTACCTTGAGCGTTTTGGTGTATGGTATTGTAACAGATTTAAGTACTTGAAATGGGTAATGAATGAGATTATGAGTAGTAGGTATGTTGAAGTATGATGAGTAAGGTAATGTAGCTGTTTTGAAGCTTGTAAATGTTGTTTAAAAGCTTGGGAAAAACCATGGGTAATGTATGCACATGTGCAGGAAAATATGTGTGTTGTAGTGTGAGTAATGATGTGTGAATCAATATGGAGATTTGGGAATGAATTTTAGCTGAAATGGTATGTGGGCAAAGTGAGAATTTTAGGGGAAACTCTGCCCAAATTTGTATGGAAATTAGAGGACTTAGATGTGTAAGGAGAGGGAACAACCTAGACAATAACTAGGTGTGTTTTGGTAGAAGTTGTGAGTGATTAACCATGTTGTAACAGATTTTGAATGGAGCTAGATAATGGCTAGAACTTGAGTGGAAGGTAATGCAATTAGGATGCTAGGAATGGTATTGATAGAGGGAGTATTGAATGGTAGAAGTGGGAACAAAAATCTGTAGCAAAACAGTGTATGAGTACCTTGAGTTTTAGGAAGAAAGTTGGTGTGCATAACCTTGGAAATGAATGAAGAACTTGTGTATAGTTATTGCAAATTGTTATAAAGGATTTGGAATGGTTATTAAGTGAGTTGGTAGGAGGTAGGAAACTAGCAAGAGAAAGTTAGAAGTGCTTTAGTGTGCAAAGTGCAAAATGTAAGAATTGATGTTTGTGAATTTGAGCAAGAATTGGAGTAAGGGTTTAACCAATGATTTGGAGAGGTTTAATGCACGTTTTAAGGTGTTCAAACATGTAGGAAACATGTGGAAAGAGTGTGGAATAAGTGGGAAAAAATTGGGGTGAATTTGGAGTTCAGAATGTGTAGAAAACGGTTTTTAAAACAGGGTCTGTTGTGGACCGCCCCTATGGACCGCCCCTGTGGGGAGGTCCATAGTCGAATTCAGCTCGATGGATTCGTTTTTGTCTCGGACCACCCTAGGGACCGCCCCACAGGGGAGGTCCAATGCAGAGAAAAAAAAATTGTTTGTCTCGGACCGCCCCTACGGACCGCCCCTGTGGGGAGGTCCAGTACTGGAATCTCGCAGGTAGATGGCTTTGTCTCGGACCGCCCCTAGGGACCGCCCCAACAGGGGAGGTCCGGTCAAAAAAAATTTATGGGCTTAAGCAGAGGTAAACCATAGGGAGAATAATGATGGTAAGGAGAAAATAATATACTCATAAGAACCTAAGAAAATGAGCTTAGGAAATGATGTGAAGTAATGATTTTGGAATTAAGTATGAAATTAAGGAACTAGTAATGGTACATTGGGAAACATAAAGGATGAACGTGTTGGGTTACCCATAGGGAATTAACCACTCGATCACATGTATGTTATAGGACTGGATTGTGAACACCGGAGGAAAGTTGGATACAAGTAAACGGTGAACGGTATGATTTCTTCATGCCTGTATCCTAATATGGTTACCCCGATTTGTGTGCTTATTTGATCACTAAATAAGATAATGCATGAATCGGACTATATTGCACTACCTGTGCTTGGACTTATGTGTCTTGATTTTATGTCTTGAACACTAGTTTGTATAATTCATGAAATATATGAATGATGATGAAGTGTAGTTGTACTCTATATTGTATTTGTGTATTGTACTACATTTCGTATGGATGTGTACTTGAGCAATGTATTGTGTATGTGGCTTGGATGTGACTTCTACTAATTCCTAACTACCTAACTCCTAACTTGAAAGTGAGTAAATGGAATGAGTAGAAGTCCGATTATAGTTCGGACACGTGAGGAGAGGCGACACAAGAGGTTGGATCGATTCCTGGTTCTAAATGGTCAACGGCCCCAAACCCCTTAAATGCGGTAGCATCCTGGATTGGTGAACCAAGTAAAGCCTGGTGGTGGGACGGTGTAGTCCCTGCCCAGAGGCCATACCGTCTTAACATGAGTAAGAGTAAGTAAGTATGTATGAGTATGAGTATGTATGCGTAAGTACTGTGGAACGATTAAAAGAGTAATCTCCATCCGATTAACCCGGGTGGACAAATAGAGCTAACAAGTATGGTGTATTGTGAGTATTGTGTATGTATTGTGTATGCGTACTCCGGTGAAGGTAAGTATGGATGGTTGACTTATATTGTCTTCCGTGTATGTATTGAACTGTATGAATGTATCCTTGTAAAGTATTGTATTGGTATGAATGAAAGCATGTATGTATGTACGTATTGTAAAATGCACTGCATGTATTCGACCAAGTGGTCGGCGTACCCTCACTAGTACGCGGGGTATGCGGTTATCATATGCAGCGAAAGCTGACCCCCTAGGGGGAACGTTTTTAGTGTGCAGGTACCCGAAGCGGATGTGGTCAAGGTAAGAGACCGGTGGCTACACTTGGATAGTTAGAAGTAGAATGTAGAGGTGTACTATTTGGCACACCCTAAGTATTGGAATTATGTAGTTTGTGAGGAATGGGTAGATGTAGACACTGAATGAGTACATAGGAACTTGGAAGAAGCATTGTATTTGTATTTGGAACCTAGTAAACTCGGTTATGTATATTGTATTGTATGGTATTGTAAAGAAGTAAAGTGTTGAATGGAGCATTGTAGTGTTGGATTGGTAAACGGAGTATGAATTGTAGATGTGTAGTACTCGGGATTCCGGTCCATCAGACCGATGCGGTATGTAGTAGTAGTAGCCTTGTTAGTCACGTGGGTGACTAACGGCGTTGTATCACCCACTGTATGTAAGTATGTATCCGCTGCGTGAATCTGGAAGTACGAGGAGATTGGACGGTAATGACAGTATTAACGGTAGGGGTGTTACACACCCCGTGGCCACGTTATAAGCTTTAAAGACTTCCGACTTGATAGTTGTGTGTCCAATCACGTGAAAGTAACAGATCAAATGCGTAAATCCATCAAATATCGAATTCAATGGTCTAGAAGTTGTGACTGTTGGTGAGGAGAGTGCAAGCACCAAACACGCCGAGTGTAGGTTAGGAAGCACCACATAAAAACATAAGCCCTGACCCTGTGAGGACGAGACTCGTTCGCACGTTTGATAAAAGAAATACTGGGGGCAATCGATCGGAACGATCGATTGCCATGAACTCTAGCTCATATTGTCTTAAGGGAAAAATACTGGGGGCAATTGTTGGTTCCAACAATTGTTATGACAACACCAATTGGAACCCAGAGCTCAAACATCACCACCACCATCACACACCACCGGCCCGCATAAGCCCTTACCTCCACATCAAACACCACAGGCCCACATAAGCCCTTACCTTTACATCATACACCATACCCCACCGATGGCATGTTCATCTCCTAGGAGATAAATTACAAGTCCGAAGTCTATGGTCAGGAAATGATAATTTCGCTTTCCTTTTCATTAAACAGATTATTCTTCAAACACTGCCACGTTTGGCACCTTTTTTAACAATTTCTTGTTTTGGACAAATTTCTTACATACACTTTGATCGTATTTTGACATGCACATCCTCATTGCCACGTTTGGCACTTTCATAATCAACATTCATCATGACCATTGCATCTCTTCGTATGAGACTCCTCGTCACAATTCAGGGATACAGATTCTCAGCCGAAGGTACAGATTCTTCAGGGATACAGATTCTCAGCCGAAGGTACAGATTCTTCAGGGATACAGATTCTCAGCCGAAGGTACAGATTCTTCAGGGATACAGATTCTCAGCCGAAGGTACAGATTCTTCAGGGATACAGATTCTCAGCCGAAGGTACAGATTCTTCAGGGATACATTCTCAGCCGAAGGTACAGATTCTTCAGGGATACAGATTCTCAGCCGAAGGTACAGATTCTTCAGGGATACAGATTCTCAGCCGAAGGTACAGATTCTTCAGGGATACAGATTCTCAGCCGAAGGTACAAATTCTTCAGGGATACAGATTCTCAGCCGAAGGTACAGATTCTCAGCCGAGGGTACAGATTCTTCAGGGATACGGATTCTCAACCGAGGGTACAGATTCTTCAGGGATACGGATTCTCAGCCGAAGGTACAGACTCTTCAGAGATACAGATTCTCAGCCAAAGATTCAGATTCACCAGAGCAGCAGAACTCACCAGAGCAGCAGAACTCACCCGAATAGAAGAACTCGACCCAACACCAATTTTCAATCACTGATAGGTAGTCAACGCCTCCGAATAGCTTGACATCACTTCATTCATTATAGGTAGCCAGCCCCTTAGAATAGCTGGACATCATCTCATTCATTATAGGTAGCCAGCGCCTTAGAATAGCTTGACATCATCTCATTCATTATAGGTAGTCAACGCCTTAGAATAGCTTGACATCATATCATCCTTATAGGTAGTCGGCGCCTTAGAATAGTCTGACATTACTTCATTATTACCTTTAGGTGGTCGACGCCTTAGAACCGCTCGACACCCTTCCACTTTACTCATAGGTAGTCAGCGCCTTAGAATAGCTCGACGCAACTTGTCGGATTGCACGTGCAGTCTTTTAAGATCCAAAATTTTGGGGTATCACTCAAGCATCAACTAACCTTTCCATTTTCATTACAAAGTCTAGTTGACGGGGGGCAATCTGTTATACCCAAAATTTCAACCCCCCCGGAAGAGAGTCTCTACTAATAGGCTAGTAGCGAGGGTTCCCAGTTCGATCGGCACATTTCAGAGTACTAGGGACAATTTAGTCATCTCCAGGGGCATTTTCGTAATTTTTCAAGGCTCTTAAGCCCCCTATAGGCTTTCTCTCTCCTCCAAATAAGGGTCAAATCAATTCAAAATGCTTTGAAATTTTAACCCATGATAGAGGATGACATCTGAAGCATAATGGCTTTGGAATTTTGATTTTTCGAATTTCCAATAATTTTCTGCAATTTCTGATTGAATCTGACGAGAAATTGAATTTAAAAATATTCCAATATCCAAAAAATTCGATTCCACTTTAGAAAATTCAGAAATATCATCCTTTACCCATGTGTAAAATTTCATAATCAAATTCCTTTTGGAAGCCCTTGAGCTAAAATGTCGGTAAATCTCGGTTTTTACCGGATTTTTCTATCTTTAAGGAAGCCTATATAAGGAACCTTATCCATGATCAAATCAGAACCTCAAGAACCCTAGACCCTCAAAGAAGGCAGCCGTCTCATTCTCTTCACGTTTTTACAATCCAAGCACCAAAATCACATCAAAAATCCCCCGAAATCACCATCTAAACACATTTTTCAACTCCCAACACATCAACAATCATCACATCAACCAAACCACCTCCAAAACGTGAAGAACACCTTCAACAATCAACAACCAAAAGCTCGGGTCGAACTCAATCCGGAACCGGCACCATCGGAGCCTCCGAAGAATCCCGACGTGAAGAATCCTCCCGAATTCGAAGGCTACACGTGCATAAATTTTGAGCCGAAAACACCTTCGGGAATGAAATACCCCAAACCTAATTAATGTTATAAATCATTATTTAATGGAGTATAATCCAAATATAAATCATTTCACGTACGCATGCAAACCCATGCATGAAAACATTACGTAAAAAATAGTCGTTTCACCATAAACGCTAAAACGCCTTAGAAACATGTGATCAAGCATGACCTTGTATGACCTTCTAAAACTCAAACCAAATGGTCATACACTCATTATATGAATATATAACATATTCCCTAGGCTATATTCAGTCAAAAACGCAAAATGCTCGGGAGTGCTCACGCACGCCCCTTAAAGCACGAAAAGCCCGGAGGAGTGCCGAGGTGGCACGAACTCCTATAAAATTAATTCTTAGAGTTCCTAACATCATTATTAACCATTCTAAAGAGAAACACGAAGTGGTTTCTCAAAATTCAACAAAAACCTCAGGAGTATTTTCTTAGCGCTCCTTTTGCCCGGGAGTGTCCCGATGGCCCGTAAATTACGTCGTGGGTTGATGTAACCCCATATAACTTAATGTAATGTCTTAATATATGTTTATTTACTATAATAAGTGTTTATAAACACTTGTAACTCATAAAAACAATTGGTTTCCCAAAATTTCCTTAGAGCACAAAAACACACCTTCGGGTGTCACGAAAACGCGTTTTACGCAATTACCTTGTAGTTTTTGACATACCACGAATTAAGAATCTTAAATAGGGTTAAAATTACCCTCTAAATCAGTTGGAGGCACTACCCAACAAGGTGCTCTATAGGGGCCGATTTTATGTCCAAAAACTAGTATAAAACTTACATTAAAAATTTATAAAAGGCATAAGACATGATGACTCACCTTCCCATGTGTTAGAATACTTAATGTCAAAGTATGTAGGTCTCATTTGACCACCAAGCTGTCGAAATAATGCCATAGAACAAGGCCATGTGAGCTAGACAAAAACAAAAGGCAAAAAGGCAAAAAGTAGATTCTTATTCCACCTTTTTCATTTCTTAAACTTCAAGTGACCTTCCTAGCTTGTTCTTAGCTCCTAAATGCCGATTGATGAGCTCCATTTGGCCCTTGAAATCGTTCACCTACAAGGAAGAAGAAGACAAGTTACAAACATTGAAAAATCAAAAGAATAAACCTTACTTTTCTTACCTTGTCTCTTAGCTCACAATTATTTCCCTCCACATTGCCTTGTCTTGCATTATGGCCGAACATATGCTGGAAAGAAGGGCATTTATTGAGCCAATAACTCATGGAATAAACTAAAGAAAAGAATGGTCAAATGACATTAAAAATTAACAAAACAAAAATCAAATTCCAAATTGCATTCTCTTCTTCTGTGAGCTTAGTCTCATTCTTCCCCTTGCACACTTCATTCACGAATTGGTAAGGCTCTCTCCTCTCTCTTCTAGCTTCATCTTCTTCATTTGAGGCTCTTAAGTCCATTAATGGAGTTTTAACTTCTATCTTCATCTTTAAGGTAATTTCCTAGCATTTCTTGTCAAGCCTTGAAGCAAAACTCTTCCTAGCACACCACATTTCGGCATCAACTAATGTTCCAAGGAGGTTGTCCAAACCAACATTAAACCAAGGAGCATCTCAAGGTTATCTTAAGGTAGTTTTCAAGCTTGAAAATCCTTAAAGCACATTTTATTGTGTAACTGATTTCTATCTCTTCTAAGGCTCTTTTCCTCTTAATTTTCATGAAGGAAAACTTGTTCTTCATCCACCTTAAGTGAGCCGAAATTATAAGGAGAAAAGCTTAAGGTAAATTCTTGTAAAACTACTTACAATCTACTTAAGATCTTATTGAAGATCTAACTCCTTCACCACTTGCATATAACCGAAGTGGAGCATCAAAATTTCATTGGAGAAAGCTTGGAGATTCAAGAAGAGTTCAAGCACTTAACCACCTTTGTTAAGAAGTAAGTTTACTAAGTAAATCTTATGTTATAAGCTTTGTTAAGCTTCTAAAAATTATACAAAAATTATGTACATCTCCTAGGTTAATTAAAACTGAAGCTATATGGTATTATATGCCAAAATATAACTCTATAACATATATGGAAAATATTTACCTTAAGACACATTTTTGTGTCACAAAATTTATTTATGTTACATATAAATTCAAGCCGAAATGTCAAAGGGCAAAAATACTTTATTTTGAGCTAAGAATAATATAAGACACTACAATAATTTTTACATGAGTTATATGACTCATATGAATTTATGTTATTTATTGACATATAAATCCACTTTTATATACTATATGGTAGCTATTTAATTATGGCCAAATTGTCTAAGTGAAAAATAGATTTTTATGAGCTACTTATGTATATAACTTATACTATAAAGTTTGGTGAGTTAAAAATATTTTATTAGAGCTTAAATGGCTAATTAATAAGTTAATGGGCTCAAATGTAATTTTTACAAAGTTTGGTGAGTTTAATGTGAAACCGAGAGTTAAGGGTCTGTTTGGTGTAATTATAATATAATATAAGGTTAGGAATTAAGTTTATGAATTTTAGATAATTTAAACAAGTGTTAAAATAACATTTAATAAAGTTTTGGGCTATTATGTAATTTATAAAAGTTGTTATGAAAGTTTGGAACTTATTAGTGGGCGAATTCATAATTAAGAGATTTATTAGGTTCACTCTCGAAATTTTGAGGAATTGAATATTTAGACTATAGTTTGTAAGTTTATTAAGAAACTATTATAAAGTTTTGGGATAAATGTAATTAAGGAAAAATAAATGACAAAGCCGAATTACTTTGGGGTTAGTTTGGTAATTTAAGAATTTATAAATATATTCGGCATTTATGGAGAATTAAAATTAAACTATAGTTTATAAGGCATTATGTAAAGATTATAAGATTTTGTGGCTAAATTTGCAATTATAAGAAAATATAATATAATATGGCCGAGAATTGGAGGGGCTAAGTTGTATTTTCAAAAGTTACAATATTTAAAAGTATATACCAAAATATTAATGGTAGTTTTGTGATTTAATTAAATAGGAATTAGAACTATGTTATATAAAGGGATTAGAATTTTAAATGTAAAGTTTATGAATTAATGAGGTTGTTTTGTAAATAACCGAAATATAAGGGTATAATTTAGATTTAAATAAATATAGGTCCCATGTGGATTTTTGGAGGAACTAGCAAGAAAGAATTTGATTAAAGGAATTATGAAGATGAAACTATGACTTATATAGTTATAAGGAAATTAAAGGTAACCAATAATTATAATTTATGGTTAAAGGAGGAATAATAAAAACTATAAGGATATTATGTCCATGTATGACATAAATATAGTTAAGAAATTATAAGTTGTTATGTCACCTAGACAATCAAAATAAAAGCAAATATAGTACATGAATAAATAAATACTTACATGTACATTAAAGGATTTATAAATAAATCAAAGGAATAACAAATAAGTTGTACATGAAATCATGAGGTAATTAAAAGAAATAAACCTCACATGAAATAACAAATACGAAATTTGTTGAATGATCCAATAAAATTATTATATAAGGGTAACATAAATTAACCCTCTCAGTTAATCCTATCTAGGACTTTGTTTGACCAGACGTTGACCGGGAATTAAACAAGTACAGTCTATGGTGAACGGTATGGATTTTTGCAACCTGTTTTCTACCGGATTACACCGGCTTGTGTGCTATGTTGTTTGAAATAACGACCAAGATAATTAATGTAAAATGTTGTTGTGTACTCTTGTGCACTGTGATATTGTGTGCGTGAATGATGCTAACTACAACGTGTATGTCCCAACGCATACAAACACTACTATACCAGTGGATTAAATACCTACGTTTCATACCGAGGACTTGTACTCAAGTCTCTCACTAACTTCACTTTATAACAAACGTCATTATCCTAAACGTGATAATTGACAATACACATTGTGTTCTTGTTTAACGACTTTATATGACACTTAACAATTCTACACTACGAGAACGAGGAGCCCAGTTGGATCTGGCCATGCATGCTACAGGAGTCGTACCTGTCTCAGGTCGTCTCCTATTCAGTTATACGTCGTGACGGAACATTTCAGTGGCGAGGAAGACTTTATTCCTCTCGAGGGTTCAATTCCCATCAGTTCAGTGGAGAGGAAGACTTCATTCCTCTCGAGGGTACGATTCCCACATTTCTCAGTACAGGAGTTAACTACGTTTTCTTCTGAGGGACTAGTTTCCCAACCTTTCAATCCTAACGAGGTCACTATACCTTCACTATTTGAGATATTCATTTATACCTGTCAGTCCTATGTGTGGACCCGACTATCATTAAAAGATTACTGTTCAGCTAACTTGACCTTCTGAAGTCTTGTTTATGTGAACATCTGTCCTCGTATGGATACTTGTTATTATCCACTATGTTGTTTACAGCTTTATAAAAATGAACTGCATGTATTCGACAAAGTAGTTGGTGTGGCCCGGTAGACGATGGGCTGACGTTTTCCATACCAGCATTGTTTGCTGAGCCCCTTTGGGGGCACCCCCATTTTTCAGGTACCTGAAGTTAAGAAGATTACCACACCGAGTGTAGGTGGGGTAGATTCAAGCTATGGGAGTCTTCTTCTAGATATTTGTTATTACTTAAGTATTTTACATTTGAGTTTGATTCCTAGTATCTCGGATTGTATTCGTATTCAGACCGTGACTTTTGGAGATTGTATTTGGAGTTAGCCTTGTTGGTCACAAGGGTGGCCAACGGCATTGTAATACCACCCGGTTGTTGTATTTATTTCTGCTGCAGTTGTATTTTATTTGGGAGTGATCGTCGTTCAGGTTATTGGATTTCGGATTGGGGTGTTACAGGGAACCACCATAAAACCCCTGTCCGTGGGTGGTCCGGGATCTCGGACCTATGATCCGGGACCACAGACGGGTTGTCCGTGGCCACGGACACCCACGGACGGCGGCGGGATTTTAAAATTTTAAAAATTTAGGTTTGCTAAACTATGTCCGGGCCTACGGACGTCCTGTCCGTGGCCCCGGACTTTTCAAATTTTTGTTTTCTGTTTAATTCAAATTTTATTTCCACATAGATTAACTAGGGTCCGTGGTTACGGACATTAGGTCCGTGGCTACAGACGGAAACAAAATTTGACCTAATTCTGCCTCCGAAACCCTAGTTTAGGTAATTTCAACTTTCACTTTTATTTTCAGTCAAAAAATGCTAAAAAACAAAAGAAAAATAGAAGCTCGCACACTTAGGTTAAAACGACTCGTAATAAGCCGTAATTAAACTAAGTAGAGGAAAAACGACTTCTAGGGGGTAATGAAAGTAATTGAACCCTAATTAAGTCGAATACCAAGCCCCCGAACCCGAACTCTCCTTTCCTAATTTGATCTAGGTTAAAATTAGGTGGCGACTCATAATAGGTTCCAGTGAGCTAGCTTAGGTTTTAATAATCTTTGTTATATGACATAGTTATTAACCTTAGGTTATAAGTGGACCTAAAACCCGGTTAGATCCTAATCAGCTTTAACCAACATAGGATAGGGTTTAAAAATCGAGGCTCACAGTACCTACAAAATGAAGTAAAATAGACAGAAGCTATCCGGCTTCTTGATGTTTCAAACCTAGGGTGTTGAAAGAATGATGATATTGTTTACTTATAAGTGTTTTAGTCATGATGTCGGCTAGTTGTTGTGAGGTGGGAACATACTGTACCTGGATTAGGCCTGCCTGTAATTTTTCACGCACAAAATGACACTCCAATTCGATGTGCTTTGTGTGCTCGTGTGATACAGGGTTTCTAGCTATGTGTATAGCTGCTAAGTTATCACACTTTAAGGGAACTGGCGTGATGTCTTTGGTGCCAATTTCGTGCAAGAGCCTGCTTAACCAACTTAGCTCTCCCGTGACTTGTCGTGTTGCCCTGTATTCTGCTTCGGCAGAGGATAAGGCAACCGTTGTTTATTTCTTAGATTTCCAACTTAGGGGGGAACCACCTAAAAGGATGTAATATCTGGATACTGATTTTCGTGTGTTAGGGCAAGAGGCCTAATCTGAATCACAATTGGCTTCTAGTTTGAAGTTTGATTCTTTGTTAAAGTATAAGCCAAACCCGGATGTACCTTTAATACAGGAAAGTGTGTGTAGAGAAGCCTTCAGGTGATCTGATGTTGGTTCCTGAATAAATTGGCTAAGAAATTGAACGACATAACATATATCGGGTCTAGAATTTGTAAGGAAATTTAGTTTTCCTACTAGACATCTATATGTTGTGGGGTTTTCTAGTTTGGAGCCACTGTTTTTGTACAACTTGAAGTTGATTGGAAGTGGGGAGGCGGAAGGTTTAATGTCTAGCGCATCGAAGTCATGTAGGATTTGGTTGATGTATCTTTGTTGTGACATAATGACACCATCATTGGTTTCCAAAAATTCCATACCTAGGAAGAAGTTTAGTCTTCCTAGGTCCTTTATTTTGAATTCCTTGTCAAGTTGCCTCTTTAATAACTTTACCTCCTTGATGTTGTTTCCTACCACTAGGATGTCATCCACATAAACTCCTAATAGAGTAATGTTGTTTTTGTTTTGTTTGACGAAAAGAGAGTGATCATTTTGGGAGTGGTGGAATCCTAGTTCCTTTAGGAAATTAGCAAGTCTCTCGTACCATTGTCGGGAGGCTTGCTTCAATCCGTAGAGGGACTTGTGAAGCTTGCACACCTTGTTATGTCCATTGACTTCTAGGCCTTCGGGTATGTTCATGTAAACGTCCTCGTGGAGATCTTCATGAAGGAAGGTGTTGTTTACATCTAGTTGGTCTAGGATCCATCCGTTTTTAATTGCAGCTATGATAAGGGCTCGAACCGTAGTTAATTTTACTACGGGGGAGAAAGTTTCCTCATAGTCAAGGCCGTGTTTTTGGGTAAACCCCCTCATGACTAATCGGGCCTTGTATCTTTCAATGTCCCCGTTGGCTTTGAGTTTTATTTTGTAGACCCATTTGTAACTAATGGGTCGTTTGCCCTTGGGGAGGTCCACAATGGTCCAAGTTTTCATGTGGCGAAGGGCATTGAATTCTTCTGCCATGGCCTTAACCCAATTTGGGTCCTTGCTGGCTTGCTTGTAGTTTGTGGGCTCCTTCAGGTTATGTAGATGGGCTAGAAGTTTGTTTGTATTTTGATGGAGGGAACATGATAGAATGGTGGTGTTAGGTGTGTAGTCGGTGAGGGTGTTCAAAGTGGTTTGCTGGAGAGAATCGACATTGGTGTGATCAAGCCTTTGGGCTAGAATGATAGAAAAAGAGTCTTGGTTATTCATGTTGGTGGTCATGATGTAATCATCGTATCGTGAGGGGACTTTGTGTGTCCGTGTTGATCTTCTAGGTTCCTCAGGTTGTGTGATGGTGTTATCTGTGTCCAGGTCAAGGTTTGTGGTTGGTACTGTGGTAAGGTTATGAGGATGGCACTCTTCTCTTGCCTCAGAGAACTGAGACGTACAAGAGTCATCTTCAACCGTGAGGTTAGGGGGAGGAAGAAGAAGGTCTGGGCCATGTTGGTTTGTTTTTATGGTGTCGGTCCAATTTTTGTCTGTTAAAGGAAAGATGTCTTCAAAGAAGGTCAAGTCCCGTGTGATTTTGAGCTCCTTGGTTTCGAGGACAAGGACCTTATGGCCCTTGGTGTCCTTGGGTATGCCAATGTAGATGCAAGTTGAAGATCTAGGATCGAGTTTGCCTCTGGTAGGATTGATATTAGTCATGTAGCATAAACAGCCAAAACTCTTGATCTCATTGTAGTTGGGTGTGTTTCCGTATAATTTTTGGAAGGGAGTTAAGTTTTGGATAGCCTTGCTAGGCATTCTGTTTATTAAATATGTCGCATGTTGCAAACAATGGCCCCAAAAGTGATTTTCTAAACTTGATTGGAAAAGAAGGGCCCTTGTTACTTCCATGAGGTTTCCTTGTTTTTTCTCAACGACCCCGTCTTGTTGAGGGGTGTGAGCACAACTTGTTTGGTGAATTATTCTGTTTTGGGCATAGAATTCGATTCCTTCTCTTGACTTTCCTAGTTCATGAGCATTGTCGCTTCGGATCATCTTTATTTGTTTGTTCATTTGTCTTTCGATTAATTTAACAAAGTTTTTGATCTTTTCCATAGCTTCAGGTTTGGATTTTAAGAGGACCACCCAAGTTCCTCTAGTGTAGTCATCAACTAGGGTCAAGAAATATTTGTGGCCTTCAAGAGTTTGTGTTCATATTGGGCCACAAATATCCACGTGAATCAGATCAAATGGTTGGGTGGTTTTGATTTCAGAAATAGGAAATTTATGTCATTTGGCTTTTGCCTTATAGCATATTGTGCACGGCAGAATTGCTTTTTCAAGTTGTTTAGGAACATGAACATTCACTAATTTTCTCATTCTTTGCAGGGATATATAGCCTAGCCTATTATGCCATAAGAACAAATCATTTTTATCATTCACATCGACGGACTTCACACAAGAGTTTATACATCCAGTTAGCAATCTTTTTCTGTATGAAATGAAATCGTGTAAAGATCCTATATCTACAACATATAAGCCACATATTTGCCTTCCTATTTCTTTCGTAAAATCACTCTTACAATCCTGCAAAAAACAAGCATTATCCTTGAAAGTTACAGTCACATGTAAGTCTTCGACTAATCTAAATACTGATATAATGTTGAATAAGAATGAAGGAACAAACATTATGTTTCTCAAACAGATTTCATCATACAGAGAAACATGCGCAACAGAAACAACATTCCTTTTGTTTCCATCTGGTATAGTGATTTCTCTCTTCACGTCAAGATTAACACAGTTTGAAAACAGAAGTTCATTGCCACTAACATGCTCAATGGCACCAGAATCTAAAATCCACAGGCTTCGAAGATTATGCATCACAGAATTCAAATTACTGACTAAACACGGTAATGTAGTGTTGAGTTTTCCAGGCTTACCTGCAAATTCGCCAAAGTTTGACTGTTTGGATGTTCCAAAGCCATCTTTCTACATCTGGAGGTATGCGACTAGCTATTGAAGCTGGTCTAGACTGAATCCTTTCATAGGGGATTCTTGTACTACATCATCGCTGTTGGTAATCCCTTTAGCTTGTTCTGAGATTACTGAGCCGATTCTAGTTTCTTTTGCCCTTCTGGAATCGTCTATGGGGAAGCCAATCAACCACCAACAATCATTGCGATTGTGCCCCAATTTTCCACAATTCGTACACTTTTGCGGATCTTTCTTGATGCTAGCGACAACCTTTGTTTGGTTTTCCCTGGTCGAGTTTTTAGGATTTGGGGAGAAATTAGGGTTTCTTTTTCTGTTGAGATTCGAACTTCCTCCGCCTTTCGCGATTAGGGCAATAGATGTTTCTGATTCATCACACAAGTCGAGATTCTCCCTTGTCTGCTCTTCTTGCACTATGAGAGAAAAAATTTCTTCAAGTGTGGGAATCTCACTCATTGCCAAAATCTGCCCTCGTAATTGAGCATAGGACCGGCTCAAACCCATCAGAAAGTGGATGATCTCCTCTTCATCCCATCGCTTTGTTTGATTGTCTCTGGATTTGCAAGAAGAACAACAACTGCATTCATCGATCGGTCTCGCAAGATCATACTGAGCCCACACCTCCCTTGACTTCATAAAATAGTCGGTAATGGATTCTTCTCCCTGTTTTAGGTTAACGATTTGTGTTTTGATGTTGTGCAGTGTGGCGAGATTCTTTTTCTCAAACCGCTTGCATAGCCAGTCCCAGATTTGCTTTGGACTACTTGTATACATCACACTTCGCGCGATGTTGGGAGCTAAGGAAGAAATTATCCATGTGGTTACAAGGGAATTCGCTCGCCTCCACGCAGCAGTGCGGAAGGTATCTTGACTGTCTGGTTGGGTGACGCTGCCGTCAATAAACCCTGTTTTGTTCTTCGCCGTGAGAGCTTCTTGCATTGTCCATTTCCAGGCTAGGAAACCTTCACCGGTAAACTTAGGAGCTAGAGGTTGTCCAGTCTGCTCAGTAGAGGCGACGTTGAGAGGGTCATTTTGATCGATGGTGTTGGTCTTTCCTGCACTAGTTTTGTTTTCCTTCCTGTGTCACTCATCTTTCTTTGTTAGAGGATCGTGAATCGCTCTGATGCCATGACAAATTCTATCGAAAACAAACATGTGAAGTTCTCATTTCTTGGTCTGAGGAAGAAGACGATATCAGCGTCTTTAGTTTTTACAGAGAGGGTCAAACCCCTTGACTACTACTGTATCTGTTGACTAAGAATAAAAGAAGAAGAGGCGGGCTTATTATATTAGCCCGCTATGATGTTACAGAAAGATAGCTAAAACAGAAAATTGAAATTACAATAAAAGTCCTAATATACAACACTAGAAAAGTACACATATATACTAAATACATTCTACTAATCCATGTCTAACAGATATTTTCTTTTAGTATTAGGGGGCGTTCGTTCGGAGCCTTAATGCCCTAAAATCACATTAATCTGCATTTAACATTCATGTTTGACATGACATTTGTGAGATTTGTCCCTGATTTTTTGCGCGATTTGAACCCAACCCAACTTTAAGATTGAGGTTGGTTTTGCTGCGTTCACAAAATAAAGCTACATATGAAAGTGGCAATTTACAAGTGTACCCTCATTTTCTCATCTTCAGTTCAACTATCGCCGTCGTGCACTGTGCTCTTCAAGTTCAAACTTTCCTATACTCATCGGCAACTACCATTTTCAGATTAACATGAATTGAATTTCGAGGTAAGAATCCAGCGTGGTGTGCAATTGTTCGGTGAAGATGAATATAAATTAATATGGATAGTGAATTTGGGTTGCATAGATTGAAATCCTAGATTGAGTCATATGTCTGCAATTATTGAGGAAAGTATACCGCACACTGTGTAGTTCTGTAATTTCACCTGCATCGGTGGAGTTTCATCCTTGTATATCGGCATGTCGGCGTTCTTTAATTTCATCGATAAAGCAGAGCCAGGAATGGGTGACCTTCTGTAACTTTTCCAATGAATAAGGTGGGGAGGTGGAGGGCAGTTAGGTCCATTATACATCCACATGCTTGAAATATACAAGTCACAAACGAATGGCCCAAATACCAATCTCACCTTAATGTGGGCCAAAACATCTTAAATTAATGCCATATTAATGTCATCAATTTTTTACCTCTCACAAACGAACGGACCCTAGTAGTACTGTGAGTGTCACTTTAAGAGTGCGTTCGTTTGATAGATTATTAGAGATTAATTTCATCTTACATTTCTCTCACTACCACATGTCAAATAGATATTTGCTACACAATAAACTATGGTACACTTGTCAAGGTTTCATTCCTTAACTAGAGTAAGATTAATCATAAAGCTTGTAAACCAAGCTTTATGATAAAACTCCGAACGCGCCCTAACTTACCCGCCGCGAGTTCTCTTCTCGCTTAAGGTTCCTAGCGTCGTTCGCTCATCGCCTGGAAAAAAATTGAAACGCAACTTTCCTTGCGTTTGTATAAATGTGGGTGTAGTTAACAAATGATGGTTAGACAAATGTACTGTGGTCAGATTTTTGTGGGCCATAAATATAAGTTGAGCCAATTAGAGATAGACACTTGTCCTGACTTATTTTAAAAAACATCTTAAACAGAAGATGCTCCTATCGAACGGAGTCATACTTTTTGTTTAGGGGGCGTTCGGTATCGGGAGTTCAAACGCAGCATTTCCTGCGTTAACATAAATCCTCATATGGTTAACCAATCCTAGACCATCATAGTTACTTTTGTCAGTTTATACTTCAATTGAAAGCTGACACATGTTTCAATTTTTTTTCAAAAGTAGATTAATCTTGTTATCGTGGGAATCGAACGACGCCTAGTACTGTGAGTGTCACTCCCGCCGCGACTCCCGCCGCGAGTTCTCTTCTCGCTTAAGGTTCCTTCGTCTTACTTTTAGTTTTAGTACTATGAGTGTCACTCCCGCCTGTCTTTCTGTCGTAAAGTTCTTTCATCTTTAAGGTCCCGTTCGGAGTTCACACTCAAACGCAGCTATTGCTGCGAAAATAATAAGCTTACTGTGGTTATCCTCTATCAGTTTGACATGTGGGATGAGTTTACTTTTTAACTTATAGAAATTGGACAAGTGTCCTTTACTTTTCCCAAAAAACAGATTAATCTTCTACTCGTGCGTATAGAACGGGGCCTAAATCATCGAGCCAAACTCGTTGTACCTACTACTCTCTCCTAGCGTCTCTCAAGCTCTCGCCTTTACTTCACTCGCCTCATCCGGTCATCCTAATACTTAAATTCCATAATCTATCAAGAGTCCCGCAAAGATGGGATCAAACAATAACCCAAGAAATCACATTGAAAGGATCAAGAAAGAAAAATACTGGATAGGAACCGGCAGCAATAATCCTGTAAGCAAAGACCTTAGGATGGCCGTGAAGTATCTCTCCGCCGAGCTCTACTCCAAAGACGTCCATTTCCTCATGGAGCTCATTCAGGTCCATCAATTTGTTTTTTTACAAGAAGTAGCTAGCGTTTGCGCTAATTGATGATCTATCGGTTATTCGTTTCTTCTTCTGTGGGTTTAGTGTAGACATTGAGTGTTACGAACATGTAATGTACATGCAGAATGCGGAGGATAATGAGTATGAGGAAGGAGTAAAACCGACGTTAGAGTTCTTTGTAACTTGCCGGGATATCACAAGGACGGGAGCTCCTGCTACGTTGCTGATCTTCAACAACGAGAAAGGCTTTTCTACCAGTAATATCGACTCCATCTGTTCAGTTGGGAACTCTACCAAAGTTGGCAAGAGAAAGAAGGGTTACATCGGAGAGAAAGGTACCTCATCTTCCATAGATTTAAACTGATTAAGGTGTAGATCTTTATGCTTAATTCATTTAGACCATGATTATCAATGGTGCTTAAGAGTTCTTAGCTAAAAAAAGAAATAAAAAAATATGAGGTGGAGGAAAGGGAAGAAAGAACTCTAATTTTAAGTTCTTCCGTAAGAACTTCTTAAGAACCCAAAAAATGGACCCACCATTTATTTTTCTAATTATAATATTTTCAATATAAATAGTTAAACCTTATACATTTTAAAATCATAATATTTTTAAAACTAATAATGATATAAATAAACTAAACATATCAAAATTCTTAAAATCTTATTCTCTACAAAATGAGATCCATATTGACTATGTTTTTCATATTTTTAATATATATGTATATTTTCGTTAAATTAGTACTTATTATGATATCAAATGTAATACGAAAATATACTTGTAATTTTAATATGTACCATTGTATTCATTTCTAAATTCATTATATATTTTATTCCTAAATAAAAGATTAATTATGATTATGTCTTATATTATTAGTAACAACATATTAATAATATATATGAATAATTTTATTTATTTTTGTTTTAAAATATAATAAACTTTAATCATTAAAAAATATTAAGTTTGGCTTATTTGTGTATTATTGAAAATAGTAGTAACAACAATTTAAAATTAATTTTTGTATATCCATAATAATTAATAAGTAAAAAGAAAAATAACATGGCAAGAGTTATAAAAACAAAGTATGAGTTCTCTGATGTTGGTAAAAAATAGATATAGTTCTTAAACTGATGTGGCGGTGAGAGAAATAGGATAGAGAGTGCTAAGAACCCATATTTGGGTTCTTTGATAATCATGCTATTAGTAGTCGTACTATTAGCATTAACGACAAAATTTTTTAAAAAAGAAAAACAGCTAGTTTGTCTTATAATGCCCTAAAAATCCGTCCGGAAGATCACTAATCCCAAGTTTCTTCTGTGAATTCCCTCTTTTTTTTCAGCATTTTTGTAGCTAAAAGCTGATTTCATGTTCTGTCCTGTTTCATGCTATTTTTTAAAAGCACTTTTTATAATACACGGAGCTTACACAACACTACTTCCTTCCTGATGCGTAAATCTAATTCTATTTAGGTATCGGATTCAAGAGCATCTTCCTGCTTACCTCCCAACCTTACATCTTCAGCAACAGTTACCAAATCCGTTTCAGTGACAACCCTTGCCCAGAATGCGACATTGCCTACATTGTCCCCGAATGGGTCGAGGAGAACCCAACTATTTCTGATATTGAACAGATCTATGGCGGCTCCATCCCCACTACTGCTATAATCCTCCCCCTGAAGCCAGACAAAGTTCAATCCGTCAAGGGACAGCTTTCAAACCTTCATCCAGAGATGCTCTTGTTTTTATCCAAGATCAGACGTCTCACCGTAAAAGAAGACGATGGAAAGAATTCAGGACTCAATCCTTTGCAGTCGGTTTCCATTTCTAGCGAGAAGGACTTTGTTAGAAAGAGTAGCATGGATGCTGAGTCATTCACCCTCCATCTTGCTATCGATGAAGATATCAGCACCGGCAAGGGCCGTGAAACTGATTGCAGTTATTACATGTGGAGGCAGAGGTTTCCGGTTAAGAATGAGAACAGGGTGGAGAGGAGGGCAGAGGTTGATGAATGGACGATCACACTGGCTTTTCCATGGGGGAGCGGTTATGCAGAGGAATGACATGTGCTGGTATCTATGCTTTTCTTCCCACTGAGATGGTGACTAATCTGCCATTTATCATCCAAGCTGACTTCCTGTTACAGTCTTCAAGAGAAGCTATACTGATGGATGATGTCTGGAACCAAGGGATTCTGGACTGTGTGCCAATTGCTTTCGTGAATGCTTTCACTTCACTAGTGAAGACAGTGGAAGGAGCTCCTTCTTCAAGCTTGGCATCAATGTTCTCCTTTCTTCCAGTTAAGGAATCACCTTTCAGCAAGCTGAATGCTGTCAGGGAATCAATCAAGAAGAGAATTCTTCTCGAGAATATCATACCATCAGAGGACATAAACTCGAACCAGAGGTTCTTTTACAAGCCTTCTGAAGTGGCTCGGCTTGCAGCTTCCTTTTGGAGCATATTGTATAATGCCAAGAAGCAAGGGATCAAACTTCACAGTTTATCTTCTCACGGGAAATATATTATAAGTTATTCGTTTGATAAGGAGGAGTATGATGATATACTCAAGTTCTTGTCTGTTGGGTTTGTAGACAATGATTGGTACTCTAAATGCCTCAGGAGCTCGGATATGGTGTTGGGTGTGGATGAGGAGACTTATTTCGATCTTCTCAAGTTTGTGGCTCGTAATTGGTCTCAGTTTCAAGATACCACTATGATTGAGGTTCCACTGCTGAAGCATATTGGCGCTGATGGAAAATTGTCCCTTTTCAGCGTTGATGATCTCAATGTTTGTCGAGGTCCTAAGCTGTGCCGTTCAGCGGATTCTAGATCTTCTGCTTGGCTAATCAGGTGTAGCAGGGAGTTTAATTCTGCAGCCAATATGTTTTTCCTTCCACAGGAGACACAGAAGATATTATACAGGAGTGAATTGGTGGAAAATTGGCTGAATGATGCATTAGGCATGAAAACCTTGACAGTGTGTGAATATGCAAAGTTGTTATCCAGTCTTGTGCGCTTCAATGGAAAGCTTGCTCTCGCATTTGCTCACTTTATGTACCACTCGTCTTACGCCAAGGAGGGATTTTTATCCCACACTGAAATGAAATCCTTGTGTGGTGTGATGCCACTGGTAGACAGTTATGGCAGCTGTGTAAGTAATACCAGGGACACGATCCTTGTCCCTGCGAACGGAAGCAAATGGATTGAATTACTAGGCTCAAATCCATGGACAAGCCATGGTTATGTTGAACTATGGAGAAGTATACTGCTTCTGGCACATTCTGTGGTGAAACCACCCGTGCAGGGCAACTGGTGTGTTTCTTCAAGCAATATGATATAGCATTTGATATTCCTGATATATCTCCTCCGAACTCAGCACTACCTAGTATCAATGCACCGCTGACCAAGAAAAACGTGTTCTTGCTGCTGGATTGGCTGCTCAAGCTAAACTCCAGGAGAATCACCGTACCCACTTACTTTCTGCAATCAATAAAAGAAGGGAGCTGGTGTCGGGTCTTAATCAGCGGCTCTGCTTCATATCAGCCTCCATCTCAGTCCTTCCTCAGCAGTTTATTATGGGATAGTCTCCTTCAGAAGTGCTGTGTCAATATTGACATCCCCGTAATTGATGAGAAATATTATGATAACAAAATAAGCAACTACAAGAATGAGCTCAAATTCATCGGTGTGAGATCCGAATGTGAAGATGTTTGTGAATTTATTAGAAAACATATTACTTCACATGCAAATGAGTTGAGCTTCAGTAAGAAACAGCTCTTGGCAATCTTGATTCTCGTACAGTATCTGAGACAAAAGAGTATGTCTCCTGACAAGCTCATTTCCAGTGCACAAGAAGGACGGTGAGAACATCTCAAGGTGATAAGTCACCAGAGGACTGCGTCTTGTATGATGAAGGATGGAAAGCTGCCTCTCTAGTGAGTAATATTGCATTCATTGATAAACTATACTATGGAGAGGAGATACTTAACTACAAGACTGAGCTTCAGCTGCTAGGTGTTGAGACTTCCACTAACAATCAATATCAGATTGCGGTGGATCACTTGAAGCATTCGCCTAGCCTGGTGAACCTGTGCCCGGAAGCTTTTATATTTCTGCTCAAGTGCTTACAGCATGGTGTTTCTTCATCATCCAAAGTTATTGATTCTTTAAAGGCTGCTAAATGTCTGAGAACAACCAACAAGGGTTATGTGTCTCCGGTTGGTTGCTTCCTCCCTGATGCTGAAATGGGTTTCTTTCTTAAAATGTTTGACTGCTTCCCAATCATTGAGCACCCCTTCTATGGTCACATATCCTCTATTACAGAGCCGAACTTGAAAAGCTAGGGGTGTTTATTACCAATGCGGATGCAACTAGGGAGTTTCTAACTGTTTTCAAGCAGAAAGTCAGTTCACTGGCTTTAAACCAAAATCATATCCTGTCGTTCCTTGCTTGCTTTAGAAATTTGACTGTGTCAGACTCGATTCTTTGGGGAGACCACATTATCAACGAACTTAGGCAAGTGAAGTGGGTTCACCCGGCTCGGGGATTATAGGTGTCCAGCAGGTTGCATTCTGTTTGGCAATGACTGGGAGTCCGTCTATCGATTTACCATGCTGCCTTTTGTGGACGATAGTGATTCTGGGTATGGAGCGGGCATCCATCATTTCAAAGCTGAATTGATGAGGTTGGGTGTAGTAACTGATATTGAGAAGAATCATCACTTTGTGATAGAACACCTTTCCCTCAAGAGGGAAGTGGGTCCGACCGACATGCTCTCTTTGCTTGAATGCATTCGGAAGGTATTACCTGCAGAAGGACATAACAACTTCCCTTGTTCATTCACTAGTGAGATATCCAAGAAGTGGGTCAAGACAAGATTTGGCTACAGGTCTCCTGAGGAAAGCATTCTGTTCAGTGGTAGTGTGGAGTGGGCAGAATTGTTGCAGTGCAGTGATGGCCCATTTATTGATGAGGAATATTATGGGCACTCGATCTCTTCTTATGGCAAAGAACTCGAGGCATTGGTGTTATTGTTCAACTTGAGCATGGGGCTTCTTTGCTAGCCAAACATCTCAAATTGCTCTCTGATTCTGACTCAATCAAACGAGTCTACCATTATCTTGATCATGTGAACTGGGAGCCTGAGGAAGGAACGTCAGCAGCAGTTTCTCATGTGATCTGGGTACCTGGGAAAGATTCAGGAGGGGTAAATGCTGACGGGTCATGGGTTAGTGCATCAGAATGCGTTCTTCATGATGAGGATGGGATGTTTGGCTCGAGACTGATAGTTCTTGAGGATAGAGGTTTTGATAAAGAACTGCTAAGCTTCTTCAGAAGAGCTTTCAGGGTGAAATCCAATCCGTCCCTTGATGATTACTGCCAGCTTTGGAAGGAATGGGGAAGTGAAGATCACACACCATCACATGCCCAGTGTTGTTCCTTCTGGGCATATATTGTGAAGCACTGGCACTTGAAGACGGAGAAAGCCCCTCCCAGAACCTGACCAAAGTTCCATGTTTGTCCATGGACGTCGCACGTGAGATTGTCCTGGTTGAGAAAAGCAAAGTGTTCATCCCTGATGATCTTCTCTTGAAAGATCTGTTCTCACAGTCAACTAGACTCCCTCTGTTCGTGTGGTCTCCACGGCCAAGTCACCCAACCATTTCCCACTCAAAGCTTCTCGAAATCTACAAGTCCATTGGGGTGAAGACCGTATCAGAATCAGCAGTAAAGGTGGAATCATCTATCCTGAATGAAGATGCTACCATAAGGCACACCAAACTAGACAATGTTTTCCTTCAACGTGGAATGTTCATGCTTGTCCTTGGGTTCCTTTCCAGCGACGAACTTGGCCTGGACCATGATCGCAGGATGGAAATCATGAAGGTTCTCACGCAAGTCACTACGTACGAAACAGAGGTGTAACGACCCCAAAACCACCCTGGTTGAGAGACCGTTACACGCCGCGCGTTATTACCTAAGACACGCAAGGCTACACTATCGAAACCCCAAAATAGAACTAATGCCCATATATTACCAGATAAACGATTACAAAACGTCTTTACAATACGCAGGCGAAAGCCAAACTAAAATACAAAGCATAATCTAAATACAACTGGGCCCTAAGGCCAAACAAACTAAATACAAAACTCAAATGCCAAAACGAAAAGCAAGAGCTGAATCTCCAAGCACGAACTAAAACCTGCAAATCAGACGGAGATAGGGGGTGAGCAAAACTATTGCTCAGCAGGTGATAAACTTCATCAGCTGAGCACGCTCAAAACATAATCTGAACATACATACTTATACATATACAGAAGCGCTTAGCCAGGGCGAAACCAAAGTCAAAGCAGGAGACTTTCAAATAGGCAGAAGTCTAAAACAGAAGAGGCTAAGCAGTGGTCAAAATATACACTTAATAGCAGAAGGAAAACTGAAGCTGAAAGCTTGACGAAATCAGAAGCTTAAGAACCTCAGAAGCTTAAACACAATCAGAAGCTTAGCAAAATCAGAAGCTTAGCAAAATCCGGAACTTATCAGAAGACAGTAAGCACACAGCAGACCGTCTCAAATCAAATACTGATAGAGCAGACGAAGTGGAGCACTTTACAAACCAGAAATCCTCAACAGACAGGAAGCACACAGCAGCCTATCTGAGTTTGAAAACAAACAGAACTGGCGGAAGCAGTACAAGCAAACATAGGTACTCAAAGGACAGAAAGCACACAGCAGTCTGTCAAATACAAAAGCAGAGAGAACGGACAGAAGCCGAACAGAACACAACAGAAGTGGGACACTAGCACCAAGCATAGCACTCAGAAAGGGTCGAAGACCCATGGATCTAACAGATCCCTCGACAACGCAAATGACCCGAAGGCCAAAGGGTTCGTCAACCCCACAGAACAGATTGGGCATGACCCACACTCAGAACGACGTCTACATGGTATACCACGGAATAGCTCGACCCAGCCATCACGGCTCAGAAGCAGAGTAACTAGGTCCCAAAACAGAGGCTTAATCCAAACAGATCGAAGCTTAATACAGAGCAGAGCGGAAGTCTTAACCAGATCAGAACAGAAAGCGAAAGCCTAGCAAAATCAGAGAAGGAGCTTACCAATGGAAAGCCTTAGCAAAACAGAAGTCGAACCCGATTAGTAAATACGAAAGAAAACTGAAGTCAGAGGTTGAATCATATTTTCAGAGCAAAACAGAGTTCAAAAGATTAACGGAGACCTTAAAATCATAAAACACTTAAACCCATGCTAAAACACCTGAAAACAGATAGTACTCGAAAAGAGGAATCCAACGCCGCAAACGGCACTCAAAACGGAGCTCGAACGAAGAAGTTATGGTGAAAACAGAGGGGTGTCCGAACTTGTGTCCGGACGTCGAAGTTCGGACGCAAGTCGAACTCAAATCCGCAGAAAATTTCAAGGTGTCCGAACATCCAAGTTTGGACGGATGTTCGGACGTCCTTCGGAAAACAACTCGAGGAAAGTCCGAACATATGTCCGAGCTTCAAAGTTCGGACACATGTCGAAGAGAAAATCAGAGGCGCAAAACAGGGTGTGTCCGAACTTCCAAGTTCGGACGGAAGTTCGGACACAGAGAAATTCTCAGAAAATCCAGACGCAACAGAGCGTGTCCGAACTTCCAAGTTCGGACGGAAGTTCGGACGCGCCGAAAAGTGCAGTTTACAGAGGCGATTTTCACACGAACAAAAGCACAAGACAATGCCAAATTAACATATGTTTGCAGCAACCAACTTTGGGGATTTAAGCCATTGAACGGCAGTAAAACAGACCGAATAAACACACACGAAGTTAATCAAACGATTTAATTTACAGAACGAAACTCTTAAATCAGAAGCACTCAGAGTTTGCAAAACAGAAGGGAATCACAGAGGTAGATTCGCCATTGTCAAAATATACTTATATCAACATACGCAAAACACAACGATTCCCACGGGGTTGTAACACATCAAAACGCAAATCCGGAACACACACAAAGTTACCACAAATCAGAAACCACGCAAACACATACGGAAAACAACGAAACTAAAACCCCCGTGGGTGAACGCACACAACTGAATCCATCTACCACCTACCTCACATCCGTAGCTAAGCCATCTCTGCGGACTCTACGAATCGTCTTCCCGAATCTCCAACCGAATGATATCCCTCGAATTGAACCGCTCCCAAAATACAAAATCAAAATCAGAAAAGGGAAAGGAGACTCAATAGAGAAGAGAACTAAATCTACAACCCAACCTGACTGACGACCGATAGAAGAACCGAATTCCACCAGCAGATCTCCAATAGTTGACAATCGAGAGGAAATTGAAGAAGAGAGAAGAGCAAAGGGAGGTTATGGAGAGTGAGGAAGAACCGTCGTGCGAGAGAACGTCAGGATAGTGGAGGAGGAGGAATTGATTGTGATTAGAATTAGAGAAAGGAGAGTTAAGAAAATAATAAAATAAGAAGTAAGTCCTTAACTCTTTAATTACTAGAACGCAAAAGGACGTCTTTAGCCCTCCTTCCACAAGCTACTATAATGACATAAGGAGAATGTCATAGACAATCTAATATAAGATTACAAAATAGCACAACTCCCTTTGCGAATCAGAAAGGAAATAAAAAAAAATCTGGGGTGTAACAATATACCCCCCTTAAAAAGAATTTCGTCCTCGAAATTCGACGAAACCAGAATGTGAACAAATGCACTTCTAGTGCCAGAAAACAATGAACACTCACAAGGCCAACGCTCAGGACTCACTGCTGATTGACTGACAGAAGGAGAAACAGAAGATTAATAACACATAGCTTTGAGACACAGAAGGGAACACTCACAAAGCTAACACTCAGAATTCACTGGTAACTTGCTGACAGAGGAAACAAAGTAGATGATCACTGAAGGCTCAGCACAAAGGCACAGAAAGAACACTCACTCATTTCCGAAGCTCTAACCTCGAAGAGCTAACACTCAAGTTTACTGGTTGACATCCTGACAGAGGAGGCGGAACAGAAGATCAGTAACTCTCAGCCCAAAGGCACAGGAACTCTCTGAAGTCGTCCTAACCCAAGGACCAAGCACACTCACAAGCTCACACCATAATACAATGACTGACGCGCTGACAGAAAGATACAACAGATGATCACTAAAGGCTTAGCACAAAGACATATAAAGAACACTAACATATCTCAGAAGCTCTACTTATACGAGCTAACACACGAACCTCACTAGCGGATTCACTAAAAGAATGAGCAAAGCAAAATATTACAAACGCTAAGCTTGAAGGAATAGGAACAACACTCACATATCTTATAAGCTTGCACCTCACAAATCTAGCATATAGCAGAATATTTTTGGGGATTCAGCCTAAAAGCATAGAAGTAAACGCTTACACATCTCAGAAGTCCACACCTCACAGAGCTAACACTCAGAACTTGTTAAATGACTCACTGATTGAAGAGGTGAAACAGAAGATTACTAACACTCAGCCAAAAGGCACAAGAACTCTCAGAGGTGTCCTTACCTAAAGGACCAACATACTCACAAACTCCCACCAGAACACAACACAGAACATACAAGACAACCACATAAACCAAGCTCGCAACTGAAGCACACCTCATTGGCAAACCATAACTCACATTCGGCCATCCCTTCCCAAAGGATCCGACTCCCTCAGACCCAGACTCAGACTTGAACACAGCAAATACACAGACAGACACTACGCTTCCGTTGCGCTACTCTGATAGTGGACAACCACAGAGCAGACGCACTCAACAGACTCCAGGCATCAATCAAATCAAGTAGCAGATAGCAGACAATTCACGCAGCAGATAACACATAGCACATCACAAGCAATGACACGGAAGCGTAGACATGCAGACACCCAACAAATCCCAACGAAAACCAAACCTGGCTCTGATACCACTAAATGTAACGACCCCAAAACCACCCTGGTTGAGAGACCGTTACACGCCGCGCGCTTATTACCTAAGACACGCAAGGCTACACTATCGAAACCCCAAAATAGAACTAATGCTCATATATTACCAGATAAACGATTACAAAACGTCTTTACAATACGCAGGGGAAAGCCAAACTAAAATACAAAGCATAATCTAAATACAACTGGGCCCTAAGGCCAAACAAACTAAATACAAAACTCAAATGCCAAAACGAAAAGCAAGAGCTGAATCTCCAAGCACGAACTAAAACTTGCAATCAGACGGAGATAGGGGGTGAGCAAAACTATTGCTCAGCAGGTGATAAACTTCATCAGCTGAGCACGCTCAAAACATAATCTGAACATACATACTTATACATATACAGAAGCGCTTAGCCAGGGCGAAACCAAAGTCAAAGCAGGAGACTTTCAAATAGGCAGAAGTCTAAAACAGAAGAGGCTAAGCAGTGGTCAAAATATACACTTAATAGCAGAAGGAAAACTGAAGCTGAAAGCTTGACGAAATCAGAAGCTTAAGAACCTCAGAAGCTTAAACACAATCAGAAGCTTAGCAAAATCAGAAGCTTAGCAAAATCCGGAACTTATCAGAAGACAGTAAGCACACAGCAGACCGTCTCAAATCAAATACTGATAGAGCAGACGAAGTGGAGCACTTTACAAACCAGAAATCCTCAACAGACAGGAAGCACACAGCAGCCTATCTGAGTTTGAAAACAAACAGAACTGGCGGAAGCAGTACAAGCAAACATAGGTACTCAAAGGACAGAAAGCACACAGCAGTCTGTCAAATACAAAAGCAGAGAGAACGGACAGAAGCCGAACAGAACACAAACAGAAGTGGGACACTAGCACCAAGCATAGCACTCAGAAAGGGTCAAAGACCCATGGATCTAACAGATCCCTCGACAACGCAGAAATGACCCGAAGGCCAAAGGGTTCGTCAACCCCACAGAACAGATTGGGCATGACCCACACTCAGAACGACGTCTACATGGTATACCACGGAATAGCTCGACCCAGCCATTCACGGCTCAGAAGCAGAGTAACTAGGTCCCAAAACAGAGGCTTAATCCAAACAGATCGAAGCTTAATACAGAGCAGAGCGGAAGTCTTAACCAGATCAGAACAGAAAGCGAAAGCCTAGCAAAATCAGAGAAGGAGCTTACCAATGGAAAGCCTTAGCAAAACAGAAGTCGAACCCGATTAGTAAATACGAAAGCAAACTGAAGTCAGAGGTTGAATCATATTTTCAGAGCAAAACAGAGTTCAAAAGATTAACGGAGACCTTAAAATCAGAAAACACTTAAACCCATGCTAAAACACCTGAAAACAGATAGTACTCGAAAAGAGGAATCCAACGCCGCAAACGGCACTCAAAACGGAGCTCGAACGAAGAAGTTATGGTGAAAACAGAGGGGTGTCCGAACTTGTGTCCGGACGTCGAAGTTCGGACGCAAGTCGAACTCAAATCCGCAGAAAATTTCAAGGTGTCCGAACATCCAAGTTCGGACGGATGTTCGGACGTCCTTCGGAAAACAACTCGAGGAAAGTCCGAACATATGTCCGAGCTTCAAAGTTCGGACACATGTCGAAGAGAAAATCAGAGGCGCAAAACAGGGTGTGTCCGAACTTCCAAGTTCGGACGGAAGTTCGGACACAGAGAAATTCTCAGAAAATCCAGACGCAACAGAGCGTGTCCGAACTTCCAAGTTCGGACGGAAGTTCGGACGCGCCGAAAAGTGCAGTTTACAGAGGCGATTTTCACACGAACAAAAGCACAAGACAATGCCAAATTAACATATGTTTGCAGCAACCAACTTTGGGGATTTAAGCCATTGAACGGCAGTAAAACAGACGAATAAACACACACACGAAGTTAATCAAACGATTTAATTTACAGAACGAAACTCTTAAATCAGAAGCACTCAGAGTTTGCAAAACAGAAGGGAATCACAGAGGTAGATTCGCCATTGTCAAAATATACTTATATATCAACATACGCAAAACACAACGATTCCCACGGGGTTGTAACACATCAAAACGCAAATCCGGAACACACACAAAGTTACCACAAATCAGAAACCACGCAAACACATACGGAAAACAACGAAACTAAAACCCCCGTGGGTGAACGCACACAACTGAATCCATCCACCTACCTCACATCCGTAGCTAAGCCATCTCTGCGGACTCTACGAATCGTCTTCCCGAATCTCCAACCGAATGATAATCCCTCGAATTGAACCGCTCCCAAAATACAAAATCAAATCAGAAAAGGGAAAGGAGACTCAATAGAGAAGAGAACTAAATCTACAACCCAACCTGACTGACGACCGATAGAAAACCGAATTCCACCAGCAGATCTCCAATAGTTGACAATCGAGAGGAAATTGAAGAAGAAGAAGAGAGAGAGAGAGAGCAAAGGGAGGTTTGGGAGTGAGGAAGAACCGTCGTGCGAGAGAGAGAACGTCAGGATAGTGGAAGGAGGAATTGATTGTGATTAGAATTTAGAGAAAGGAGAGTTAAGAAATAATAAAATAAGAAGTAAGTCCTTAACCCTTTAATTACTAGAACGCAAAAGGACGTCTTTAGCCCTCCTTCCACAAGCTACTATAATGACATAAGGAGAATGTCATAGAATCTAATATAAGATTACAAAATAGCACAACTCCCTTTGCGAATCAGAAAGGAAATAAAAAAAAATCTGGGGTGTAACAAGAGGAGCCAATAACTGTGGGATATAGTTGCTTGTTGCCTGCAAACTTCTGAGGAGAAGTAGATGTGAAGGCAAGTAGGATGGTCTGGTTCGATGGGAGAAGGAGAGGCTGCTGAATTCTTCGCACAGAAGCTGGACAAGTCGGCTGTTGGGCCAAAGGAAATTCTTGAGTATGCTAAGAACTTTTCGCAGGTGGTGTCCCAGGTCGTTGTGGAAGATGGAGGAGCACATTCCTAGACTGGAGAGTTGCTCACTTGGGGTTTTGTGTTGATTTGATGACGAGGAGGTGGCATACTACATGAAGGCAGAGAACTTCAGGTTTTCATGGAGGATGGAGAGTTCATGAGTATGTTATATCGTTAGCATCAACCTCGATAGCTAGTTAATTTTTTGTTGTTTTTCCAGTCTGTCAGCTAGTTAATTAGTTTTGTCTTCCTAGTGCTTACCAGATTATCTGATTTAATATGCTGGATGAACAATAGATGCATTGGTGTGACTTCATTATTGGTTGGGGTCATGATGGCTGTGGTTCATCGTCGTCGATGTTTGGAGTCGAATATCTTTGGGGTTCTTTTTGAACTGGGGGATGGGGAAACCGGGAATGGAATCCCCGGGGAAATGTTACAGTAAGCTCTTGTACTGTATACAGTTGTACTTGTACTCCTCTTTTGCGGGATAATCCTATATATGACTATACCCTCATGTCATCCTGTAAGAAGTGCACTATTATATGGTTTGTGTTTGTAGGAAGTGAAGTATATGCGGAATTGTATGACAGCTTGACTCCCTTACCAGATCAAAGCGCTTTCGTTTGCTCGGGGAATCGTATTTCTGTGAAAGTGTGCATTTTAAGCTGAAGTTTTGTCCTGTTGCTATGTCATCATTGAGCTCTTTTCCTTTTCTTCTGAAAATGGGTAAATTTGCCATTAATAGAACAAGGTTACATATGATCTTGAGGATTAGCTATTGAAACTCGTAGAGTTACATCATGACCGTCACTATAATCATAAACTACATTAGAAGTTAAAGCAACATCAACCCAAACAACTTTAACCCGAGCTTGGAAAAAAACTAAAACTATGGTAACAAGTGGATCCACCATGTGTTGAGAACAAGGCCTAGTCACTAAGATCAACCAAAAATCTTGAGGGATGGCTGCCTATACAAAAGACTATTGGAGCATCTGTTTTTTAAGATTGCAAAGATAGAGGCTATGGCCAATGATTAGGAATTCGGCAATGAATAGTTCTATCATTAAAGATGCTACACCACCAACTTTGGAACAAAAAACTAAAGACAAAACCCAACAGATTAAACTAAACACTAGAACAAGCACCCCTCAAAAAACATCTGAAACATCATAGAAAATGTGGACATTGAGTTTAAGTTCTCGCCACCTGCATGCAAAATGCCCAAATCCCTACAGCTGGCTAATCTATACTTCATTCTTCGTGGCGACTTCGATCCATTCTTGGAGTCGCTTGGATAGTCTTGAACCTTTTTGAAGTGCTCGAACCCACATCCGAAGGAGAAACCAACATCAAGGATTGTCCTCAGTGCCTTCGCTCGAGGTCTCAACAGCCTTGAGTGTTGGAGGAAGATTCCAAAGCCTCCTTGCCAAAGCTTCTCTTCCGCCCTTCGCTCGACTCTGATGACACTTGGTCACACTCTTGTCTAAGAACAGGGGAACCATGCAAACAGTTGCTTGATCAAATACAGTCACGTCTTTGAGAAAGAAGATCATACGTAACTCCCTTCCTCTCCGGTTCAGGTTGCGGGATTTCACATAGGTGCATGGAAGAGGCTTTAGCATGAAAGCTTCATTGCTCAACCACATACCGAAAGAGGATGGACTGTTGTTTGGCAGAGAGCAGTTTTCTTCTATGTGGGTGTCCGCATTTGGAGCAAACTAATGGCATCTTATCGAACGAGAGATCGAATGAGAATACCTTACCGTCAAGGTTGACGTTGATGGTTCGCAGAAGGGGGACCTCAAGGTTGAGCAGCACTTTGATCCTCATAAACCGCCGACAAAAGGATTATGAGTCTTCCATGATACTAGTGAAGTGACCAAGCTTCGATGCCAAGATCGCTGCAAAGTGGATGTTGTGGTGCACTCTTGGAACCTTGTACACTCGTACCCAGAAGGGAACGTGCGACGATCAAAAGGAAGGTTAGGCTCCACGACTTTGAGGGCAAACAAAAACCCATTGATGCACCACAGACCGTGCACCAGTACCGTATTCATCATCTTCACCGATTTAAACTCCACCAAGAAGAGGTTTGGACCAATTTTACATAATCGAAAACCTCTCAGTCTATTCCATTGGTTTCGGAGAGTCAGGACTAGAGAACTTGAAGATAAGTTTGTGGGGGAGAACAACCTTGCGAGGGCAGCTTGATCTAGCTCAATAAAAGATCCATTCACCATTCTAATTGTCATACTATTTTTTGTTGGGGAAAGATCGGGCATTACGAGCAAGGAGTTCAAGTAGTCAAAGATTAATTAGGAAGAACAAGATGGAGAAGACTGTATGGTTTTAAGAGCTGAAGCCGAAGATAATAAGAAGAGAAGGGTTGAGGTAGTGGACGGTCATGGGGAGAGGGGAGTTGTTGATGGAAACCATGCAGTAGGGTAGGGAGGCAGTGGAGAACCCAAAGTTTGTAATTATGGCATGCATGATACGAAGCTTTTATAGGGGGAAGTAGAGGGACGACAGGGGAGGGCGCATGGGTGGCGCCTAGCGGGTTTGTTAAGATTTCTTTCTTGTTCCTGATGCAGAAATGATTGCTTTTAGGGTGTTCTGTGTTTAGGGAGGTGGTCAAGTAGGAGCTGGAGCGCTAGCTTGGGAGCAGTGCCAAGTACTAGGAGCTGAAGAGTTAGATCTACTCTCGCCCATGGAGAGAATTCAAAGCAGATAAACATGCTCATTTTTTGATCTTTTTATGTGATATCATTGAGCTCTTTTTGAATATTTTTTATGGTAGGCACTGTACAGTCTACTACTTTTTCTTACCATATAAAATGTCAAATTGGTTCTATGTTGCTTCGGATACCATGCATCTCTTTGACTGATTAGTTCGTTGAGGTTTTGAGTTCACAATAATTTCTAAAAATGCAATTATGGCTTACCATAATAGTTTCTTAGATGTCATATATCTTTCTTCTCAAAGGTATCGTCTATAAGTCGCATTGCTAATAAGCAATGTTAATACACTGGAGGAAAATATTATGCATACAAGCGAAAAGGATTATGGAGTATCCCATGAAAATTTGGTTGTTCATGGTCTTCAAATCATTATACTTCACTAAAACTGATATACTTTCAGATTTAGTGTGATCGAGGAGGCTGACTGGAAGTTGTTAATCTGTTGGTGTTTTGGGTTAAAGCATTTTCCTCTATTAGTTATTTTTTCCACTCTGGTGATCTTTAATATGGACCTATCTATGCAAGATTCATATCTTTTGGAAAGTCTTCTATCTTGATATTGGCTTCTCTTATATGCTCGAAGTTTCTTGGTTGGATTACAACAGTCTTGTTCTCAACACAATCAATGAGCCTTTTACTAGATTCATAATACAACAAATTATTTTTGAGCTTACCTTACAGATGGGTAGTCCTAACATGTGTTATGAAGTAGTGTTTGAGTCTAGGAGGAAGGCTCTTTCCGATGACATGATGCACAAAGAAAGGATTTAGGTGAAGGCCACCACTACCTCTAGAAGATCTATAGTTAGGAGGATAATTTCTTGTTTCAATTATGTAATTCAGTTTTTCCTCTATCTAGTTAGTGATGGTGAGTCTATGAACCATCATGTGTTGAACTTATTTGAAATTAAAAATGAGAGGGTGATCCCATTCTTTCAAACTAGTCTCACAGATTATGGGAATATGTATGTAATACCTAAACTAGTTTTGGTATGAAATCAAAGTTTCAAATTATCTAAATAAAAAAGATATGACAATATGATGATCCTGATCTTTAAATTCAGTTGTTAAACAGAATGCTATCTAGCATGGGCGTGGAAGGGGGGATTCAGTGACGCTAGAACCGATCAAACCCGACCAGACACGAAAAAACCCCAAAAACTGAGCTTGTAAAAAAATTCATGCGGGCTTGGACAAAATCAGGCCTGAATAAAAAACTGGGCCGAGCCCTGGAAAACTGGGCCCAAAAAAACACAGCCCGACCCAAATTTGAATATATACCCCTTGTTCTAAATAGATGATTTCTAGCTCTAGACACTAGACTTAAGTAGAAAAAAATGAAAATTTTACCCTTACTTTTTGCATTGAAAATTTATAAATGAAAAAGTAAGGTTGTGAGTGTTGTCATATATATATATATATATATATAAATTTCTTATAGTTTTCTTATGGGCCTATTTATTTATGGGCCTTGTTAGTCTATTTTTTCATTATATTTATTATGTTAGATTGCTTATTCTCCAAGCATACTAGGTCTTATATATCTATAAATAGGGCTGTACCCCCTCTTCTATTGTTTTAAGGATAATATAAATCTATTCAGCTCATGATACTAGAGCCAAATCTTTTCCCAAACCCGAAACCTAGCCTCCTCACTGGTGGAACGGAACCCTTTAATTACGGTCCAAAACCGTGTATAATTACGGTTGTGGACCGTAATCTACGCGGGCGTCAATAAAGATGGCGACGTCTTCAATTACGGTTTTAAACCGTAATTAAAGGCCCTTTTCCGGCCCGCGTGTCATTGACTTTACATTACGGTTATTGGTAAAACCGTGATCTAAAGTCCTTTGGCGCGCGCGCGCCAAAGGACTTTAGATCACGGTTTTACCAATAACCGTAATGTAAAGTCGACACTTTAGATGACGGTTTTGGCAATAACCGTCATCTAAAGTCTTTTGGCGCGCGCCCAAAGGACTTTAGATGACGGTTATTGTTAGAACCGTCATCTAAAGTGTATTTTTTTTTATTATTTTTTTTTACAAATCTACACAATTGCAACAGAGACAGAATTGTAACAGATAAGCAACAGAGGGCAGAAACTGCACAATTGAACCACCTGAATCAAATACCAACAACACAAATTCATTCTCTGCGCACAATTGCAACAGAGATAACATCTAATAAAGCACCAGATCGAAAATCTGTAACATATTCAATTGCATATTCAATCTGTTACACAATTGCAACAGAGATAACAATTGCAAATTCATTCTCTGCGCACAATTGCAACAGAAATATTCAATACAACAGCTAGAATCTGTTACAGCAGCAGCAGCTAGCAATTCATTACAAAAAATATAATCTGTTACAGCAGCAGCAACTAACAGAATCAGAGGGCTACAAAGGTAGCAGTGTAACCTATACATGGTAGATACAGCTAGGATGACTCCCAGCAAGAAATAGCATAAAACAGAAGCGTAAAACAGTACAAAAACGGTGCAGAAAACTGTAAAAACAAAATCCATGATAGCAGCATCAGAGCTAGCTAGTCTACCACTCCATTCTCATAAACATGGCTGCCATGCTCTCTCTGACATGCAACAAGTCGGCAGGAGCATAAGTCTTGAATCTGGCATAATGCTCTTTAATCTGCAACAAGAAAAGGAATGGAACACATAATGAGATTAAGATAAAGACACAAAAAATCTGCCGAAAGAATTAAATACAAGACAGCGTTCGTATTACCTTGTCTTATCATTCTTAAAACTGGGAAGTACCCGCAGAACTCGTACATATACCGCATCACGTAGTACCCGCAACTCTTAGAATCCTTTTGGGTAGGGCACTAAATCACCAAAATTCACAAATGTAAAACAATTGTACAAAGATAATAGCAGCACGAATGAAATACATGAATTACCAAACCTTGATGTAATCGACGGTCAAATCACCAAACTCTCCCTGAGGGGTTTTTTTGTAACAACTGTTACATATATTAACAAAAGCGTTTAGCAAAATGAACAAGTACATTAATTTTGGTTCAAAAAACTTACAAACAATTAAATAGTAATAAAAACTTACTCTTTGATTAAGTCTTCAGTGTTGAATTCTGTCCACTGCCCTAGTGGATCTAGAACGAGCAGAGTAGCGGTGGCAGCGCAGAATATAAACAAAGCCCAGTGGTGGCTACAATGTCAAATACAAAATGAAATGAGAAATGAAGGTAAAAAAGTTAGCTAATTAGTATGTAATTTTATATTAGAACTCACGTTTGGTGATACGGCATTAGAATGAATAATTTATTCTGTTGATCAACAACATTGAAGCAATGAATCATGTATTCACAAAACCTCCCCGGGTCCCTAGTGACTGAGTCGTACGATAAACGCTCCGGGCACACCGCAGTAATGGAGGTCATGTCCTTCTCAGCACATCTCTCAAGCAGACATCTATTATATCACATGTACTATAAAAAGTTAGCCAATGCAACTTCATAGATACTTATTCTATATGTTTTTACAGTATGAGGAAAGAACACTTACTTTAGATAAGCTTGAATAATGTTAATGTTCAGATAATCTCCACACATCATCTCTCTGATGTCCTCAAAGTTGATTGCCGTGATCATATCTTCTTCGTAGTGAAACATCGACTTTGGAAGCGTCATCATGAAGTTGTTAGTTTGAGATGACTTCAACATGATCTTGTCGTAGAGATTCATCTGCTTGGCCCCCAAAACATTAACAAGTTTTTGTGGCAGTGCGAGCTTATTTTTAGGCGCCTCAGAAGTCCTGGTGCGACCCCGGACGGGCGCTGGATTCTTACCTTTCGCACCCCGACTCACTGGATTCTTACCCTTCACACACAAACAGTAAAGCATAAATGTAAAGATAATTACTAATTGATTATTATAGTAACATTAAACATTTATCTAGAACATACCCTTGTACTTCTGACAGGATTCGCCGGCGCGCAGATCTCTTCTTCTCTGGGCCGGGATACGCGGCGAGGAAGCTCAGGGATCTCAGGATTCGCCGGCGCGCTGGTCTCTTCTAGTCTGGGCCGGGTTACGCGGCGAGGAAGCTCAGGGATCTATAATAGATTAGATTAGACACTTAATGCTAAATAATGCATTTTATTAGATACTAAATGGTTGTCAAACAGTCTTACCTCATCGGTGACAACAATATAACATGCTGGCCAGGGCAATATGTCTCCCTTCGCTTCGATCAGCGTGCATTTGTTGTCAAACGCCATCGGAAGGTATGCATGCTCAAATCCATCAACTATCAGGTCCAAGGTCACACGCGCGTAGAATGGGGGTAGACGTACGAAACTGATGAGCGTGAGTGGACCTGATGGCAACACCGTCCCGTAGGCCGCATCTACAGGGTGCCCTTCTAATGGTATTTGGAGACGACATTTTTTTTGCTCCTTTAATAAACAGAGATAATACGTGAAATAAATAAGTGAGTCCAATCTAATACTATTTAAATAACTTTATTTTAGGAGAAAAATAGTTAAACAAAGTTAACCTGGATGTTGGCAAACGGGTACGGGTCAGCGGCCGGAGCACAACTAGACGAGGAAGACAGTCGAGGAGGATCTAGCTGCTGCTGCTGAGTAGTCGCATGTGCAATCGCATTCAACGCTTCCTGCAGCCTCTCCTCGATAGCCCGGCGCTCAGCAGCCTGTTTCTCGTCATTAGCTTGGCGCTCAGCAGCGAACTTACGCTCTACCATCGCCTCGACTTCAGCAGCACTCATCTGACCCTTCCTAGCAGATGGCGGGAATACGTTCTTCTGACGTACTTCTCCCCCAAATCCTCTAACACGCCCCGGGTGATCCTTCTTCCCAAGCATTTGATTGAGCGCGTCGTCTTGAGAAGGAGGAGCGTGTAAGTCTACTTCTCCTCTCTGTGCCGCTTCGTACTGTCCAATTTTCAAAGAAGTTAACACTAAATTTAAGATCAACAAACACTTGAGTATATAAGTAAATTATTTAACAGCTACTTTCAAATACTTACAATTTGGTTAGCCAGTTGTTCCATCGCAGCATTAGGAAATATCCTCTGACCTTCGCTGGTCGTTTTCTGGCGTCCCAGTATGTACATCTGCACCCTCCTCGCCTCAGAGACATCCTCGATCGGGCATTCACTTCCATCCTCGTTCCTCCGTGTCAGCAAACCAGCTTCTTTCCATCCCTCGAGGCTGCCCACATATCCCCTTCGTCCCATGGTGTGGGGGTAGAGATTAGCTTCACGGTTTTGCCGTGCTTGTTCTTGTATTGCTGTTAAGAAAGTACAACAGGAAATTAATTAGAAAATCAGGGATAAAGCATTATGAGCATTAATTAAGAAAAGAGTACACACAAACATACCCTGAACTCGGGGGTGGCGTGCCGCTCAACGAACTCCTTCCACTCCTCTTCAGTGATCATGCCATTGTACACAACATACGGCGGAGGCTCACGTGGGGGCACCCTGTTGATCCAATGCTCAACCAAGTAGTGGCGGAATGATTTAGCTTTGCCGGACACAAAGAAAGAACGGTCTTCTTCACTTCTTCTGGGATCTTGTATCGTTCTTGCACCTTCTTCCAGATGGTCTCCTTAACTTCTTCCGGGACTTGTTTCCATGTGTGGTTGATGCAGCAATGTGATCTGGCCAGAGTCCCTAGCATACTAGCGAACTCTGACCTGCTGCCCCCACCATACCTCCCATACTTGTCCCACAGAAGACTAATCTGATCCGGTTTCTGCAGTTTCAACCCACGGGTCGGACCTCTACCTCTGGGTCTCTGAGTAGCACTCGTAGAAGGTGCACTCATGGAAGGGCCAACAGCAGCAGCGGCAGATGTAGATGGGGCAACAGCAGCAGCGGCAGATGTAGATGGGACCGGTACCATTTGCTGCTCATTTTCCTCCTCCTGACGACAAAATAAATCGAACTCTTCATCAGCCATGTCCGGATCAGCCATGCCTGCAAGGATTGAAATACAATTTGAATTAAATTAAGCATTTCATAATGGTCATAAACAAGCAATAAATAAAAGAGTGTTAATTTCATATAAATTTTTATAGTAATAACTTACATACACCATTATCTCTCAACCCACATTCCCTCGTTATGGTCTGATCGTATATACTCACGATGACCTGTGACCTCAGCCTCTTCCAATGAAATAGGAACAGTTGGAGGTTCATCTTCTGCATCATACTCATCCTCATCAACCACACCATCCACACCAACTATTCCTCTTCTCCCTTTAAGCACAACAGACCATCTAGGATTACAGGGATCAGTTACATAAAATATCTGCTTAACTGTAACACCCCAACTGCTAATCTCATCATTACCTCTTAAACTGTTACAATTTACCATTAAGCTCGCAGCGGAATTCAAATACAACAGAGGGTGATACAACGCCGTTAGCCACCCTCGTGGCTAACCAGGCCTGACTCACATACAGTAACGGTCTGATGGACTGGATCAACCGAGTACTTCATACAAATACAATACTCTTTTCACTTCTTTACTATACCGAGTCTACAATATACGGATGCCGATAACATACTCGGACTTACACCTCATTTAAATGCATAAGTAATTACGATCTAACTACCCACGCTTCATAACTGTCCCCGTCCTACTCTCTCTCGAACGGTGGTCAGCTTCAAGTACCTGCACACTAAAAACGTTCCCCCTAGGGGGTCAGCTTACGCTGCGCATGAAATTCGCATATACCGCGTGCTAACCGCGGTACGCCGACTACTTTGGGTCGGATATACATGGAGTTCATTTTAATCAAACAACATGCATCATGGCAATACAATATATATGTATATCACACAAGGAATCTACATCCAATCACGGAACACAATTCCTAACTAACATAACAATGTTGTTACTGGTAACTGGTTACTCTTAGGCATTGAGGGTTATTCCTCACTATGCCTTGTTTACTTATTCAATACCTCACCCTCTCTCTCGGGTTACTTATTCTTATACTTACCCGTTCTCTAGGGTTACTCATTCGTATACACACCCATTCTGTTGGGCTACTCATTCTTATACTTACCCGTTCTCTCGGGTTACACATTCATATACTCACCCCTTCCTCTCGGGTTATTTATACTCATTATCTCACCCACACTCTTGGGTCATTCATACTCAAGCTCTTGTAGATTCTCGAGACACTACAGGTCTCCTACGTCACGCTTGTTACTCTTATACATACTTAAGCCAAAACTCATGGCTCTCTGGCATAGTCTTACTTCCCCGGTTTCGACCCTACTCTGGGTCTAGCATGGTGGGAAGGTTCAACTAGCTCGCGGAACTCTCTCTTAGTTCCTATCTCTTTTACTTAGGTCCGACTACTCTCGGACTACTCTCGTTCCCGTACACTCCTCTCTCGGAGTTATATAATATCATGTATATTAGTCTAGAAGCATCATTCTCGATGTTTCTAATGACGTTGGGAACTTACTTAAATTCGGGTACTTAGGTTTAAGGGTTTTAACCTACCCACAATCATATGCTTGTACATTCGGATATTTTCTTATGCCGGGTAAAATCCTCATATAAGAGGTCGACCGTATCTCAAGGGAGTCACATGTCCCTTAGGTCTCTTTTACCTTTCTTACATGTTTACATTATTGGACTAACTTCAATCCTCTCGATGGAGGTCATTTATCTCTCCACTCATATTTATTTCGTGGATTGTTTCAATAAGGTTCTCTAACCGTTATCGGGTATATACTCAACCCGTACATCTCCTCACATTTTAGGGAGTTCATATGTTTGTGTTATCGTTATACTTTAATCGATAGCTTGTGTGTGTTTGCATAATACCATTGGTTATGTGACTACCCGTTCAACGGGTTTCTAGTCAATCACTACTCTCTATGAGTCGGTCTATGCACTATGTTAGACCACACCGGAATACAAGTATGTTAGTTCATACAACATACAATAAGGCATACTTAATCAAACAAGGGATTATTTTCATGCTTTAATCTCGATTAATCCGGCAAACAAACACACAAATCAGAGTAACTCGGTTAGCATACGGGGCATGAGAAAATCATACCTTTCACCGGGATTTTACTTTTACCGTGTCATCTCACCAGGCTTGGTTCACACACGATCCACTGATAACATTCAAATGTTTTATTAACATCAAAGCATTACGGTATGTAAAACTAATACTCCCGTACTTACCCCGTTTATCCCGTTATCTCGGTTTTACACTTGTTAATTTGAGTTCTCATTTCTCACTCTCTTCTAACACTTTCTTACACTTCTTAGGGCCTTTACATGTCACCAAACAAGGCCTTAACATCTTATAACATCATTAGCATTCAAACCCCCATCATTAGCAACCTTTAAAACACTCACGGTGCAATTCTGGGGGTGGTCCGGGACTTGTTCCTTACCCTAAGTCCCGGACCAACTGAAGATACAACTCTCGGCTCAATTTTTGCTATGGTCCGGGACCTTGTCCCTATCCCAAGTCCCGGACCAACATGTATGTGCACTCTCGACATAAAAATAGGGGGTGGTCCGGTCCTTGTCCATGGACTAGGTCCCGGACCCTGCTAAAACCTGCAACATACATCATTTTTCAATCCCATTTGAATCCTTAATCCACACCCAATCTTTCCCTAATCTTTCCACAAGATTCCTACATGTGTTATCACCTTAAAACATGCTCTAAACCACTTCAAATCATGGGTTAAACCCTTACTCAAATTCTTCCTCAAAATCACTTATATATCATAACTAGTTCTCTTGTTCTTCTAAGTTGTAACAGATTTTGGTACCCTCTTTTACCATTCAAACCTCCTTCACTAATGCCATTCCTAGCACTCAGATGACATTATTTCTACTCCTCATACACACTTCTCCTTAGTTTTGGTTTCCAAATCATTTACCACTCACTTAACAACTCTTTAACACCTAGTTCCATCCTTATAATAAGCACTTAAGTCCAAAATCTCCTAAACAATTTTTGACAGCACTTGGCTACTTTCTTAGCATTCTCACCACAATCAAATCAGCCCACACACACAATCTTCACTCCTGTTTCATCAAGCATCAACAACTACATTAATTTCCCACTTGTTCACACATAAGTATTAGTTTAGACTCAAGCTTAATTCCACACTCAAGCAACATTAAAACAGCTTCATTCATCATTAAATTGTAGTATCTCAACTACAATAATACAAGGTCATCCACACCACTTACAAAATCTGTTTTGCAAGAAGATAAACTAACTCAAGGTGAGTTTTTACCTTGTTTGTTTTCTGTTTTCTTTCTCTTCCTCCTCTTTCTCTTGCTCTCCCTTTCCTTCTTGTTTTCCTCACCACACAAGGGCTATTGATTGCCAACTACAATCACCGCCCATTACACACATTCAACCATCAATTTATTTTTCCTCCACAAAACCTAATGTATATATTAAGTGCTAGTTTTCAAACTTAAATCTAGATTTTACCTTAGAGAACCCAAATGAGTAGCTTGACAATCAAATGGAGCAGTTTCCAAACCCCCACAAAAACGTGCGGACCAGCTGAAATGAGGAGGGTTTTCAACGTGAGAGAAAATAATCTCACAAATGGAAGAAAAGCTTGAAATGATCTCAATACTTACTTATTAATACCTCAAGGCATTAAGGAAGAGAAGAAGGGTTGAAATCAACTCTTCAAACTTCAAAAGCTCCAACGTCAATGGAGATGAAGGTGGAGGAATCGAAACTTTGAGGGGTGGAAAACGTAGCCCTCGACGATACGAATCTAACGGTACAATTTTTGTGCGATTCGGTGGAGAAATGAGCAAGTTAGAGGAGATTGAAGATGGAGGTGTTGTGCTGTGTGGAATCGCACGTACAGAGGAAGAAGGAGAAGTTGCAAAGCTCTGGAGTGAATCGTGAATGAAGAATAGAAGGTGAGTGGTATGTTTTTTTTTATTTCACTTTTTACTTTATACTATTTGCTTTATTACTTATTTGTCCTCTTATTACTTAATAGCTAGTAAGCTATTAATAAGTGTATACATATTAATTAAAACCGGCCCACATTAATTAATAGCCCGGGTCGTTTTCGTCTTTTCGAATTTAACGCGTTTCGTCTCCGGTTTAGTCACTATTCATTTACCGGGTCCGTTTTCCGGAATTTTCTCGTTTAATTAATTTTAATGGTTATTAAGCTTCCATTAATACTTAATTATAGTTATTTAATCAACTATAATTTTTACGGGTCCGTTTGACCACTTATAGTTGCGTTTTCGGGTTTTCTCGAAAAACGTGCTTAAAACTCGTTAGCGTTTTAATCCATTATTTGGATCCGTTTTCTTCGGGAATCATTCCCGTATAATAATTAGGCCTAACTAAGCCTTAGGAATCCATCTCGGACCCTCTCGAGATCATATATCTCTTATACTCATTTAACGCGCATTTTTAGCGTTTTTCGCTTTTCAAGCGTTTTCTCTTTTCTTTGGTTTTATTCTTTTTACCAATACTCTTTAGGCACCATTAGGCCTTTTATAATCATATTAGAGTAATTTAATCACCATTTTAGATCCGGGGTATTAAATTAACCTTCGTCCCAACAACGAATGGCTCAACCGTGGGAGTAGCTCTAGACAGATCAACCAGTTTCATACCATGCTCCTCCTCACGGTAGCCATGATTGTTGTTAACCCAGTTACAGCGGAAAACACACATTTCGTAGCTGTTGTAGTCCAATACCCAGATGTCTTGTATAACACCGAAATATGATTGTTGTACTGAGACAGGACTATGACCCACGACACCGATGTCATATAAGTTTTGATAAGCTTCAAGCTCTACACCACTGTTTTGATTCGTTGACTTCTGATCCTGACGTTCTGTGAAAAAGGTGAATCCGTTGACATCGTACCCCTCATAAGAAATTACATCCAGATTTGGTCCAAATGCAACTACTTTAATCAGTTCAGGCACATTCGTGGACTGATCGGACAACACTCTCTCTTTGAACCATCGGACAAATGTCCTATTCTGCTCATTTTGTAGTCTAACGTCACTCATGTTTGGATATTGTGCTCTTAAAACACACAAGTGTTCATCAAAGTATGGTTCAACATCTTCAAGATGACTTAGCACAACTAAATGAGCTTTGTTAAGAGTGTCTATGTCAATTCTTTTCAGTTTCCTTCCAACCGTGCCAACACCCTTCAATCTGCCCTCGTGTCTAGAACGTGGAAGTCCAATGGTATCGACACCTTCTAGGTAATTGGTGCAGAAGTCTACAACTTCCTCTGTGATAGTGCCCTCTATAATACTACCCTCTGGGTGACGACGGTTCTTCATTTTCTTCTTCAGGACACCCATGTACCTTTCGAACGGATACATGTAGCGAAGGTACAAAGGACCACACATCAGAATCTCTCTTACAAGATGCACGAGGAGATGTATCATTATGTCGAAGAACGATGGAGGAAAATACATCTCCAGCTGGCACATTGTCACAATAAGATCCTTTTGTAATTTAGACAGAGTGTCCACATCAAGAACCTTAGACGAAATGGATTTGAGGAAGACACTGACGTTTGTGATTGTGTGTCTGACAGCATCCGGCAAGATCCCACGTAGTGCAATTGGCAAAAATTCTTGAAGTAGGACATGATAATCGTGAGATTTCATTCCTACTAATTTGAAATCTGTCATGGACACTAGGTTTCTTATGTTTGAGGAGTAACCTGATGGCACCTTGATGTTGTAAAGGGTACTGCATAGACTATGTTTCTCTTCTTTAGACAGAGTGTGACAGGCAGGAGGCAAGAATGTGCGTTTTCCACGTTCTTGCGGGCCAAGCTCTGTGCGTATGCCCAACTCAATTAAATCTTTTCTTCCTTTCAAATGATCCTTTGTCTTTCCTTTTATGTTCAAAAGGGTGCTAGTGATACTTTCACCCACGTTCTTCTCGACATGCATCCCATCGATACAATGTCTAACCTCCAGATGCTGCCAGTACTGTAGTTCCCAAAATATTGATTTCTTTTTCCAGACACTTTTTTCACCACTTTTGGTTGGCGGCCCGAAGTTGTTCACAATATTATCCAACTTTTTGTAAATCTCTGTACCTGTCAAAGGCTGGCGCGCCATGCTGTGATCAGTTTTCCCATCGAACTCTTTCGCCATCTTTCGATACTTATGTCCTTTTGGAAGCATTTTTCGGTGGCCCATATACACGGTTTTCCCACTATGTTTCAAGCGAATGCTACAAGTGTTTTCACCACAAATCGGACACGCCAACGCCCCCTTGATTGAATAGCCTGAAAGATTACCATAGGCGGGGAAATCATTGATTGTGCAGTACAACATAGCACGCAAATTGAAGTCCTCTTTACTGAATGAGTCGTAAACCGTAGCCCCTTCATTCCACAAGAGTTGTAGATCCTCTATCAAAGGTTGTAGGAATACGTCAATTTTGTTGCCCGGTTGCTTTGGACCAGATATTAACAAAGACAACAAGATGTGTCTTGGTTTCATGCATAACCACGGCGGTAGATTGTAAATAACCAAAAGCACAGGCCAGGTACTATGTATGCTACTCAAAGTACCGTAAGGGTTCATCCCATCTGTGCACAAGCCTAGCCTTAGGTTTCTCGGTTCGTTACCAAACTCAGGAAATTTTACGTCTATGTTTCTCCACTGTGGTGCATCAGCGGGATGTCTCAATCTGCCATCCTTTTTCCTGTGAACTGAATGCCACCGAAGATTCTCTGCGTCTTTCTCAATGGAGAACAAACGTCTGAACCTTGGAATGATGGGCAGGTACCACAGTACCTTAGCTGGTGAACCTTTCTTACTACCGCTGATGTGAGTTTGTTGTTTCTTATACCGTGACGCTCCACATGCTGAACAGCTTTCAGCAAATTCATCCGATTTCCAAAACAGCATGCAACCATTTGGACAAGCATGAATTTTCTGGTACCCCATACCCATTGGGCACATCATTTTTTTGGCTGAGTACGTAGTCGTTGGTAAAACGTTGTCCACCGGAAGAACGTATTTCAATAGTTCCAGGAGGTCAGTGAAACTTACGTCGCTCCAGCCATGTTTCGCTTTCAAGTTGAATAGCTTGAGGACGACACTCAACTTGCTTAACTTTGTAGGGTCACCCGGGGTACAACGGTGTTTTGGATGAATCCAACAAATTTTCATGCTTGTCTGGCGTGTTAGAGTAATGTCGTTCCACATCTTCGAGCATAGTCTCAATGTCATCATCCCAGAAATCTGGCTCAACGTTCGCTGTAACGTCTTCTGGATCACCAGCAACTGTATCATCTCCAAGTTCTGTTTCTGTGTTTGCCTGACCATTATCCCCTTCGTCAGGCTTAATAACATCGAACGCACTCTGACCATGCCATCGGATTATGTCTTGGAAATCTTTTGTAAAACCGCGGCGGATCAGATGTTCCTTAATTGTTTCAACGCCGCGATATCTCAGATTGTTTTGGCAGTCGATACACGGACAAAATATGTATCCCTTGTCTGTAGGTTTCAGATTGTTCGCCAACACCGTGCATAACTTATCAACTCCTTCTAAAAACTTGTCGTCCAAATTTCCGCTGTAAATCCACGAACGTTCCATCTCCTTCTAGCTATTTATATGAAGGCAGCCATTTCATACCGTCACCCGTGGCAGAGTCTTTACACTTTTGTATCTTATCAACCTAAATCCATCCATGAGTATTAAATCCCACCGGTGAACGTGTTTTTAATATGTAATTTATTGAAAATTTCGGCAGCATCTCCCTACAGTTCTTCAAATGCACGATATTATGATATTAATCAATAATATATGCATTCGAAGAACAATAAAGAGATACTGCTGAAATAATCAATAAAGTACATATTAAAAGCACATTCACACCCTAGGTGTGTGATTTAACAATCGTGGACAGTCCCGACAGGGACTGCCGAAGATATACCTCTATTAGGTATATCTTGGGCGGATAACTATGTTTGGTAGTTTGTCAAATATTATATGTATATATAAATCTTACCTCTGGTAGACGATTAGCCGATGCTAAGACGGTTGAGGTCGGAAGCCTAAATAAAGTCGTAGTCCTGATGCATAAATGAAAAACGACAACATTAGAATTCATCAAAAAATCAAGGTTAAATGCTAGCTAAACCGCGGAAAAAAATCGACAGCATCTCCCCTATATTTCTAACGTCTCCAAATCAGTTTTATCAAAGTCAAATTCGCACGCACCATCTAGAACTGGTAACATACATAAACTTATCTTCACTGATGTATTTAGTTTACAGAAACAGAAGTCTAAGTTTTAAAACTGAAACTGAGGTCGATGTTCCTTCCTTCTGTTATTTAATTCAATCTGTTATATTGGCTAGCCCTTCTCAATGTGTTTATGTCTGAGCTATTAGGTTCAATAGTTTTTCACTTCTCTAAACAGCCCCAACATCTTTCTGTTGCCTCTACTGAACAGATTCACACAGAACTCAAACAGAAATAGAAACTGAAAGAAAAGAAACAGACAGACAGAGATGGTGTATGACCCTCTGTTTGTTCACGTGTTTGAATTCTCAAACCTTTCTAAACTGTCGATCCTGTCAATTTGGTGTGTTATAAAGTTTCTAACTCAACTAAACCCAAGGCAACTTTGTTACAGATGCAGAATTAGTCAGAACCTGATCTGATAGGAAACTGAAGCTGAAATCCAAACTGAAATCAAAACAGAAACTGAGTTGTGTTCTTGCTTTCTTCCCTCTGTTTTTTTTTCTTTCAACTGATTATACTTCTCCTAACTCCTTACCCAGTTACTTAAATATTCCATTAAGCTTTTAAATCCAGACCAAAACTCAAACAACTTGTTACAGTTCTGTTCCATTCATGAAACTGAGATATGCTACAGTTCTGTTCCATTCATTTTTCAGGAATCGGTAATATACTTGAACTTACTTTCTTTCCTGTGGCAGTTTTAAGTAGTAGCATTTTTAAAACTACACTATTATGTATTAATTGTAATACTAAATGCTAAGAATAAATAAATACAGCAGTTTACAGATTGGTTTGCAAAGTTACCGTAACTAAGCACCGAAGTGGGCAAGTAGTGTAGAAATCAGCCCACGAACTAGGTCGCAATTAACTGTGAATCTGGGCACAAATATATGAACAAGGTTAGAACATTTGCCATTACACTCTCAGGATTCGATACAAACGAGGTTAGAACTTGCAATCGAAATGCATGTATATGAACAAAGTTAGAAAAAAACGACAATCAATCGATCGCATACCCAATACGCGATAGAGACGTCGACGGTGAGACCAGTGGTAGATGGGTGGTGACCGGCGGCGATGGGAGTGACAAAGGTGGTGGGAGCGACGGCGGCGATGGCCGTTAGCAAGGTGACGGGAGAGAGGAGGCGATTTCAGTGAGGAAGATAGCGCGAAAGAGAAGAAGAGTTACTGTGAGTAGAGTGTGCAGAGTGTAGGCAAATGTTTAAATGGACTTTAGATTACGGTTTACATGTAAACCGTAAACTAAAGTCACACTTTACATGACGGTTCCCAAAAAAACCGTAATCTAAAGTGTAACGAAATTAAAAAAAAAGCGCGATAATTATTTGGCATATGTTGGGTTTCAAACATAGGTAACACATTAATATAAAGTTTTTATTAATCTAAAATACACTGGTAAAACGACGTCGTTAACCGTAATCTAAAGTGTAACGAAATTAAAAAAATAGCGCGATAATTATTTGGCATATGTTGGGTTTCAAACATAGGTAACACATTAATATAAAGTTTTTATTAATCTAAAATACACTGGTAAAACGACGTCGTTAACTGTAATTTAGATTACGCGCGGAGAAAAAAATCAAATAATACGGGAAATATTTGGCGTCAGGTCAAAACGACGTCGTTGACCATCAGTCGGAGGTAGGCGCGCCTTTTTTAGGACGGACTTTAGATGACGGTTATTAGTGAAACCGTAATCTAAAGTCCGTTGACCGTAAAGCGCGCGTCAACACGGGACTTTAGATTACGGTTTCACTAATAACCGTCATCTAAAGTCCGTCCTAAAAAAGGCGCGCCTACCTCCGATCGATTATTGATTACGGTTAATTCAATCATCGTCGCTAATTAATTCCGGCCTTCCTATTAATCACGGTGTCTGTTAAAGCCGTGATTAAACCACCGTCATTAAAGGGCTCGCGTTCCACTAGTGCCTACACTCTAAACTCAATCCCTAACTAGTTCCGAACTGACGACCTCGACCTGACGACGCCGGTCCGATGACATGTTGTGCAAAATACTATATAACAAAGTATATAAATAAATGCAAGGAATATGCAAGTTCACTAATCGATGTAGTACAACAAGTGTTGTATCCACAACGAAATTGATCCTAACTTCATAGTCTCGATAATTAGTAATTGAAATAAAAGCGGTAAATGAGGGTTTATTCGGCGGCAAGTTTGATTGTGTTGGTTAAGCAATTGAAAGAACATCAAATAAACTAAAGATGATAGTTTGTCAGATTAGGTGAAGAAGTACTTTAGGACTTTGGCAATCACCTAAACCTCCTAAACACACTTGTGATTCTTTTACACCATAGTTGTCTTTTTGGAACAAGAATAATAACCCTCTAAACCAAAGATGCGCTAAACCTTATTTAGTTAATTTTAACTTTCAAAACCAATTAGGGTTAATAAGTAGCATTACGCACAAGTTCTTGATAAAAGCCCCATATTATACCCACTAACCCTAGGGGTATAAATTAAGGGTTCTCTCTCAAATTGTTCACAAACACTAACTCAAAACCAAATTGTAGAAAGGGTTCACCACAAATGCAATTAAGGGATCAAATTAAGAGCATTGAATGAATATCAAGAGAGAAACAACTATATTGAAGCATAATAAGATTCACAAGCACATTCAAGGGTTTAGGGTCAAAAACCCTTCCTAAAGCATAATGGAGTTTACTCAACCATAAAGAAGAAAAGTAACAAAAGAGTTAATAAAAGCCTTTGATGGAGGTAAGAAGCTTTGGTGAAGGTGAGTTCTTCCTTCTTCTCTTCTTTCTCCTTTTTTCTGCCCTTTCCCTCTCTCTCTCTATTCTCGAGTGTAGAATGAATAATGAGTAAGTGTGTCAAAGTATTCCCGTTTTTAAAAGTTAAATCTGGGCATAATCCTGTTCCGACCGCCTCATAGGGGCGGTTGGCCTGGGGCGGTCTGGACCAGAAGAGAAAACACGTGAGCGAACTTAACTCGACTTCCCCACAGGGGCGGTTGGCTGGGGCGGTTCGGACCAGAGGCAGAACCTCGACTTTCGACTAACTTACAGGGGCGGTCGGCTGGGTAAGTCTGCACCAGAAACGGTTTTGCTACACCGAAATCATCCCTATTTGACCCATTGTTCTTGGCACACTCCTCATGGTGGTAAAGCTTGGCCATAATGTCTTGAGAATCTCCAAAATCATTGCTTAAGTGAGCTCTTACCTATATTATAACCAAAATTGTATAAGTTTACCTATATTAATGAAATGCTCTATATAGTGGTGAAATAGGTCAATAGTTGCATGAAATGAAAGTAAATAAAGACCCTATAATTACATTATTTCACCATTTATCATGACGCTGACCTGACGGCGCCGTCTGATGATGTCGGCCTACCGACACTGGTCTGATAATGCCGGCCTGACGACATCTTTTCCAACTGTAACACCCCAACCGCTAATCCTATTATTATCCTCTAATCGTCTCCATAATTACTACACTCGCAGCGGAATTCCTACATACTCCGGCAGGTGATACAACGTCGTTAGCCACCCAATGATTAACTAGGCTCATGCTACTTACTGTAACGGTCTGATGAATAGAATACACCGAGCAATAAATAATACCTCCATTACATTCCAAACCTTACTCACATCCTTGGATTACCGAGTATACAAAAGCATATTAATTACATCCCACTTTTACAAGTCTAACAAAAGTTATGAGTTTATACATCCACTCATTCTTACCAAATTCATAATTCCAATATCTAAAAGGGTGTACCACATTGTACACCGGCTACTCAAAAAGACATAAGCCGTGTACAACTCGGTACACCATTTCCAACCTACCAACTACTCAAAAGGAATTCCTCTTGATCCTAACTCGACCATCAATCTTCACGGGTACCTGGAAGCATAAAAACAGTGCTCCAATGGGCTCAGCAAAAGCTGCATATGAAATTCGCATACCCCGCGTGCTAACGGGGGTACACCAACTACTTGGTCGCATACATGGAGTTCATTATTTCATACATGCATACAAGCTTTAATGAGCAACAATACATTCACACTTAGCGCATACATACATACGACCCGATACATACAAGGAAGACATTCACAAGTCGACCGTTCATACTTACCAAAGTATTGAGATACACTTCTCAACTCATACATGTTACTTTGTTAGTTACTTACTCACCCGGGTTAATCGGGTGTACTTTACTCTTTTACTCGAGATACTTGACTTACACCAGTCATGATCTTTACTTAGTCAATTACTCTTCTTACTTAATTACTCAAGTCTAGTCGGTATGATATCCGGGCAGAGACTACGATATCCCACCACCGGGCTTTAGGGTGGCTCACTAATCCAGGTTGCTACCCATTTAAGGGGTTTGGACCATGGAAAAGATTAAGGCCAGGAATCGGATCCAACCTCTTGTGTCTCCTTACCCTCACGCGTGGCCGAAGCTATATCGGACTTCTTACTTATTCCAATTTACCAGTTTCTCAAAGTTAGAAATGTTAGGTAGTTAGGAAGTTAGTGAGAAGTCCTTCTTTCCATTCTGCTTGGTTAGTACACTTCACATCAAGGAAACAAACACTTCATTCTCATTTATACATTTCATGAATTATACAAACTATGATTTCAAATAGGAATCCAACAAGGAACAATATAATACAAGCACAAGAAAGTGCAATAAACCCAATTCGTGCATTTTATCTTATTTAGGTGATCACATAAACACACAAATCAGGTAACAACGGTAGCATACGGGGCATGAGAAAATCATACCGTTCACCGTCATACTTGGACTCACCGACTCTCCTTCGGTGTTCAGCTATTCGAGTCCTATAGCATACACTGAATCATACGGTTAATTGTCTATTATTAACCTAACCCGTTCTTTCATCACTGTTTCCAAGCTACAATTACTAATCCTTTATGTCTCATTCTTATTCACAAGAATCATTTACTTGTCCTCATTTCTTGAGTTTGTTTCCTTAAGTTCTTATGTACACATTATTTTCTTCATACCATAATTACTCTAATATTAATGCCACATAATGTATGTACATGTATTTATTTATTATATATATATATATTTTGGACCCGACCGCCCCACGGCTTTGACCCGACCGACCCAAACCCTCTAGGTCGGTCAAAGTCAGTAAGCATCAGGTCTGGAAGTCCTATCTTGACTGGCCCACGACCGACTCAACCTTCTAGGTCGGTCAAAGTCAGTAGAGTTACGGTTTGAAAGTTCTGCCGACCGACCCACAACCGACTCAACCCTCCTGGGTCGGTCGAAGTCAGAAGCTGCGAAGTTTCTCGACCCCGACCGACCCACGACCGACTCAACCCTCTGGGTCGGTCGAGGTCAGAATTGCCCATTTGACTTTGTTTCAACTCCATTCTTCTACCCATTCCTTCCCCAATCTTCCTACATGTAATCTAACAAATTTTAACACTAATTAGACCCTCTAAATTACCTTAGTTCATTAATTAAACTCATCACTCAACTCTTGATTTCCTTACACAATTTTTCCACTCTTGTTTTTCCTAAAAACTCATGCTACAGATTGTTGTTTTCTTTCTCTTCTCCAACTTAATGGTTCTTGCATTCCTAGTGTTCTTGGCATTGTTTTCACCTCATATGCTACTCCATTGCCTATCTCTCCCAATCTAGTTTTTAACATGGTTAGCTACTCATTCTAAACACTAAGACACATCTAGTTATTCCCTAGGTTATCTCTTCTCCTTAACACACTTAAGTCCCTTAGTTTCTAGACAAATTTTGACAGAGGTTCCCTACATTTCTAAGCATTCTCACCACATCATTTAGCCCATGCAACTCAGTTTTACATCCCTGTTTATTCAAGACATTAACAACACTAAAATAGTTCAATTCTTTACTCAATATTTTCCTACACAACATCATCTATTTCTCATGGTTTTTCCGAGCTTTCAATCATCATTCAAAGAGCTCTAAGCAGCTAATTCTCTTCCTCAATATACCACAACATAACTACTACTCAAACCATATAAATTCCTCATTTCAAGCATTCAAAATCTGTTACAATAGGGCATACAAAACTAGCTCAAGGCAAGAGCATTTACCTTGTATTTCTAGCTTTTCTTGTCCCTCTTCCTTTCTCCTTTCTTCTTTCTTCTTTGTTTTCCTTGTTCACTACCGGTCCAGTGGAGAGTTTTGAACTTTAATGCTACAACCCATATTAAGGAGTACTAATGAGCATCAATGTAAATCCTAACTTCTAAAATCAGCCCTAGAATGCAAGGAGGGTTCAAAGCTTAAAAATGAGATATTACCTTCCAATCACTAAGTGGAGTTCTTGGCTAGTAAGAGAGCAAGATTCCAGCACCCATTTGGAACTAAACACCGGCTGGAATACAAGGAACAAGGAGCATAAAAACCTGTAACTTTTGATATCCAAAGAAGGCTAGAAATGATAGATTTTCGAACTCCTTTTTACCTTAGAATGACAAGGGGATGAAAGAGCTTCAAATGGCCACCTTCAAGCTTCAAGAAGAGCCACACTCATGGAGATGAAATGTGAGTTTTTTTTTATTTTGAAAAGGTGAGAATGTTGCCCAAGGAGAGGGGATTTCAATGGTACAATTTTTGTAAGATTTGGACAAGGTTTGAGTCTTGGACAAGAGTAGAGAAGGAGGGAGCTGAGTGAGGCTTAGAAAATCACCATTACAAGGCTGGAGGAAGAAGAAAATTCAGAAGGAAGGAAGAAAACGTGGGTAATGAGTGAAATGGGGAGGAGAGAGACTACACTCACCTTTTTACTTTTGCTACTTTATTTTGTTTATCTTTAGTGTATTAGAGAGAATTAAGGGAGTGAGAGAGAGCTGAGTGAGCCGGCCACACAACACACACACACACACCACTTTTCTAATTTCTATTTGTAAATGGGGGAAGGTTAGTTTAGCTTTATTACATTTAACACCCCACAAGTTTAAGTTTTTACACTATTCACTCACCGGAACCCGTTTTCTAGAATTTTCTCGTTTAATTAATTTTAATGGTCCTAGACCTTCACTAATGTCTAATTATAGACATTTGATTGACTAAAATTATTACAGGTCTATTTAACCCGCTTAAAGTCGCAGTTTCCCGGTTTCCTCAAAAAACGCGCTTTAAGGTTCATTTCTGTTTTTAACCCGTTTTAAGGATCCGTTTTCTTCTGGAATCGTTCCCTCGTGTTTATTTAGGCATAATTAAGCCTTTAAAATCTTCATTAGACTAATTAATCACTATTTTGAATTTCGGGGTATTTCACCAGCGTTGCAGCACCATCAGAGTCTCTCAAAGACTGCTCTTTTACACCTCTTTTTGCACCGCTTAGCTCTTTCACAAGCTCCTTCAGTACATTTTTCCTTTCTTGGTTATGCCCTACTCATGCCAACCTTCTACCCCTGTTGTTTGCCGCTGCCATATTCTTCATCAAGGCCTACCTTACTCATTCAAAATGGCTTCCACAGACGGCTCCGTCAACAACAACACTAATATTGATGCCCAAGCTCTTTCCGCTGCTCTTGGGCATTGAAAACCCCTTAGAAAATTGATCTTCCTGTTATTCATGCCTCTTACCATTTGAATGCCCAAAACTATATCAGTTGGTCTATGATGATTCAGACACAACTGGAGGGCAGAGACCTTGAAGATCATTCAGACTAGTCCTCCTGCTGATAATCCCACTTGGAAGAAAGCTGATGTGGTTCTACGATGCTGGCTTTGGGATTCAATGGAACCTAGAGTTAGTAGCACATGTTTCTCTCTTAATACCATAAAGAAGGTCCACGATTTTGTCAAGGAGTCATATGACTTAGCCAATGATGATTCATATATCTACAACCTATGGATTGACTTCAATACTACCAAACAAGAAGAACGGTCTGTATCTGATTACACTGACGATCTTCAGCGGAAGTGGTCTGCCCTAGATCAATATGATGAGGAAGATTAGTCATGTTCTGCTGATGCTGCCCGTCATAAGAGAATAATTGATAAACAGTGAATGCATTCTCTCTTGACTGGACTAAATCCAGAATTTGACCAAGTCAGAACATAAATCCTTGGAACCAAGCCTCTTTCAGCGCTGAATTCTACCATTGCTGCCATATGAAGAGAAGAGAGCAGACGGGTAGTGATGTTGGAGAACAAACATGTCTCTAGCACTGTGCTTCTTGCTGATGCTACGGTCAATCCCACTTCCTCACCAACCCCAGCTCTAGCTACAAGAGGACCTCCTCTAGGAGCAAAACCAAGCCGATGGTGTAGTCATTGCAACCGGACTAATCATAATATTGATCAATGCTGAAAACTTTATCCTTATCTCCAAAACAATTCATGGGGTAAAGGAAGACGTATAGGAGCATCAATCCATTCGGTCAACTCTGCTTCCATTCAGTCTGTCTCTTCTGAATCAGCCGGTTCCACCTACATCTCCCCAGACAACTTGGCCAAACTTCAGGCCATACTACGGTCCCGTGATAAGTGTGAAACCAGCATGGTTTTATTAGCGCTAAATTCTTAATTTATGCAACATTTTGGGCGCTTTCTCACACTTATCCTATGCGTTTCTTGATTGTTACTTTAAGCAAGAACTGATGTCAATTTATATGTTTAAAGCAGAAAATGATGGTGAAAATGTATAGTGCTCCTCAAGAGCTTTCCAACGCCACAAACGGGGAACAAATCGGAGCTTATACGGAGAATATAAACCCTGCCGAAGTTGTGTCCGGTACAACGTTTATTATATATATTTTTTAATGACACTGCCGCAAGGACACAAAAGAAAGAAGAGTAAAAAAAGAGAAGCATAAAAGGAGAGAGGGCGCAGGTAACTCAAGAGTCTTCCAAAAGTTATTGATGGATGAAGTTGAATAAATAGAGAAACTCCATATTCCTTCCAAGAGTTATTAATGGTTGAAGATAATTGATAAGAGAAGTTAAAGGAAATGGAAGGTCTTTATTTATTACACAAAATTGAAAAATTGAAAAGAAGACCATCAATGAACAGACGAATAGTCCTGATTTCAACTATAAATAAGGAAGGCTTTGGAGAGAAAAAGGGCATCCAGAGCATTCACAATTCAATTTGAAAATTCAGAATTCAAATCCAAAACCATTCACACCGCTCCTCTCTCAGTCTCTTTGCCCTGCCGCCACCACTTCAACACCGGAGAAGAAGATTTATGCTCCAGATTCACTCAACTGCTCAACCTTTCATCTGGCAAATTTTAGAATTAATATTAAGATGATTTATACTCTCTCTTCTTGTATTTATTCTTTGATTATGCTCGGCTAAGAGGGTTAGACTCCGGGGATGGTTATCTGACTGTTTTGATGTTGTAATTTCTGCTACTAGTTGGTTTGAGAAATTTATCGATTGTTACAGATTAATTTATTCTTTGCGCTTTCAATAAATCTTGCTAATTTGTTGAATTGCTCTCGAAGTCTATTTTAATCAGATCCATGATAAATAGATAGGTCAATTAACCTGTAAACTTGTGGAAAATTATACTGGATAGGTTAGAATTTCCCTCACGTGCAAACATTAATTCCTCGCTGCTAATAGAGAAATTGTAGGATAAACTATATATAAAAAGAATAAAATACTAAACTAAACCTACAACTCTACTACGGGTAGCAAATAAAAACCCGGTCGGAGTATAGTGTAAATATATTACAACCGAGAGTATCGTACCCAAGGGACTTATAGAAAAACTAGTCCTAATCCGGGCAAAAGCCTATTCTATAATAATAAGGGGGAAATGTAAATGACACAATAATTAACCAAAACCTATCTAAATGCGAGGTTTAGGACTAAACCACCCTAAGTACCAACATGATCACGCAATGCAACTTCAAGACACAAACTTAACCAACCAACATGATTGCGCCGGATGTCCTGCCGGACACCAGATGCACGGCATATTCAAATTCTTGAATGTGCCGGACAGGAATCACCCGACAGTGCATCCGGCACGTTCATATGGTGAAAACCACTCTCTTGCTTCGAACAAGAAACTCAAAACCCATTAACAAATCGAGCATATGTCATGCTACGAAATGAACAAGGAGATGGGGGAAGATGGATTAACTCGTAATCTTTAATGCTAACCCTAAGTTATAGACGAAAACATCAAAGACCACTAAGAATTGTCTAACCTATCCTACTCTTGGGCTTTTCCCCCTCAAGTAGAATTTGCATAAAGAGAATGAGTGATCAACTAATTCCCTTGCCATAAGAACCAGAATCTTAATGAACGCTTGAATTTGTATTTAAATAATCATATTGTTTACATAGAAGGAATTCATCCCTAGCCAACGCCTAACAAGGATTCCTACTTCACCATCCACTCAAATAAAGAAGGAATACATGAGGGAGAAGGAGATTGGTTATAGCCTTAACCCGAAAAGGAAATCTTCTCTTCTTCTTGTGGATGGATCCGTAGAAAAGCCTTGGACACCAACACTTGGAATGAGGCGGAAATAAAGTGTAGAATGGAGTGTAATACAATGTTGGAATGTCCTCATTGATGTATGGCCTATTTATAAGGCTTCAATACGTCTCTTGCCGGGTGTCGTGCCGGATTGCCAGTAGCCGGCACACGTGAGAAATGTGCTTAACTGTTAACGGTCGAAACCGTCAATTCTGCACGAAACAGTACATATGTCGGGTAGGATATACCCGGCATCACACCCGGCAGCGGTTGGAAATCACATGGAACACATGTGCTGTCGTATGGTCAACCGAAGCAACTTTATACTCATGCCGGATAACATTTACCCGGCATCGCATCCGGCAAGGCCTCTTTTCTGTTCTGTGTTCATGCCGTGTAGGACCAACCCGGCGCCGAGTCCGGCATCAACGGAATTTCTGCCTAGGGATGCGTTCCTTGTATATAAAACACCTAAAACATAAGATTGTACAAATAATATACTTTAACGCATAATCTAACATAAATAACACATATATAACTTTATTTAGATAGATATAATACTAAATCTAATGCATAAAATATGATAAGTCTACGGCTTATCAAGGCCCTATACTTACCTTTTGCTAGTCCTCGAGCAAAACAAGATAGAAAGGACTAATTACTTATGCACAAAACAGATAAACTTGAGAATGAAAATGTAGATAAATATCTCCAACTATATGACTCTAATTCATAAGTATCACTTAATCTACCTTACCTCTCCAAACATACTTATGGGTATAAAATAAAGAATTTCAAAAACCGATCAAAAACTTTTGGGCTATTTTGCATAAGGGATTTTTGTAATCTCTCCTTTTTTTCCGGTTTCCATCATTCAGCTCTATTTTTCAAGAGTTTCTGAATGTGGCCAAGACTCATCGATGGCGATATATTCAGCCCTATTTGCAAGGATTTCTGAATCAACCATGATTTTTTGCATTGAAGAACGGGGAATTTAGGAGAAAAATAAAAGGAAAAACTCTCGTATCTTGCTTTTATTCAGAGGCACTTTATGCAACCTCAAGGAATAATATATTGCTTTTCCTTTGGAAGAAGATTTTTTCTTTCTTTTGTTTTCTTTTCCTTCTTCTTCTTTTTTTTTACAAAACCCTTTTTAAGATTTTCACCCAAAATTTTTTACAATTTGAAATTAAAAGAAAATAATACCCAAAAGTATAATAAAGAAGGAATTAGGAGAAAGATCATGTACTCATGTTTAAACAAAAAGAATCAAGAAGTCGAAAACATAAATCTATAAGTCATTAGAAAGCTTACCTCTTGAGAGAACAAGCATTTATTCATTCCGAATCCCATCTTAATCAAAAACATGCAAAAGGTTTAGTAAAACATTGATAAACCTCATAACTTATGCATATTATAAATAAAACTTATTTTTTAAGGGGGTCCCTACCCTACACTTGGCAGGAACACTGTCCCCAGTGTTCAAAAGGAACAATAAAAAAAAAACAAAAAAGAAGTAAAACGTGTTTTTTTTAAGATTACTAAATAAATATTTTGAAAGAATTAGAAAAAAAACAATTCATAAAAGAAATAAAAGAGAATGGTAAGAAGGGCTCCCCTGTTTGACATTGAAGGTGTGAGGAGGAACCACCCTACACTTAGCCTTTTAGGCTATTTGGCATCATTTGAGATCCTGGGCAGGATAGTGACCGAATTCGCATGCTCCCGTGGATTTGTTTGCGTTTGGGATGGGAGTTGACCTTATTGTCTTGGTTGCGTCAGAAGTTGCTGTAACTGCAACTGCAACAATTTGTGCTCTTTGCGAATGGTCGAGATCTCGTTGTGAGTGTCCTGGGTCTTGTTCATCAGGGCTGACATCATGTCACGAAGTTCAGCCATTTCAGCCTCTGATGATGATGTAGGATGGGATGGTCTGTATTGCCTTGGACCTCCCTGGTAGCCGGCTTGACTCTGAAAGTGTTGAGGGGGTTGGTTCCCCTGTTGCCATGGCTGCCGATACCCTTGGTTACTCACATAGTTGACTTCCTCAACATTCTGAAAGTTGGGCATGTCAGGGCTTGGAGTGTATGGTCGTGCACTAACCACATTCGCCTGTTGAGGAAGTTTGTTCATTGCTGCTCCACCACTTTTTGTAGAGCGCTAACCTTCGTGGAAGTTTGAGCATTGCTCTCCAACAACTGCTCATGACTTTGCATCAATTTGTCAAATTTTGCATCACCCTCTCCCACTTGATATAAACCAGCGGTACCACCCCTGGTTCCACCGGTGGCCCATTCCCTAATCTCTTCGCAAAGAGATTCAACCCCACTAAGGAATTGATCTCCAGGCTTCTTTAATATATCTGCACCAAGGGAGGATAAGATCATTGTCTTGCATTGATTAATCAATCCTTTGTAAAACAACTAAGATAGTTGTTCCTTGGTGAGGTCGTGGTGTGGACATGTGCGCAACAACCCCTTGAATCTGTCCCAAGTCTCACAGATGTTCTCCGAGCTAGGCTGTCTAAAGTTGTAAATGTCGGCGATCATCTCCAGGGTGCGACTAGGGGGCATGAATTTGTCATAAAACTTGGTTGCCATGTCCTACCATGTGGTGATGGTACTGGGGGTTAGACTGTGGTACCACTTGCTGGCGTTCCCCGTAAGGCTATGGGGAAAGAGGGAAAGTCTGGCGTATTGGAGGACATTGTTTGTGGAGGTTAGGCTGTTTGTATGTTGTAGAAATTTGGTGATGTGGAGCAAGGCATCGTCCGGGTTTGTACCGTCGAACATACCTAACTCCTTGATGCATCGGATTTGATGATATGGCTTAAGTTTTTGTCATTCATCGTATTCGTTTTGTGGAAGGAGAGGGAGGTCAATTGTGGGCTTTTGGCCTTGGTTAGAAGGCCGGTTTATGTTACGGACGGTAGGTGCTGCCATCGGTGTGTTATGTAGGTTTTGTAGGTTTCTTCGTTGTTGATGGGAGCGAAGAAAGGTCCTCTCGATTTCTGGGTCGAAATTTGCTAAATCTTCAGGGAAACTCGTGGACCGCAGAAGCATTCACCTTTTAATGATTTAGGAGGATCAAAGTACAAAGTTATAATATTTCGTAATAATAAAGGGAAATATATAATGACATAATTAAAATTACGAGAATACAAGAAGAACATGAATTTTTGGTTATGCCGGACAGAGTGCGGTGTCACATACCCGGCAGTGACTTCCTCCACTAATGCCGGGTTCATACAAACCGGCATGTTGCCCGGCGTGACCAAAAATCGAACATAACTTAATTAAAAGACATGAAATGTAAAAGATAATCAAAATGTAAGAGTACATAAGAGATTTTAAGAGATCATTCCTAACTGTCCCTACTATTTACGACAGAAAATATTGAGAGAATTTGAGCATGCCGGGTGATATGCCGGATGCATCCTATCCGGCATAGGACTTCCTCCGAAACGCCGGGTATAAGAAACCCGACACGACATACGGCAAGTTCAAACTCGAAATTTAATTTAAAGAATCATAGTATAGGGACTATTAGGAGGGAGAAATAACACAAAAGGTAGTAGCAAGAATGAATTGAGTTGTTAAAAACTTAGTACTATACGATTCATAAAAATAACTTGAAAGTGTCGGACCGTATGCCGGGTAGAAACTATCCGGCATCGGACTTCCTTCGATTATGTCGGGGTTCCGATGTCCGGCATTGTACATGGCACCTTCGATTCTGCATATACTAATGGCGAAATAAATCAAAGAATAAAAGAATAAAAAAATAAAGAATGGGCGTTTTAACCGAATTAGGACTTGGACTAATTCCAAGTCCCCGGCAACGGCGCCAATTTGCTAATAGAGAAATTGTAGGATAAACTATATATAAAAGAATAAAATACTAAACTAAACCTACAACTCTACTACGGGTAGCAAATAAAAACCGGTCGGAATATAGTGTAAATAATTACGACCGAGAGTCGTACCCAAGGGACTTATAGAAAACTAGTCCTAATCCGGGCAAAAGCCTATTCTATAATAATAAGGGGGGAAATGTAAATGACACAATAATTAACCAAAACCTATATAAATGCAAGGTTTAGGACTAAACCACCCTAAGTACCAACATGATCACGCAATGCAACTTCAAGACACGAACTTAACCACCAACATGATTGCGCCGGATTCCTGCCGACACCAGATGCACGGCATATTCAAATTCTTGAAGTGCCGGACAGGAATCACCCGGCAGTGCATCCGGCACGTTTATATGGTGAAAACCACTCTCTTGCTTCGAACAAGAAACTCAAAACCCATTAACAAATCGAGCATATGTCATGCTACGAAATGAACAAGAGATGGGGAGATGGTTAACTCGTAATCTTTAATGCTAACCCTAAGTTATAGACGAAAACATCAAAGACCACTAAGAA